>JACERP010000671.1:0-43444 GCA_014080715.1 Scenedesmus sp. NREL 46B-D3 | reverse complement strand
AGCACCCTTGTGCTGTGGGTGACCACAGCAAGCACCTCCAAAGTCGCGGCCAAGGGTTGAGCCACTTCCGTGCGGTTGTTACAAAAGTGATTTGGCAAGATCAGCCTGCATATGGTAGTCAAGGTCAGGGGTTTGTGTGTGGTTGCCACACAGCAACTGCTGGTGGTCTGTACCCACTGGAAGCGTCCTACCAGTGCGGCTGCTGTGCCTTAGACGTAGCTTTGTCAAATCTAGACTTTGGTCTGCGTGCAGCACAATCTGCAAATGCACAAGTGCCGGCACCTGGCCAAGGCATTGGAAACACAGCACCATTCAGAATCACCATGGCGACCTCTTGCACTGCTCCACCTGCCATAGCTGACAGGTGCGCAGCATTACTGCCGCATGCGCACCACGAATGCCACTGGCATGCAGCAATGCAACATCAAGAACAGGAAACTGGCCGCTCAATTTGTCACAGCTGGCTGGTTCAGCTGCCATTCGCACCTGTTGGTTCTCCTGCAGGCGCAGGGCCATCCACTGCCCAGGCACAAAAGAGGCTCACTGCCATGGTTTGCTCCACTGCTCAAGTTCTTCACAAACAGCCGCGCGTGTCGCCCCTTGCAGCAGGCTCAGCCACTTCAGCCAGCCGCATGCGCCAGCCCACTGTACAGGTTGCTGTCCCTCTGCGTTGAGATGAGTGCTCCAGCCCAAGTGTATGGCTCTTTCCCATGCCTGGAATGTATTTTGGTCCCCAGCCGTGCAGCTGCTGCAGTGACGTGTTGAAGAACAGGTTGGTGGCCCCTGCCAGCACCCCGCAGCACCTGGTTGCTGGTCAGGTTGAGCTGGTTTGCTCAGCAGGTACCTGCACACCGAGCAGCACAACACAGCGCAGAACAGCAACTGCTTCTGGCCATCAAGTCGAGTGACATGCTGGAGTCAAAACATTATATTGCTGTGTGAGCGGCCTTGCTGTGCTTGCTTCACTGCATGTCAACCAGAAAGCTGCCACTTCCTGCTTTGCCTGTTTGGCTCTCTCAAGCGGCGCTGCCTGGTTCGACATTCCAGCGGCACTGCCTATCGTTGTCAGAATCATGAATCGGCGCTGTCTGGCCAACATACATTGCTGGTCACGCACCTGCCAGGCGGGAAGTAAATGACGCCTCCTGCTTGCTGTGTAGCTTTCAGTGCCGCCAGCACAGCTGTGGTGTCGTCTGCTGTGCCATCGCCTGCTGCCTGGAAGTCCCTCTTCACATCTACTGTCACTGGTGCATTGGGGATTTGTAGCAGTCCAGCGCCGTAGCCTGCAAATGACCAATCTGACAACGCACCGCTGCTGTTCCAAAGCTCGCCCTGGCAGCCCCAAATGTCCAGCGGCACTGCGGGCGACAAACGCAATTTGCTTAAGGCTGCTGCTTGTGTCAGCATCATCCGTTGCAGAACAGATGCTGATGAATTGAAGGCTTGGAGGTGCTGATTTTCAATGAAGGTAACGCTTTACAATGCGATGTGCAAAGGTGCTATGCATATGTAGCTGCTGTGCACACGCTGCATTACTGCCGCTATCCGCAAGCCGCAGTTACCTCTGCTGGCGCTGCCTTGTTGACAGCAGTTTTCACTGCAATTACGTGGTGCGTTGCTGCTGGATGTCGTGGCTGGTGCAGCCACTGCCGAACTTGTGCTGAGCAGCAGCAGCAGCACCAGCAGCAGCAAAGTGGACATCACTGATGTCGTCTGTCTTCTGCCGCGTGGCGTGCATGCGCCATTCAAACATGATCAATTGTTACTATGTAGTACTTTTTGACTGAATTCTTTAAACCGTGATTTTCCGGCTTGGCATGCATGGTGGCAGCAACCCGAGTGCCTGAACTTTGCGTAGCGGGACTACGATTTTCGCGCCACTTGGCATGCCTTTGAGGAGCAGTAACAGATGCTTTAGAACCAAAAGCATGCTGTTACAGCAATTCTGTACAAGTGTTAGGTTGTAACCCTGGTACCGGCCATGCGCATCACTCACCCGCCAACAGGTACAAGTGCAGTAAAAAGTGCGGAACGCGCCGATAGAAGTAGCTACCACACTTTTAACCAGTAGAGTTAGGCTTCGACCACGTTGCAGCCTCCTTATACACAGACAGCGCCTGTGCGCTGTGCGCAGTACTGTACAGTAGTGCCCTGTGGAGAGTCGTGCATACCCAACCAACAAATACGTACACTTCATACGTGGTAACAAAATATTTTTTGAGCAACAAAGATGGCGCGTGGCGGAGTGACCCACGCTGCGCGTAGCGTCCTGGTGCTCGGTGTGCTTGTTTGTGCTGCGATTCATGAAACACACGCATCGAATTTCATGCGATGGAGCAGCTATACGCCAAAGCCTGTGAGTCAGCCTTGTGCGGCTGCGAGAAATGCATCAAAAGGTACGTGCATGCGAGCAGTTGGACAGCATCTGAAGCCAGAGTGGGGATGCGTGCAGACCAGCAACACTGGATCTCCAAGTTTCTCTTATATGTATAATTTGATAAGCGATAGCGTCGTAGCCATAGCCCGGAATTTGAGCAGCAGCAGCAGGGCCGAAAAAAGTGGTGCCAGCTCTTAGGGTGCTTCACTCACACTGCTTTTGCTCACACTTCCTGCTGCTGCTGCTACTGCTGCTGCTGCTGCTGCCCTTTGGAGCAGTCCCCAGCAGCCTTTGGGGGTGCAACGGCGAGATGTATAACAGCTCAGGTCCTCTCACAGACTTCGCATTTGCTGGCTATGGCGCTGGCATGGAGAAGATTCCTGACCTGCCAGTGACAGTGGACGTGAAGAGGGACTTCAGGGCAGCAGGAGATGGGAAAAAGGATGACACCGCAGCGGTGCTAGCTGCTCTGAAAGCTACACAGGAAGCAGGAGGCGTCATCTACTTCCCGCCTGGAAAGTGAGTGCCGGTGTAGTACCGTAGTAGCAGGGGCACAGAAAGAGCAGCAAGGCGCATGCAGGGGATGGTGGGCATGGCTTCTGTTTTGTTGGCAGCTGGCGCAGCTGCACTCCTACCAGGAGAGTTCTGGTGCTGATTGCAGTAGTAGAGTTGCTGGTTAGGCCATGCTTCCACTCGGTAGATGGCAATCATGCTGCTGCGCACGTGGCAGCTGGCTCCTGTCTGCCGGACACGATGAAAGAGGGGCAACACGCCGCAGCTGCTGAAATGCACCGACTTCAGAGTGAACAGCAGTGTACATATGACGATGCATGTACAGCAGCCGCCCTGCTTAACATGGCCTTGCCGCTCTGTGCCGTTCTGTGCTGGGTCGCCTTCTGCTGGCAGGTACCTGCTGAACAACCAGCTCAACCTGACCAGCAACCAGGTGCTGCGGGGTGCAGGCAGGGACGCCACCAACCTCTACTTCAACACGTCACTGCAGCAGCTGCACGGCTGGGGGCCTCACTGGACAGCAGGCATGGAAAAGAGCCCATTCACCTGGGCAGGCGGCCTCATCTCAACGCAGCGCGAGAAGCGCTTGTTTGACGCCCAGAGCTTGTACCTTGCAAATCTGACACGGCCTGCTGCTAGGGGCGATACACGGCTGTATCTAGGGTTCTACAGGGATGACAAGAAGCGTGCTGACCAGCTGATTGTGCCAGGGCAATGGATGTCTCTTACTATGCTGGAAACGCCAAAGGTAAGCAGTGTGTGCTGCAGCGTGTGCGACGGCTTTTGACTATTGCTATATGCCCGGCTGCTTGCAAGTGCCTGCGTTGGGCGACACAGACGATGCTGCAAACACAGATGTGCCTCAGCACCATATTGCCACCAGTGATAGATGGCGTTGATCTGGCATGCACAATAGATAATTCATGTCGCAGCAGTCTTGGTGAGCAAGCAAGTCGCGTGCGTCACTGGGGCCAAGTCACTTGGCAAGCAATGCAATACTGCGCATTGCAGCAGCATGTGCACCAAGTCGGCATGTGCTGGTCGCACCACATGTTCAGCAAGGCACAGTTATGACAAGAAGACAGCATGTTGACAACCCTGCCTTTGCAACGTGCAGGCTGAGCTCGCAAAGCACCTGATCAACAACCGCACTGAACCCGGCAACCGCCTGGGCCCCGACTTTGGCAACCGCCAGATGTTCACCCACATGACGCGCGTCACCGGTGTCGGCCCAGACTGGGTTGAAATCGAACGGCCGCTGCATGTTGACGTCAGCCTGCTGTTCAAGCCAACCGTGTACAGGTGTGTGGTGTGGCGCAGCAAAGCATCGCCTGACATAAGGGCATGTTTTGACTAAAGCAAGGCTGCTGCCGCCAGCAGCCCCACACTTGCATATATGCATGCATGCACGCACTGCTGGCAATGCGCAGGCTTACGATCAGTTATGTTTTGCTGTGCAGCACAGTATGCCATGCTGGTGAGCGTGCTTACCTGCGTCACCAGGCACACCCACTTTCACTGCTGCTGCTGCTGCTGCTGCTGCTGCTGCTGCTGCTGCTGCTGCTGCTGCTGCTGCTGCTGCTGCAGGTCCAGCAACTTCAAGGTGGCTGGTGTGGGTGTTGAGGACCTGCAGATTGAGTTCCCCTGGACACCCTATCTGGGGCACCATGAGGGTGAGGCAGCTGCTGAGTCACCAGCTTCCATGGTTCAGACGTATCTTGTCCACGCTAGGATGCTGCTGCCCGCAGGCGTGCCATTGTGTTGTGGGTTGCATGCCTCTGCAGCAGGTGTTGGATGATTAGGCATCAGCCTTGCAAACAGGCCTTGCATTGCTGATGCATGCCTGGTTACTTGAACACTGCCAAAAGAGCTCGAAGCTGGTGCTCTGCAGCCAGCTGCGTGCTCCTTATGAATTGTCTCAGCCAACCACAGCGTTGTCTGTGTGGCACCCTCCTCACCTCCTGCTCCTGAACATGTGTACCCTTGGTGTCTGCATACCAATGCGCTGCCCACAGAGCCTGGCTACAACGCCATCGAGTACGAGGCTGCCGTCAACTCATGGGTGCGCCGGGTGCGCATTCTCAACGCTGACAGCGGCATCAAGATCTACTCGTCCATCTTCAACACCGTGTCAGACGTGGAATTTGGCGTCACACCAAAACCCAGGCGCGGTGGCAGGTGAGCCGACAGTTTGCAGGAGGTGCAGTTGTCTGCTGTTGCATGCCTGTCGCTGGACTCCGCTGAGAGCACAGTACAGCTAAGGTGTCGTGCAGGCCAACAGCTGCTGCGCTTGTTGCAATGTCATGTGACGGTTAAAGAGGTCTTCTTTAAGTACAGCATTGCATGCTGCAGCAGCTGAGCAGCATTGCAACTGCTGCCAGTTGGCAACGCTGATGTGTTTACATGTATGCCCTTGTGTAGGTGGTACGGGAGGAACAAGGTGATGCAAACTGCCGAGAAAGATGGCCACATGGCTATTGCGTTGCACTGGGCTTCCTTTGACAACCTTATTGAGAAGTTCAACATCACCAATGCCATCTTCTACCATGAGGTGAGCAAACGTGACGGCAGGTTGGCAGAGCTTTCTGCCCACACAGTCTGCAGCGTGGCAATTCTCAATGGCATGTTTTCCATGTGTCGTCATGGGCCAGCAGCGGCTGGGCTACTTGTACACATGAGTCCCTTTGCATACCGTTGAGCGGACGGCGTGTGTGGTGCACTGTTGGGGAGGGCTCACCTGCAGTGCTGCAAAGAAGGAGATGGGTGTGCTGCGGTGGTCTTTACATGCCAACGTGGTGTTGTGTAGGTCAACAAATCAGGACAGAAGCCTCCTGGCGCATCGGCAGCGCGCGGTGGCCCCGCAGCACGCGCAGTTGCTGCAAGCTTTACTTGGCACTATCTGTCCAGCATGATAACCACGCTGCCATACCCCCTGCCTGCTGTGCGTGTGTGCAGCTGCTGGTGGCTGGCTACTCAGCGCACAACGTCTTTGCCAACGGTACGGGCATAGACATCTGCCTGGACCACCACGGAGGGGCGCCACACAACAACCTGTGGACCGACATCGACCTGGTGCGTGCTCATAACCCCGCTTGCATCCCACGCACTTTGCCAGCTGCTCACCTAACTCCAGCTTGCGCTTGGTGAACACCACGCTTGCTTGCATTTGGGCCTGTTCTCTAGCTCGAGACGCACTCACCACAGCGGCCGCAACCCCCGAGCCCGCATACACCACCGGTTGTTCAACGCGCCTCTGTCGCCACTTGCAACTGCTGCAGGGTTCTGGCCAAGAGGCGATGCGCTGGTCCGGCGATCCGCAGCACTTCCCCTTTGCAGGCGCCAACAACGTCTTCTGGAACATCTGGGCCTCCCGCATCCCTGTCAAGTACGACTACGTGGGCCGCCTGGCCAACAGCAACAGGCGCCTGGACACATACCAGCAGCGCCGCATGACCCAGCTGCCTGTGATGAGCCGACCCGCGTCCATCCAAGGCTACGGCCAGGTGGTGGTGGACATGCCGCTCAACAACCAGATCCCTCCCATCAAAGAGGTGAGGCAGCTGCCGGTCGCAACGCGTACCTGCGGCGCCTGATCCTCTGCGTCTGCTGCTGTGTACGCGGCAGCTGTTCACGCTGCTGCTGGTTTGTGTGTTGCTGTGCCTGTTGCTGTGTCTGGCGCCGTGATGCTGCTGTATTTGCTGCTGTTTATCATTGCTGTTTGTCCTGTGTTTGTCACCAGAGTGAAACTGCCTTCAAAGCGGCTTGAAACGTCCTGTTGCTTTGCATCACCTTCTGCACCTGCTGTGCGTGGGTGTGCTGTCCACAGGCTGCTGACTGGCTCATCCTCTACAAGCCCATGGAGCGAGTCTGGCCCCCAAATCTGCTCACAGCAATGCAGGCAACTCGCGCTCAGCGCCTGAAGCTGGCCAGCAGCCCGCGCACACTGGCAGAGCTAACAGGGCAGCATGTACCAGCACCAGCCCCTGCTGCTGGCCTGCCTAGCAGCAGCAGCGGCAATAACACAGCCGGCAGCAGGACAACGAGCAGCAGTAGCCAGGGGACAACCAGCAGCCACAATACTGCCACCACCACCACCAAAAGCAACAGCAGCAGGTCCACACCAAGTCCTGCTGTGCCAGCACCCCGGAGCAACGGCGGCAGCACTGCAAGCATCCCTGCAGCTCCAAAGCCTGCGCAGGCGCCTGCAGCCAGCAGTGCACCAGGTGCAGCACAACAACCTGCTATGAAGCCTGCGCCACCTGCGCAGGCCAGCAACACAACTGCGAACAAAGCCACACCAGCACGCAGTGACATGGCTGTTGGCCTGCCACTGCAGCAGCCGCAGCGGCCGCGGGCTGCACCAGCACCGCACTCCTCAGCCGGCACCACCAGCAACAGCAGGACGGCAGCAGCGCCTAAGCCTACAGTCGCAGCCAAGAACGCCTCGTCCTCGGTGGGTCAGCAAGTCACGGTCACGCTGCCAGCAGCTAATAAAGGCGTACCTGCAGTCAGTGGAACTGCCGACCGCAACACCGCAGCAGCTGCCACCACCAAGGCGCAGCCAGCGTCACCAGCAGCTCATCCAAATGCCAGCTCTGTAGCTGAGTCCAAAACTGCGGCAGCTGCTGTCAACAAAGCAGCAGCTGGCCCGATTGTTACAAGAGTGCAGGCAAGCCAAGAGCCTCAGCTGCCGGCCTCAGCAAGCAAGGTCAGCAGCACTACCGCTGCTGTTAAGCCACCGACTCATCCACAGCAGAGAGGCAGCAGCACTAGCAGCAGCGCCACACATACAGTTGTGCAGCAGGCTGCTGCTAAGCCTGCTCAGGCCACAAGCAGCAGCAGCAGCAGCAGTAGCAGCAGCCAGAGTCAGCTGGTGCCTGACATAAAGCAGCATGTACAGACTCAGCCACTGCCACGACAGCCAGTTCAGCCTGTTGCAGTGCACAAGCAGGTGCCAGCAGCACCAGCAGCACCCCAGCAGCAGCAGCAGAAGAAGGTCTCGATGCCTGTCAAGACAGCAAGTATTGCACAGGCAACAGCCGCACCGCAGCCTGCATCCAGGCCAGCAAGTGTTTTGCAGAAGGCAGCTGTGCCTTCACCAGCACAGCCAAGGAACGCCGCCGTCATGTGATACCTGTGCGTGCCTGGCGAGGGTGGAGCTTGTAGAGCTGGCAGTTCCAGCAGCATCTAGAGGGCATCATCAGAGCAGGCTGATGAGGAACACAGCTCTTGGAAGTGCTCCGCCTGTCATTGCTTGCTCAGGTGCTGTTTGTGAACGTATCTCGCATTCTTTTGTCGGATGTCGATCAACAATTGCAAGTGGGCACCTGTGTTGGCAACACAGTCAGAACACGCCTGCATCATAGCAGCAGGATGTGAGGGTAGGGACACACATGTCAGATTCACCCTTGACTTATCTCTTAACAGTGCGCATGATTGCAATAGCATGCTGTTAATACAACTGTAGTGTAGCTGCCCATTGCAGAACCCTCTTGGTTGTTTGGTGCAGTGCATCTGTGCCTTACTTGGTAGGCCTTAGCACAATTAAGATGACGTGTTGTTAGCGGCTACTGTAGTTTGACATTTGGACCAGGGGTGACAGAAGCACAACTGATATACGCCGGCTGCATGGGAGCACGTTCATGCACCTAATTCAGTGCAGCCCATCTGCAATGCAGATTACAGCATGCAGCAGGACCTCATGCGTGTGGTGGGTTTGCATGTCTGCTGCATGGCGCCTAATAGAGTTCGGCATTACCCTTGAGAAAGTAGTAGTGCTCAACAACGTTTTCCCCCTGGAATTGTCCACAACTAATCTGGTATATTGGCAAATTGGTAAATTGGTAAAGCTCATGTACTTGCAGCTGCCAGCGCTGGCGTCAGGCACTGCTGCTCACACACTCTGTCTTTGACGGCCAATGACTGTTAGTACGTGACCTGGCTCTACGCGTGCGAGGCACCTGTAACGTTCTCATCGCTGAGCGACTGCATCTTCGGCTGTAACAGATGCGCAGATGCAGCAGGTCTGGCAACGCCAGCGCCGCTTGCACTGCGGCACCGCCAGATGGCGGCAAGTGCATATGCACGTCAGCAGCTTCACACGCTAGCCTGTGGGCAATTGATTAGAATGCACTAGAGCCGAAGAGGGTTGGCCAGTTCCCCGCTCAGGAACTGAAGATTGATGGATTAGGTGGTGCCCAATGAGCCTGTCATTGGCTCGATTACGGGCGATGTTTCCGTCTTGTAACAGCCGGAATGTGGATTTGGGACAGAGGTGGGTGCCCATGTAACCTTGTCGTTGCTGCTGGAAGTTTCCCTGTATTGAGTGTCAACAGGTGAAGTACAATGAAAAGTTCTGCCACTGCCACAACATGACATGTTGCGTTTTGTATCTGATGATATTTGGGGCAGTTCTGGAAGATGTCGGATGGTGTCACCGTGTATTGCTGCTTTTCTTGTCAAGTCTTGGGATGTGCGCAATGCATGCAAACATACTGGAGCAGTGCTCCCTCCTCTTTCCGCCCCGGTGGGGTGCGGGGCCGATGGCGCTGATGCTATGGCTTGAATGGGTAATATGATGATGATGATGATGATGATGATGATGATGATGATGATGATGATGATGATGATGATGATGATGATGATGATGATGATGATGATGATGATGATGATGATGATGATGATGATGATGATGATGATGATGATGATGATGATGATGATGATGATGATGATGATGATGATGATGATGATGATGATGATGATGATGATGATGATGATGATGATGATGATGATGATGATGATGATGAACAGCCAATAAACTGTGACGCAACCAACGTGACGTGCAAGACTGCATGTTTTCAGCTTAATGCCAATCAGAAGGGCGCGCTGCAATGGCATTGCTGCTAGAGCTTGAATGAAACATGATGTCAACATACGTCTTGAAGGCCCAGTCTGTTATGTCATAACTAACGGCTGCACAGCACGTAGTGAGCCTGTAGCTATTGTATATAGCCTCTCGTTGGCCCCTGGATGGGGTTCCCACTCCTTGATGGGTGGAACATGTAAATTAAAGTAAAGTAAAGTGTTGATGGCAACTTGCTGCTGCAGCTTGCAGCTAGCAGATGCCTGCGCGCAATCTCTGCCGGCCCTCATGGTGATGTAGCTCAGTGTTCTACAAGAAGTCCCGGATCCGGGAACTTTTGAGCTTCTCGCCAAAAACCCGGGCTGTTGTGCGATACCAGACTCGGGTGACCCGGATTGAAACAGGTGTTTCGAGGCGAAAGTCCCGGGCGCAGCATTTTTTGCAGGATCCCGGCTCAGAAGGGTGGAACCTGGCGTTTTTTCTCTGAGCGCTTCCCGGGCGCTTTGCTGTCGAAGTGGCGCTGAACGCTGAGCCCGGGTTTCATTTTGGCCAAGACCCGGGCAGCCCCGACGAGATTTCGTGAATGTGAACCAGAGTCCCGGGCGGAGCCCGGAAAATTTCTTTTTACGTTTCTGGGCCGCCCCGGGACCCTGTCAGAGGCCTGTAGAACACTGACGTAGCTGACAGCTGAATGGAACGTGATCACATGTCGTCAGCCAACCATCCTCAGTGTGCACCACAATTCCTCTCTGACAGTCGGCAGTACCTGGTGTGCTGGCAGTGCCAGCACCCGGGCAGGGCAGGGCATGCCTGACAGGTAGGGTTTGCAACGCATTCTGTCACTAAGGGTCGCACTGATGCCTGGGATCGCCAGACGCCAGCAACACGTCAGCCTTCCTTGCTGGCTACATAGACAGGACATGGGTACAGCTACTGCACAGGCTTGCTGTCGACAAAGCCTGTGAACAAGTTCCGCACTGATGACTTTGCGGAGCGGTGAAACGCCCTGCGCCACATGTGTGCTTGAATTACTGACGATGTGCAAATCCTCGTTCAGAGCAGAGCCACGGCTCTGTGGCAGGCAGCACTGCACCTTGACCGGTCGAAGCTGCTCTTGCGGGACGATAGGTTCCTCCCATGTCCAGCACTGTTGCTCTGATGCTTTGTGCTGAAGTCCCGTAAAAGGTGGCACGGTAGCTCTCAAAGGCAATTAGCGAGCTGCGAGCTCACCTGCAACAAAGATGCAGCAGTGATGAGCAGCAGCAGCATGAAGACACCCAGGAACAAGAATTGCGATACGCTGGCACCTGGGTTCAATGAGGTGACTGTAACACTGCAGTATTCAGACATTTCTTTGCGTTACTACAAAACACATTTGGGCTACACTGAATCAACGCGGAGCAGTGGCGCAGGCAGGCTTCATCCGCACGTCTGCTTGTGCAGCGTGCCCGACTCTCCTGTTCATCACTATCACCAATATGACCATCCTCAACGCCAAATGCTATTTAGGTAGCAGAAGGAACTGTTGTGGTGCAGCTTTCCAAATGCCTGCAAGCATGCTTCTCCGTTCTGCCTCCTCTTCTGGTCTGCTGTCTCAGCGCCTGCTGCACCATCTGCCTTGCAGGACATCACCTACCAGCAGGGCAACCGCATAAAGAGTATATCTGTCTGTGGCAGAGGCAACCCGACCTTCCTCTCACTCGATCAAAGTGCCCTACATGTGTTCAGCAGGGCTCACCTGGACCCAGATCGCATTGAGGTGCACCACACAAAGGCGTTGCAGCGGCCGAACTTTGTGTCAGCCGTGTGCCATGCAGTGCCAGCTGGTCTAGGTGCTGCTGGTGGCGTCATTCTTGCGGCATGCCTGGACTGCAGCTTGAAGCTGTACGCAGCGGACAAGCTGCGGCTGCGCAGCAGCATGACTTGGAGCTGCGGCGTTGTGACAGCAATGCTGTACAACAGGTAGGCTGCTGGATTGGCTGCTTGAGGTGTGGCAGCTCGCGTGACGTGCAGCAGTTGTTTCTGAGGACAGTTGTTGGTGGCTGAAAATAGAAGCGATTGTACTGCTCATGTACTAATCTGCATGTCACGCGTGCAGCAGCAGCTGTGCATGTGTGCCGTCGTGTTTCAGTTGCATCGAGTTAGAGTTGCACATGGCCAGAGAGTTGCATGTGGCGATGGGACAGCAGGGCAGCACATTGAGACGCACATGCAGGCACTGGACGCTTCTGCGCCACATCCTTAGCTGAACGGCTGCTGCTGTGACGTGCTGCCGCTGCAGCAAGAATGACACCATCATCACAGCAGGTGCAGCAGGCGTGAAGCTGTGGGGCAGCAAGGCAGATGTTGAGGGCTATACTTGTGAGAAGTCGCTTCCTGCAAGTGACAGGCCCTGGCTCAGTGCTGCAGGTGCGAGCAACAGCACAGCTTGATCAGCCGCGTTTATGAATGGCAACTGCTGTAGCTGCACATGCACATGCACATGCACATGCACATGCTATTGTGTCAACAAGACAGCAAGACAGCGCAGCACTGGTGCATGCCAGCAGTGATACGCCTGACTGTGACATGGGATCGGACAGCAGTACGCTGTGTGAGCAGCAGCCGCAACGTGTCGTGCAGGAGAGGTGGTGCCTTGGTGCTACGGCAGGTTCCAGCAGGCGCAGGAGCTGCTGGCATACCAGTGGGTGGCAGGCAGCAGCCATTGTGATGCCATGTTTGGGCATGCTGGCAGCCGCATGAATGAGTGCATCAGCTGCAGTTGCATGCGGCTACATGCAACAAAGGGCAACAAAGCTGTTGATGTAGCAGCAGCAACAAGGGGACTGGCGGCTGCTGCTGAAGGCTAGCATAACATGGTTTGGTCGTGCTGCTGCCGCTGCTGCTGCCGTGTGGTGTGCAGGGTGCCTGGGCTGAAGACCAAGCTGACTGCTGCAGACATGGCAGTTCTGGACGCGGGTGACACCAGCTGGGTCAGCGATGTGCAGCTCCTGCCACAGCAGCAGCTGGTGCTGGTCATGTTTCAGGTGCGCGCGTGTGCACGGCACGTTTCGCACCACAAGCAGCTGCACCAACATTGATGCCACAGCGGGTTGTGGTGCTGCATATCATGATGTTAACAACACAACAATGTGTTAGTACAGCAAAGGTGAGTAGCTCAGCAGTTGTGCTTAACCCGCAATTTCTGTGTTAGATGACCTGGCCACTGCCTGCCGATGTGCCTGCTTTAGTGAAATTTTGAATTGTTACCGCTTGCAGGCAGATGTGTATGGTTTTGAAGCTGCCAGTGGTGCACGCCTGTACAACTGGCGTGGACTGGCGCAGCAGCCGCTGGTCAGCATGGCCTTCCTGTCTGCACAGCAGCAGCTGGTGACGGCAGCACGGGAGCCGACTGTTGCGGTTCGTACAGCTATTGCATTGCAGTATGCAGCTGGTGCGGTCAGTTTGCAGTGCACTGCTGCATATGTTGCGACAGCTTGGTGTTCAGCAGCAGCAGCAGCAGCAGCAGGAATACAAGCATCGGGGCCTCATGAGGCTGTGATGCATTGGGGCGCAGTGGGTCACCACGGCCTTGCTGTATGCACAGCAGCAGCTCATCAAGGCAGCACGGCAGCCGCCTGGGCGGGACACGGCAGCTGCTGCTGTGCTACCTTGCATGCGCTACTGCTTGCCTGCTTTAGGGTGCACCAGTTCGCGGGCGCGCACGGATGTTCCAAGTGGGGCAATGTCAAGTGCCTTGCTGTGTAGGGTACGAAAAGTGGCTGTCTTGCGTGACGTGTTGCACAAGGTGGTGCCTGATCAGCAAGCTTCCTTGTTGGGCCTGCTGCCTGCCGGCTGTGGCAGGTGTGGCAGCTGCAGCGGGGTGGTCGCCTGGACAGGCTGCGTTCCCTTGGCCGCTTTGCTGCTGGGGTGCACTTTGTGGCGCCTGCTGCTGGGCGGCCGTGGCTGCTGTCCGCCTCTCTGGATGGCTTTGTGGTTGCGTGGAGCACCGACAGCTGGCAGCAACTGTTCAGGTGCGGAGCGAGTGTGCTAGTCACACCGGGGGAGGGGTGGAGGTATAGTCTGCGCTCGTGGCGCACTGTAGAGCATGCGATTGCATGCATCTGCTACCAACTACTTCACCTGGCTGGGCTCCCACGTGCTTCACTAGCTGCTGCTGCTGCTGCTGCTGCTGCGCCTGCTCCCGGTGCTTTTGCAGGATGAAGCTGCCTGAGGCAGTGAGCGGCATTCAGTTCTACAAGCCGGACCACTTCCTGTGCATGGCTGGCAACAGGGTGCGTGTGACCTGCAGTGGCGCGGCATGCAGCAGCTGGTGCAGTCCTGAGCACCTGGGCAGCGCTTGTCGTCAGCCGACACAGTTGCAGCTGCGGCTTGCCTTGTCCTTGCTTCATGTCTGTGCGCGCACGTTGGCTGTGTGCATGCATGCGCTTGCTCATCAGGTGTATGCGCATGGTCGTGCTGTGGGCTTTCACATGGTCTTGGCACGACTGTGCCCAGCAAGTAAAAGTGCTTGATTGGAATATGCTGGACGATTGGACAGCTAGGGTGTAAGACTGTGGTCTCTACTCCTGGCCCGCCTGTGTCCTGCAGGTGAAGTTTTTCAAGCTGCGCCAGGCAGCACAGCCCTGGATGCAGCCCAGCTGCCCCCTCACGTCACTGGCACCAGTGGGGCACGGCCTGCTCATGGCAACATTCAGTGACAGCAGCATACGCCTGGTGAGGCAGCAGCCGATAGCTGCTTGTTTCTGTTGACATGCACGGCTGGAAGGTGATCGGGGTGGCAGCAGATGGTGCCATGCTTTGCTCAAGGCTGCTCACAGAGCCCACAGAGCCAGCGCTCAGGTGTGAAGTGCTGTGCAAGCTGTTCTTGAGCACGAGCCTGCATGTGCTGCGCTCCAGTATGTCATCAAGTGGTGTGGCCGTGCTGTGGAGTTGACGGCTTCTGTTACTGCTGCTGCTGCCCTGTTGTCATGCTGACCTGTGCAGCTTGATGCCAGCAGCACCTCCACTGACAGGTCAGCGCTGACCACAGTGCCACAGCTGTCAAGCGCTGGCCTGTTGACAGCGGCGGCCGACCTCACTGGAGGGCGCCTGTTTGCGCTGCTGACCAACGGGCACGTGCATGTCTGGGAGCTGCACCTCACAAAGCCGCCGGCACTGCAGGTGTGGCGCCTGGGGGTACTGCAGTGAGCTGCAACTGCTGCAAGCTGTGCGCATGGCTTTGTGTGACTGCTGCACAGAGCCGTGGCCCCATCTGTGTGCGGAGGGAGAACGTACTAATACTGTGTCGTGTGGGTTGTGCTGCTGGGTCCGCAGCGGCAGTGCAACTAGCATATACTGTCGCCGCTGCTGCCAAAGGGTAAGCAACACCAGGCACAAGCAAAGCATGACCATGAGCTCCACTGCATCACTCTTCAATGCAAGATGTTGTTGCAGAGAATCTTACGTTGTGTGAGATGCCGCTCCTGCTGCTGCTGCTGCAGGAGGTCTGGACACACCTGGGGCGAGAGCGCTGCTGCTGCATGGCCTTCATGCAGGGCGCCAGCATGGACCCAGCAGCAGCACGCAACCTGGGGCTGTCAGTGACTGACGCAGCAGCACCAGCCCCAACAGCAGCAAGGGCAGCACGAGCTGAGCCAGCAGCAGCAGCAGCAGCAGCCGAGGCAGGGATGGGTGGTCGGTCTGTCACGGACGACCACTTGTTTGTCGGCACAGCAAAGGGCGAGGTGCTGGTGTGTGACGTGTCACGCCGTGGGCTGCTGGTGCTGCGCGTGCCCGTGCTCAAGTGAGTGCGGGTGGTTGTGACAGACTCCGAGCTCAAGCATGGTTGCACCTGTAGGTTTACAGGTGATGTTACATGTCAACAACGCACGCTGCATTGGCTGCGGTTGACAAGTGCTTGTAGCCCTGCTGTGCTGAGATTGTAGTCCTCAGCGGGCCGCTGTGGTGCCCTGGCCATTCGCCATCTGCTCAACACCAGTTGCTTCAGAAGTTCTGTGCTGCCGCCCTGCACGCTGCAGGCTGCTGCCTGTGAGCCTGCTGCTGCTGGATGCTGCGCGCAGCCGCATGGTGGTGGCTGGCGGCAGCATGGTGCGGCTGTGGGACCTGGCCAGCCTGACCTGCGTCGCAGAGCTGCGGGCGCCGCACCAGGTGCGCGAGGCATGCAGGCATAGCTACAGACAGATGCGCGCAGCTTCCTTGGTTGGTACCTGGTGGCCTACGTTGGGTTTGCGGCTCCTTTGCGCAATCATGATGCTCTTTGCCATGCTAGCGTTGTAGCAGTGTGGTTGGGAGCATTGCCCAGCTATGTGCGAGGCTAAGCTGGAGGTAGCAGACCAGGAATGCGAAATACACATTGTCTAGAGGCACTCGCTGTAGTCCGGTCCTGCTTGCTGCGCTGCTCTTGGACTTGTGTGCTGATGCTGCTGCCTGTGCTGCCGTTGCAGCTGCTGTGTGGCCACATCATGGATGGCGTGCTGCTCTTGGGCAGCTCCTCTGGCCGCTGCCACATGCTCAACCTGGACACAGGCAGGAGCGTGTCAGCTGCTGCGCAGGATGCCGCGGCAAGCGGCGCTGGTTTGTACGGCAGCAGCAGCAGCAGCAGCAGCAGTGGCGACCACGACGGTCCTGTCACGTGCATCAGCGGCAACTCGTACCTGCAGCACTTTGTGACGTGCTCAAGGGACGGGTACGTCAAGGTGAGCAGGCGCGCCGCTGCACACATGCATACACATGCATACACATGCATACACATGCATACACATGCATGCGGGCGCCAGCTTTGTCGGCCAGTGCATGTGACGGGACGCTGCCGGATCAACTCTCTTTTGTCAATAGTGTGTGTTCGCGGAGCAAGCTTGGCCGTCCATGGCACCGCATGCTGCATGATGCTGCTCCTGCAGGACTGCCTCATCTAGCTTTGTTCCTTAAATGTGGCTGTTGTCTTGGTGTCCAGCGCCTGTACATGCGCACTGGACCCAGCCTCAACTGCTCATCCAGTACAACTATTGTAGCTGGCGCATGCCGGTGTGGATCAACAATGCTTTGCCGTGGGCCATACTTACATTCGACCTCTGCCCGCTGGCCACTGCCTTATCTCCCTCCTCTGTTCACTGCAGCTGCTTGGTCTGGACGGGTGTCTGCGTGCGTCCATCTACCTGGGTGCTGCCCTGGCTGCAGTTGCGTTTCTCAACGACAGCGGCGACCTGCTGGTGGCACCTGCGGGGGCTGGCGCAGCAGCGGCGGCGGCAGGCCCAGCAGGCGCGGCAGGGGCGCTGCTGCTTGTCCGTGCAGACAGCTACGCAGGTGGGTGTCCTGAGTGCGCTGGGATGGCTGTGGGTGGGGTGCAGCAGCCGCTGGCAGCGCCAGGTAAGTTACAGCAGCTGCGGATGCGCAGCTGTCGCTGCACACTGCGATGCTCACAGGTTGTAGATGTGTGAGCCAAGCGCAGACGGATGTCACGCTTTCCTACGGGGATGGGTGTGCGTTGTGGACTGTATGTGCTAACACCTACGCACCTGAACTGGCCGAGGACACCCGTGTCGTGTCAGCTGTCGCCCAGCACTGAAGCTTCTTCTTCGCTTGCTTGTGGGCTGCCGCCGCTGTTGCCTGTAGTCACTGCCCGCAGCCGCAGGGGTGAGCTCAGCACCATATTTGACGATGCCAGGGAAGCCATCTCTCCAGGACCAGCCAGGTATCACAGCAGCAGCATGTCCGTGAAGCAACAGCAGCAGCAGCAACAGCAGAGTTCGACAGTGAAAGAACTGCAGCTAAGTACTCACCAAGCGGTGAAGCTGGATGAGCGCAGGACAGCTGCTGCCAAGTAAGTATGCTTGCAGTGCGCAAACACCAACAGCTCTGCACGGTGGTGTGTACGCAGCGAGTTGATCAAACACAGCATCGCACATGGTTGCAGTGACCGCTGTGTGCATGCCTGCTTCCTGGTGTGTCTCGCACGCTTGCACAACCATGTTGCGGCTGGCTTGACGCTGCGGCTGCCCTCTGACAAGGTACGTGCCGTGCTGCCACTTGTCACGTGCAGGGGTCGCACCCTGCCTGAGTGTCCTTGCAGTGGCCCCGGCACAGCACCAACACCACCAGCAGCACTCCCACCAGCACCAGCAGTAGCGACAGCAGGAGCCTGCCCGGTGAGGTCGGACCAACTGCAGCTGCCAGGGTGTCCATCAAGCCCTGGCCCTGGCTCAGCCCAGCAACCGGCCCTGCAGCCAGCAGCGCACATGCACAGCAGCAGCAGCAGCAGCAGCAGCAGCAGGCCGCCGTTCGACTTGGACGAGGCTCGGGCAAAGGCGCAGCTCGCTAGGGCCGTGGCGGCGCCGCAGTCATCGTACAGGCAGAACACTATCAGCAGGGCAGTGCAGCAGCAGCAGCAGCAGCAGCAGCAGCAGCAGCAGCAGCAGCAGCAGCAGCAGCAGGATAAGGGAGCTGCTCCCAGCCCTGCGGCCTGCACGAGATCAGCGCAGCAAGCAGCAGCAGATCAAGATGACGGTGCTGGTACTGCTGCTGCTGCTGCTGCTGCTGGCGGCAGGCTTGGGCGTACGACAAAGGCTGTGGTCTGCAATGCGTCACCTGCTGCACATACCAATCCAGAGCAGCAGCAGCAGCTAAGGTCAGGTGCAGATCAGCAGCAGGTACAGCAGCAGCAGCAACCTGGCTGTTCTCTGCCGCAGCTTTTGCAGCTACCAGCTGCGTTTGCAGGCCTCAGTGTGATTGTTGGGAGCCCCAACCAGCAGCAGCAACACACATCACCAGGACCAGGCATGGCAGGCTTGCCTGCCATATCAGAAGTGCGGCCTGGTTCTGGCGACTGCCAGGCTGCTGGTTGCTGTGCTGCTGCAACGCCTAGTGTGCTGGCTGCCAGGGGGTCAAGCTCATACGTTGCTGCTGCTGGTAGGACCAGCAGCAGGAAGAAGCGCCACAGCAGCAATGCCACCGGCAAAGGCTGCGGCAGCAGCCACAAGGGGCAGATGCAGACACGTTTTGAGTTCAACTTGGCAGCATTGCAGGCAGATCAGTGGCGGGCAGCAGGGCTCGGCAGATCAGCCAGTGTCATGGGCAGACGAGGCGATGCCAGTAGCGGCGGCGGCAGCAGCTGCAGTGGCAACGATCGCAGCAGCGCTGATGATGGCAGCGAGTGCAGCAGCTGCAGTGACGGCGGGGAACAGGACGGGGTTGAGGTTGCCGCAGCAGCCCAGCTGTCGGCAGCTGCTGCTGCCAGTGGTGCAGCAGCCGCAGTAGCTGCCTGCAGCTGCAACAACCCAGCGCCAACTGCTGTCAGGCTAGCTAATCAGCCTACAGGCTGTACAGCAGCTCCCTGGGTGCCAGTGCCTGCAGCGGGCGAGTTTGTGTTCCAGGTAGGCCAGCTCAGCGTGCAAGTCCCTAGGCTGCCCAGCACCCAGCAGCAGCAGCAGCAGCAGCAGCAACAGGCTAAGCATCAGGGCGGCGGCAGCAGTGTGGGTTGTGCTGCCGACTCAGGTAGCAGCAGTCCTGGCCGTAGTGCGGGAGTGCAAGCGGCAATGCGGCTGCTGGGTCTGCAGCCGTCAATGCGCAGCGCTGTGCATGTTGTGCAGCACCCAGATGCCTTCCTGGAAGATGTGCCACCTGCTGCCGAGCTGCAGCAACTGCTGGCAAGGTACAGGGCACAGGCGGCCTGCAGTGGCAGCAGCGGCAGTGCGGCTAAGAAGACCAAAGGCAAGACGGCCAAGCAAAATAGAGGGAAAGCAGCAGCAGCCGGCAGCCAGGACAGTGCAGTGCTGGCTGGGCATGGGCATACCGTCAGCAACGCTGTTGACAGCAGCAAACCCAGGAAAAAGAAGAAGAAGAGCAAGGGGAGAAAGCAGCAGTTGCAGCCGGTTTACCTGTCACAGATGGATCACTTGCTGCACACATTGAGTGACCCTCGGGTGCTGTCTGAGCTGAGGGAAGCCGAGGCTCATGAGATGCGGCAGGCAGCAGCCATAAAGCACTGGGCGCTGGTAGCACCAGTTCCGGCTGCTGGTAGTGGCGGTGGCGACAGCAGCAGCAGAGGCAGGGGCGCAGCTGGTGGATGCAGTGATATAGAGCGGTTGTCTGCGCAGTTTGAGCGACAAGCGGGGCGGTGAGGTTGCCGCAGCAGCGGCAGATGCTGCTGGAGAGGGGCCAGCTGCCTCTGCTGGGGGGAGGTAGCTGTCAAATGGCAGTAAGGGTGAAGGCACGTCGTGCCACTGCGGTGTGCTGGCTGCTGTGTGCAATTCCTTCGGCCGGCGCTTACTGGCGGTCTATGGCATGGACTGGTGGCAGGCCAGAGCTGTGTGGACTGGTGGCAGGCCAGAGCTGTGTGTACCAATGTACTCCTGTTCAAATACAAAGGACCATGGCCAAATTTAGAAGTCAGGTCAAACCCATTGCTGTAGTGTTTGTTGGCCGAGGAGCAAGGCTTGTAGTAGAGTGATATGACGCTGCGTGCTTGCGTGCAGATTTATAGGCTGTGCTGGCTTCGAAGCCAGGCGTGAATTCACGCCTGCCACAACAACAGCCCAGGCCTCACATGCAAGCATTTTGAGAGCTGCAATTGCTGCATTGTGCTTGCTAACGTGTGCTTCTCTGCAACCCTTTATATTAACAGTAATTGTAGTGAGTGGTGCGTCAACGAAGGGTAGCTACATACTTCTTCTTCTTCACATACCTACAGGGGTTGATGCACTCTTAAGAGAGGCTCAGCAGCAGCCACCTTTCACCAGCAAAGGCCTCGACAACAGCTTACCGTTCTTATGATAATCACCATCTGCATGCCTGCTGAACACCAGAAAGAAGTGAATGCTGCCCGCATGCGTGGTATGCCGGATATAAGGGCTAGTCACTGCAGCCAACTGGCTCAGCGCGCATACTCAGGTGCAGCAGCTGGTGCGACACCCCTGAACTGAACATGCACCACCCTGGCCGTCGGGCAGGTTTGGCATCCAGGTTTTGTTCATCATGCAACTTCTTGGTGAATACCACGTTGCTCGTCATGGCATCACATGGCACGCGTTGTAACCAAAAAGCCGCAACTTTGAGCTGAACACGTGTTTCACCTACTACCGTACACTCTTCATTGCAGATTTTTAACACAGCTTGAAATACCACGGCGAACATCGCCACGGACCAGCATTCCAGCTTGTTGACGTGTGCACTTTTCGGGACTTGCTGAGGATCGCCTCTTAAGCCGTGATATCACTGGAAGCAAAGATCTGTATCAGTTTCGACCGCAACAAACTGCTGTTCGTAGGTCTGGTGCGGACTCCGAAACGGTGAGTGCACGTCAGTGCGCGTCAAGAACTTGCCGGAGCATCAGCTGCTACTTTACGAACAGGGTTATGCATGAAGTACATGCTGATAATAATTTCAACGGCTGCTTGCGTGAGGATTTACAACTTCAACAGCAGACAGAATGGTGCCGGGTAGAACTTCAGGCTGTGAAAACAACAAGAGCAGCATTGCTGTGGAGCGACGCCAGCTAGCCACAGCTACATGTGCATTCATCATCTGAGGAACAAGCGGAAGCATAACAGGCAGTTTGACGCAGCAGCAGCAGGCTCTGAGCAGTCCTGGCAAAACCGACGTGACTCCCCTGTGGTGACTCAAACTGCGCATAGCCAGCGTAATTCAGCCCATACCACACTTCCTGAACTGTAGACTTTGCGATGCCCACCCTTCCTCCGAACGGCAGCTGCCTGGCCTCACGCCTCTGCCACTGCTGATGCTGCTATCGGCGTGCAGGGTATTGCCTCCAAGTCCATCACTGCGTTCATCATGCCTCGTCAGGTCTTCTTAGTAAATACAGTGCTGCTGTTACTCACACTTGCCTGCTGTGCGTCTGCCAGCGCCAGCGGCAGCTGGAGCAGCAGCAGGCGCCTGCTCAGGATCCAGGCTCGCGTGCCAGACAGCACATCCATCCAACCCAATAGGAATACTCTGCTGTTTGAATGCTTCTGCATCAGCACGTACCCGTACGTTCAACACGAGAAGAGGTTTGTGAAGAGTGCAGCAGCCTCAGATGTGTGTGCGGGCAAGGTGCCTACGTGCCCAACTGGCGGCTGGCAGCCTGGCAGTGCCCAGTACGGCAGCTCTGGCTGCAGGCTGATCAAGGGACAGCTCGATTAGTGCCAAGGCAGCAGCAACAGCAGCAGCAGCAGGGACTGCTGCATCAAACAGTGGGTGGTTGACTTGAGAACGCTTGTCCAGCAACTGCTGGCTGTTGCTCTGCTATGACGGTGGTGTTCGTTGTTTGGCTAGATGTGTTATGCAGCAGTGCGGCTGCAACGCACATTGATTTGCTGTCGGTTGAGTCTGAGGGGCCCTGATCAAGGCAGGCTGCTCATTCTTGTTTGCCGCTTGTTTACGGGTGCTGCATATTTTGTGTACAGCTGCCCGCCGTGCTTGCGGCGTGCATTAGGCTGCAGCAGGTCTTGGTGGTGGCCTGTTGTTGGGGGAAGGTTGGCCGGCACCCTTGTTGACGGAGCTTGGCAGGGCTCAGCGTTTGTAACCTCCTTCCACCCCTGCATACATGACGTAACACCACATCACATGCAGTACAAGTGGCAGCGACCGTTGGGCCCTTGTCGCCAGGTGTGGAGGGGTTGCAAGAGGACGCTGCGCACTATGCGTGCACCCAACGCACTAAGTCGGTGACATGGCATGTCTCGGTTGGCAAGCCAAACTGCAGCTGGGGGCAGCTTGGCTGCATGCAGTGCGGCCGCTTTTTTCTTCTGATGCCTTGTCATATGGCAGTGTTGTCTCAATCAGCATGCCAGCAGCAGGCCGCAGCAGCTGCTTGACACTGTGTGCGGTTGCTATGGCTAGGGAGGGCATGGTGCTGTTCCTGTAGTGCCGTGCCAGCACCTGCTGAGCCTGTGCAGAGAATGCAAGCTAGCACACAACAGTGCTGCTGCAACAGCGCTGCTCGACTGAGTCTTTTAACTACTGTTTGATGATGGTGTGTGCATTTCCTGTTGCATGATGCCTGTGCACGATGCTGTGGCCAGTGACCTGTACGATGTCAACATGACGGAGCGACAAGAGCATGCATGGATGATTGAAGGCAGCTTTCTTTGAAAACAAAGAGATCCAGCACAGCAATCTGCTGCACACATATACGACTGCATGGCTGGAAGTCAATGCCCTGGCGCGCTGGGTACTTGCGTGTGGTTTCAATGTGCGTGAACTTGTTGTACGCTTTGGTTTGGAAAGCAGGGCGGCGTAGTTACGAGCGCACCCATAGCACACTTTGAGTTGCTTCACCTCTGGATTGGAGTGTTTCACCCTGGAACGAGTGGATGCTTTGCAAGCGGTGTGCGCCATGGCACAGGCGGCAGCCTGTGGAATGGCCGCTTGCAACAAGTGTTTGCAGGACTGGATCAGCCGCCACTGAACACGTTGTGATACATGCTGACAGGCATGCAGTGCGAGGGATGCAGAGGCTTTCGTGGTGCAGGGTTGGGCAGGTGCTGCAGCTAACTTATTCTCCTTGGCTGCTTCCAGCAGGGCTTGCAAGCAGGCCCTGCACAGCGGGAAAACCTCTGCCGCTGCGTAGGCTTTGCACTCAATCGGTGTGATTTGGTGCTTACGCAGATGCACAGTTTCTCCTGAAGATGTTGATTGCTGCATGCTGACGCAGGTTCTACTGCAGCGCTCAGCGGGGGCGCTGGCAGCAGCATTGGCAGCAGCAGTGACGGCGGCGTCAGCGATTTTGCAGCAGAGCTAAATAATCTCCATAACGTGACCGTCACTGGATGGATGCTTTGTTAACCTGGCCCATCTGCACACTGCTAAATTCCGGGGTCGCCGCTCCTTGTTCCTGTCAAAGGCACTGCAGTCGTCTATGTTTTGAGGATACTGGTGCTGCCAGGCATTACCGACTGGCGATGTGCGACTACTGGGCAGCTTATCTGGGACCAAGGCACATAACACATAGCATCACCGCATGACCGCGCCAGCGCTTGCTGTGAGAGGACACGGCACTAGCATGCAGTACGCTGTGGCTTCAGCAAGTCTGGTGAGTATGTGTGGCAGCAATTAATGTTGCCATGTGTTGATATCAACTTGGAATGCTGCCCTCAAGCAACTGTATGATGGTGCCGTCTTGCCCAACACTAACCTAAGAGTTTCTGCCAGACTCTACATGGGCCCGGTGGCATCTTGCTGCCCCCGCCCCTCCTTGGACTATCTCGACTTGCAAAATGTTGTCGCTTGACTGCATTCTCCGGCTGATGCGCAAGCTGTCCTTTGGCATCGGTTCCCTGGATTCGTATGTTTGTTAGCTGCTGGACGGCTGGGGTGTTGCAAATATGGCTGACGCATGATAAAGCCGTTGCATTGCTGTGGATACCCATGTTGTGCTATACACATGCTGTACACATGTTGTACTATACACATGTTGTGTATACACATGCTATGGCATCATCATCATCATCATATTACCCATTCAAGCCATAGCATCAGCGCCATCGGCCCCGCGCCCCACCGGGGCGGAAAGAGGAGGGAGCACTGCTCCAGAATGTTTGCATGCATTGCGCACATCCCAAGACTTGACAAGAAAAGCAGCAATACACGGTGACACCATCAGACATCTTCCAGAACATGCTATGGCATGCTATGGCATGAATGGTTAATATGATGATGATGATGGTGATGATGATGATGATGATGATGATGATGATGATGATGCTGTGAAGTCACATGTTGTGCTACTCGTCTGCCTGCTCTGCACCCTCCCCTCAATGTACATGAGTATGCTGGACCCCATGACTTTGGGTTCAATTGGTGCTGATTCCCTAGTAAACCTTGTAGTCTCCAGGGCCTTGTTTGAACTCCTTTGTGGGTGTGCCAGTGGCCCTACCTTGGTAATGGTGATAATGATGGCAGTTTTAGCTGTGCTGCTCACTGCAGCTGCATGCCGGTTGTTACCACCCCTGCAGTGCCATAGTGCTGCACCATGCAGGGCGGAAGACGATCACCATGTGTGTAATAGAACGAGTTTGAAACGGCTCCTGGGCTGGTTTGTTGCCTGTGGTCCGCTTCCATGTGTCGTCTGTTTGGCTTGCATGCTATGCTCATTGTATACAACATGAAATGCATGTATGAAAGCTACCTGGGCATGTTTTCCTCGTACCTAAGTCTTGCTTTGTTGGGGAAAAGGAAGCTCCGGCATGTATGCCGTGTGTTTGACCTTTATCATCCAGAGCGCCACTTGCAGGGAATTCACAGAGAACTACACCAGCTCAGTCATGTTTAGTATAATGATGCGCTGATCGGTTGCTGAGAGTGCGTCACAGCCTGTATTTTCAATGTACCGATGATTGGTGTACATGTCAGCACAGGGTGGCATTGCTTGCTTGCTTGCCTTTCCATGCTAGAGTTGTTAGAGTGCTGCTGCTTCTTCACATGTGTGTGCACGAGCTCCTCTCGTATCTTGATTCACAGTACCAGGAACCCTGGCGGTGTTTCTTCTGCTCTCCATTCTTGGTTTGATGCTGCACCTTGTTTACCTACGTAGGTACTGCATACGTTGCATACATGTGGTTGATTTCAGCAGCAGTTGTACCACAATGCCTGTTGTCAAGAAGAAACAGCACGCAGCAGCAAAAGGCAAGCAAGCAAGCAGTATCACCCTACCCCTGCATGCGAGGCTGCGCATGTAAGCAAAGCTGACGCCACCCACTGTACTGCGCCGTTGGTTGTACTGATGAACATGTAGTAAGCATCCAGGTCCAGAGTAATTGCTTTGGGGGCACCAACCCTTCCGCGTACAGGAAGCCAAGGCAAGAGCCTGTTGTAAGAGCCTGTTGTAACAGTATTACGCACTGCACGTGTGAAAGCAACCTTTTTTGTCAACCACTGAAAAGCTCAAAAGACATTTTCCTATTTTGGTGGTAATCAGAGCCAATATGGAACATCCTCAGGATTGAAACCTGCCAGGTCAGTGACCTCGTGCACAGCTGCGATCCTCCAGCATTGCTGAAATGCATCAAAGATGAATGGTGGAGTGTGAAAGAACAGGGGAGGTTGCTGGCTCCAGTCGGTGGCCGCTATTGCGGCTGCAGCGCCTGAGTGTTGCTGCATCCAGCATAATGACGCCAGGCTGCTGCAGCAGCACTGCTCGACACCTGGTGTGCTGGTGGAATACTGCACTGCAAGCACTGCTGGTGACCTGGCTGTGGTTCAACAAGAAGACAGTGTCAGCCCTGCTTGCAGCATGACTGATCCCACGACACCCATCATCATCATCATATTACCCATTCATCATTCATATATCCCACGACACCCATAACATGTTTCCAACAACTGCGCTGCCATGCGCCGCATGGTGTGCTGTGTCTCACTGGTGCTCGAGCTCAGTGAAAGCATGGATGGTGCATGCACCAACTGCGCAATCGCACCCCAAGTGCTGCCTTGAAAGCATTGTCTTGGGAGCGGCGTGCAAATGTTTGCACAGCATCAATTGATTTGCAAATGTGCTCACACGGACGCAGGTGCTGAGATGCACTGTGCATGCAAGCAGCTGCCGCAGCTGCCGCAGCTGATTGCAGTGCAATCACATTAGTAAGGGGTCTTGCCAAGACTGCTAGTAGCATTTGACGCCCTGTTCAGTTGTCGAAATGCACTTGTAAGGCGTTCATACCTGTGGTGAGGAGCGCTGTCCAGCAAATGGGGCGGTGTATGGCAAATGCAGCGTCGCACAGCGGGCAACGTGCTGGCCAGCACGTGCCCATGGGCACGGGTGAAGTAACCAGCAGTGCTTCGACGTACGAACATCGGCTGAGCGTGTCCCTGTTGACGTAGTGCTTAGTGTTGAGAGCTGATGATGACTTTTTGGTACAAAACGCAGAGATCTTGCAACCATCGCCTTCATCCTCGTCATCCTTGTCACTCAGGTTTGGATCAGTGTCTTGCCAATGGTCTCGCTCGAACGCTTGCATATACACACAACCTAACCCTTGCAAAGTCATTCGGCCTACGTTCTATCCCTCCTACAGCATCGCAGCTCTCCCTTTCCTCCCTCTCACCAGTGCATACGTTCCATTCCAACCAGTCACGATGCTCGTGCAGAGGTCCAGCCTGAATGTTGTGGCCAGGCGCACTATGGCTGAGGGCAGCAAGAGGGCTGCTGCTCCAAAGGCTACTGGAGGCAGGGTGGGTGACCTGGTGTTCCGCTCGTAACTGCCCGACTCGCTGTCGAGCTACGTCTAATGGGGCTGTCCGTGTTTGCAGACTAGTGCCGTATCGTCTTCTCTTTCCAACTGGTAAGTCGCGTCCCCGCAACACTTTGAAAACAGGTTGTTTGCGCATGCAGAGCGAGTGTAGGAGGTAATGTGTTGATGCCATGCATCGTGCCTTGCTTAATCTTGCTGTCACCACCTATTGTATTCTAACCCAAAACTTTTGTCTACTTGTGCAGGTATGGCCCTGATAGGTGAGCATTTTTGAGGGCAGCAAGGAAACCAGTGGGCTGTGTCCGAGGACCCCCGACAGTGCCGTGTTCATATGAACTTGCCTGCTATCATCGGTTTGTAGTCTTAGCAAACTTTATTCATGCGTGGATCTGCATTCTGGTGCATGTGTCGGATGGATCTCAGTTCGTCTCACCATGCTTGCCGAACACCATTCTGAATGCCTTGTGCTTACATTTACTCGGCTATGCAGGGCAAAGATTTTCCCCGACTTCCAGCCACCTTCACATCTGAAGGGCGAGTTCCCTGGCGGTGAGTATATGCCTGTTTGAATGAGCCAATGACCAAGTACTGTCTGCAACAACAGCAGGTCGTAGCTGCTGGTAGGGCTGCTGCTGCTTTCAGCGTTTCCAGCACCAGTTGTGCGGCTATGGCACATCAGGCATGTGCAGCAAGCAGCCGCCAAACACCAAACCTGCACAGCGGCAGGTACTTGCTTGAAAATGACTGTCACTGCACTTTCTGCTGTCAACTGTGACAATGCGCTTTGCGCCTGCCTGCCTGTGCGCCTTCCTGCCCTG
This sequence comes from Scenedesmus sp. NREL 46B-D3, assembly GCA_014080715.1. Lineage (NCBI taxonomy): Eukaryota > Viridiplantae > Chlorophyta > Chlorophyceae > Sphaeropleales > Scenedesmaceae > Scenedesmus > Scenedesmus sp. NREL 46B-D3. Next base: position 15,688 of record JACERP010000671.1, on the reverse strand, counting down.
CCCCATCGCCTGCTTCACGTGGTGGCATCAACAGACTACGGCTGGGACTGGTGAGCGCCAACAGGCATTCAGCTGGCCACACCCGATGCTCCTGCTCCAGGCAATGTGCATACACCTCAGAACATCGAACACTGTGTTGCACTGCGAGTGTGTCGCTGCCATGGCATGATAATCTGTGCATTGACGGTGCGGATCCGCCCAAACACCAGGCGTTGCGGCAAGCATATATGGGCATCAATGCATGAGCCTCGCTGGCATCCACCTGGGGAATCCAATGGCACCGCCACCGGCTGTCATCACCCAACATGCGCTGCTGCTGCTGCTGCTGCACCTGCCCACCGCCCACCCCCGCTGCCGCTGCAGGGCTGGCCTGTGCGTTGATGAGGAGCGCTTCTCCTTCCTGCGCCAGGCTGAGATCATGAACGGCCGCTGGGCCCTGCTGGGCGCCATGGGCTGCCTGGTGCCTGAGCTGCTGGTCAGGAACAACGTGAGTGTATGATAGAAGGTTCCTGTGCATCAATATGGCGGCATGCTGGCGCCTGCTGGCCTGTTGGTGTTGCGTGCCCAACTGGAACGTGTGTGAGCTGTTACTTTGTACAGATGCTTCAGCTGGGCACGCTCGAGCGTCCCGGCTGACACCACATTGCTGTGCTGAGGTTGGAGCAGTGCGGCCGGCCTTACGTCAGCTCCTGTCGAGTGCACTGCTGGTGCTTTTTTGCTCCACTCGACTTGCGCTCAGTCTGCTGCTCTTGTCTCTCGCCTGCCGCCACACCCCCACACCTGCAGAGCGCCAAGATCTTTGGTGATGGCGTGTGGTTCAAGACCAACGCTGCTGCCCTGACCCCCGAGGGCGCCAACATCCTGGGCTTCGGCTTCGGCCTTGGCAACCAGCTGGCCACACTTTTCGTGTCCACCGTGAGTTGCGCCTGGTGTTCGCTTGTCATGCTGCAAGTTCTTTTTGCTGTGGCGTGCCGGGCTACACGATGGCTGCCGCCTTGGAAGGGCAACCCACCTGCTTTCTTTTGTCTGATCACACTGCAGTGCTGTGCTTGGGTGATGACCTGGGGCGCTCACCCACCGCACCACCTGTGCACTGCATGAGCTGACACATTTACACATGTGTGATAATGTGTTTGATCTACTGCTGGCAGCTCTCTCTAAGTGCTATTATGATCGACTTGCTGCTGTGATGATCGCAACGCAGCATCATGCGTGCAGCCGCTGTGTGCTGCTACAGGCAGGGCAGCCACTTGGCATGATTTGCATCCTGCTCTACCACTCCAACACACTCTGTCCACGTTGCTGCTGTGCCTGCGGCCGCCACCGTTCCTACTTTGCACCCATCGCTTCTTACGCGCAGATCCTGGTGATTGGTGCCACGGAGGTGTGGCGCTACAACGGCTCAGGCGGCGGCTTTGAGGGGTGAGCTGCTGCTGCTGCTGCTGTTACAACCATGTTAAAACCAAAGATATAGTCAAATTCCCGTCCATCTTGCGGCTGCGGGCTTCGTTGCACTGGTGGTGGTGGGTATATTACCCTGTGCAGTGAGTCGGTCACCCTTGCACATGCACAGTTGATCCAGAAGCACTGCAACCCTTGTGCTTGCGCTGCCGGCCCCTGCAATATGCTGCACGTTGGGCTGTCTGATGCCAAGTTGCACACGCAGCACCGCCCACTTGCCCGCCAACCACCGTGATTAGCGTGCTAGACAGCTGCTATGCTGCTGCTGTTGCATCCGTACAAGTCAAAACACACTTGCATGCCTTTCTTACGCCTGCCAAGCCTGCTGCTGCTGCTGCTGCTTCCTGCCGTGCCACCTGCAGTCCGTACGACACCCTGTACCCTGGCTGGGACCCCCTCGGCGTATGCGAGGACCCCGACACCTTTGCCGAGCTCAAGGTGGGCGGCACATTGGCAGCGTTTTGTTAGTTTTGTGGTAGTTAGCAGCCCATTCGCCGTCACCATTGCCGCAGTATCCAAGTCTGCTTATGTCGAGCAAGGCAGCAGGCTGCCAGATCTGCTGCTCTCTTTTCATACAAATCGTCTGTAGTAATAACATTCAATCGAATTATCTGCTGCATCACAATGATGGTAACACCATCATGCGAGTCATTGAGGCACGGCTCTGTCCGTGCAAGCTGCAGTGCTGTGGGCCGTTCGTGACCCGGCACTGCTGTATGGAAGTGCAGCTGCTGCATACATGCTCAGCTTAACCGTCACATGCTACCCATAGCATCAAGCCCTTGCATCCACGCTCTGTTTGCCTCTGTTGTCGAGCCATCTCACCTGCAAGTCACCAGGCACAACACGCCTGCAGGCGCCCCTGGGTCTCTGGTCTGCTGACACGCGCTGCTGCTGCCGCTGCCGCTGCTGCTGCTGCTGCCGCTGCTGCTGCTGCTGCTGCTGCTGCTGCTGCTGCTGCTGTTTTCTGCGGCACCTGCAACCACTTCATGCGCAGGTCAAGGAGGTGAAGAACGCGCGCCTGGCCATGGTGTCCTTCCTGGGCTTCCTGGTGCAGGGCCTGGTCACCGGCAAGGGCCCCCTGGAGAACCTGGCTGACCACCTGGCCGACCCGACGGCCAACAACGCGGGTGAGTGACGCCTGGAGCGTGTGGCTGGGGCGTGAACAGACCTTGCATGGCTACAACATAGAAAGCTGTTCTAATGCGCTACCACCACTGTGCTCGATGAGCACCAGCACATATCAACAGGAGGCTAGCGTGTGAGGTCGCGCTGGGTCGCCTTTTTGTTGGCCGTTGTCTTGGCTGCTTGCACTGACCTACCCATCCAAACCCTTCTTGCGCGCCTGCTGTTGCTGCTGCTGCCTCGCTCGCCTTGCAACAATTTCAACTGCAGTGACCAACATCGCCGGCGTGAACTCCGCCAGGATCCTCGGCGCCTGAGGCTGAAGGCGACGGCCTGGCAGCATGTGCATGTGCAGGGCGTGGACGATACACCACATGCTATCCACAGACCTGGTGTACGGACACAAGACGGCCCAAAGCACCTTACGGTGCATGCCTGCTGCCGGGCGCCTGACCAGGTCCCTGATGACAATCACGGGACACCAGGGGTGATGAGCGCTTGCAAGTCTTTGGCCTTGCGCCCTGATTTATAACAACCTGCTGGCTTGTTGTCACTGCTGCGTGAACATGGAGAAGACTTGCATGATGGTGGACTGGGTTACCGACTGCAGGAGTCTGTTGGTGGCGCCCCGTAGTACGAGCAGGCGCCTGGTGAGGATGAGCACGTGGTTCTGTCAAGTGTCTGGTGCGGTGAGCGTCATTTTGCATCTCAAGGAGACTGCTAGCTGGAAGTGCACCACATTTTGTGCACAGTAGGGCCAAAAACCGATTTTGAACAGCTAGGGAAGCGTCTGGGAGAATCTTCTGCTGCAAGGCACGCACCGCGTCACCATGCTGCTGCCTCACATATGCACAGCATCGCACCATTGTCTGAGGGTGCCTGTCTCTGGGAGCTGCTTGTTTGATGAGGATGAACAACGGGTGCTGCCGTTCACTGATGCGCATCTGAATCACACCAGCATGATATCATGCCAACACTGTTGTGTGCTATGGAACAAGGCTGCTTATGAGTTGGCAGGCCTGAGGCTTCAATGCATGGCACATACCATTGCCTGCATACTAAGTTACGTGTTTGCCCCGCTACATTTCACACATCACAAAAGGGAGCTGCTTGTTTGATGAGGATGAACAACGGGTGCTGCCGTTCACTGATGCGCATCTGAATCACACCAGCATGATATCATGCCAACACTGTTGTGTGCTATGGAACAAGGCTGCTTATGAGTTGGCAGGCCTGAGGCTTCAATGCATGGCACATACCATTGCCTGCATATCAAGTTACGTGTTTGCCCCGCTACACTTCACACATCACAAACCTCACATGTTGAGGCCGTCTTTGACACACGAGTTTTGTGTTGCTCTGCGCTGGTATTATCATGCATCATGTTTTGTCACTGTGCAAGTAGCCAGGGACGCGGCTGGGAAATGACGGTTTGTTTGCTTTTGCTTTTGCAACCCTGTTTGAATCTCATGTATGTGTGTATGTTGTATGAGGGTGCAGTGCCCACGATTGTGTATCACAAGTGTGTGTCCACCTTGCCTCAGCTTGCTAGCAAGCTTTTTCTTGCTGTTTCACCACTCCCTGGCGGTCCTCCACACGTGTCATCTTGTAAGCAGCTTTACTTACAGGCTGTGTGCTTATTTATAAAGGGTGTGTGTGTTCCGCACTACCACACATATGCATGTGACTGGCGTCTGCGCCAACTTTATGAGCTTGAACGGAGTGAAACACTCTGGTTGTTTGCTACTTCCGGTGGTCAAAAGAGATGCAGTCACGCTGTGCAGCACAGCCCAGGTTTGCTGTCAACCTTGGAGCCGCCATTGCCCAGCCTCTGCCCTGCTTGTGCTGTGCTTGTGAAGGCAGGGTGCAGCAGGACCTGTTGCACTGTGCTTTGGCAACTAGGCTGCAGCCTGCCAACAGTTGATGCTATGTGGCTTGCATGGGTAACATGATGAGGATGAGCCTGCCTACAGCTGATGCTACCTGCTGGGCGTAGCAGCACTGTGCAGTGACATGTCAGTGCAGGGGCTCTTGGCTGCTGAGCCGCCACGGTCGCTGCCATGTTGTGTTCTGTCGTGGAGTGTCCGGCGCTGCCTTTTGTTGTGGGTCTTCCCATGTCCTGGTGTAACACCTGGCCAGCAATCAATCTGTCTGAGAATGCCAAGATCCCCTGCGCAGACAGTCGATTTGCGGCGGCCACCTGATGGGAGCACACTACATTGTGATGAAAACAGGCGGAGCCGGTGGCAAGGCAAATTTGAAAGTTTGAACTGTAGCCCACTTTGAAAGGAGATAGGCACAGCTACCGTATGCGACATGGACACAGGGGCCCAAACATGCTGGGACGGCAGGGCTGGAAATCGTAAACAACTGTCTCAGACGATTGAATCGTTCAGTGCACAACATTACTTCCTGGACGTGGAAGGGCTGGTGCCCCGGAAGCGGCTCCATTGGCCTCAACATGCTTCATGTTCACTGAACTTTACTGGCCGTCATGTACTGGCAGTACAACCAGCAGCGCAGTATGGTGGGTGGAGCCAGCTTTGCTTACATGCACAGCCTTGCATGCAGGGGTAGGGTGACACAGCTTGCTTGCTTGCGTATTGCTGCTGCTTCGAAGTGCTGCTTCTTCTTGACGTGGGCCGACGGGCTGCAATATGCCGGCACCTCTTTAGCCAGCCAGGGTGACCTTCAGTTTCTGCACAACAGCTTTGCCACAGCAAGGGCTACGCTGCTAAGCTTTGCGGAGCCCTTAGCTGGGTGATCCTTAGCCAGGAAGGGGTGCTGTCAAGCCCCTGCCAAGCATGCACAGCACAGGTTGTGCGTGCAAGTACCTTACATCAACGCACGAAGAAGAACAGTGTCTTTACATCGGTTTCCTACTAGAGTGTGCTGTGCACGTCACTGCCTGCAGGCCTTGAGTGTCTGTTTGCGTGCATGCGTATGTGCACAGCTGCAGACACCCTCCGGTGCTTGGCATGCAGTGCTGTGTCCCCTTTCACACCCAGCTACCCAAGCCAACCGAACTACCCAAGGCCAGCATTGCTCTGCAGACGCTTGTGACAAATCAGCAGAAACGTACCGGTTTGCTGCTGTGTGGTGGGGCTCCATGCGCCAGCAGCCTGGTAATTGAAGGTGCACACCGTCCACTCTAAATGCAGGAAGCACATTATGCACAATGTGACGAAGCAGTTGCGGCACTGCACAAAGCAATGCTACTCTCATGGCATCGTCAGCATGCAAAGCAGAAACTGCAGCACCAGCAAACCCCCAAGCCCTTGAGCTGCGGCATAGCATGACAGCTGCCACAGTGCTGCTGAGCTTCAGATCGGTCCTTGAACACCACACCCAAAGCCGTTTCATTGTAAAGCTAAGAGGCTGCAGCAGCAGCACGCCCAAGTAGGGTGCAGCCCGCAGCACGCCTTCTCTGCTGTGCTGCTGTTCGCGCGCCAGCACTGCCACAGCACCACTGGTGTGCATTTGCGTGCATCACAACAAACCCTCCGCAGCTGAACACCTCAGGACTACTGTGTGTACCGAACAGCTGCCCTGCCCTGACATGCCAGCCACCCCAGCAAGAGAGGTGAGAGCGTGCAGCCCAGAAAACCGCTGCCATTTGCAGCTGTATCTGCAGCCACACTGCTGCAGCTGCCATGCTGTGGATGCACTGCTTGCAATCACTGCATGCTCAAGAGGTACGTGGACAACAGCAGTAGCACATCCGGCCATACACGTGACAAGCCTTGGTCTACCGTGCACAGCTGCAGCAGCATGCCTTCCTGCATTGGGCAGGCGCCGACACTACTCACATGAGTTGTACAGTGGGCTGACCAACACCTAGGAGACAGCTGCATGCAGAACAGTCTCGGTTGCATCTGTTGCACTGCCGGCACCTCACAACAGAAGCGTGCTAACCCCACCTACAGTAAGGCCCCACCAATACTGATGCCCGCACATTGTAGCAAGCTGCAGCACCCCAAAGCATGGCAGGCACAGCATGTACGCCAGCCAACCCACTGCTGCTAACTGGTGAACCACCAGTGCAAAGGTTTACAGGGAAGCACACTGTACACAACGAGATGCAGCCGACCATCAGTAAGCAAACTTTGCAGCGGATGCTAACTACTCGACAGCTTTAGCCTGCTTGTCAGCTGCTGCAGTGCCATCAGCAGCCACAACCAGTGAGCCCACGGCAGCAGACAGCCCTATCGCACCAAGACACCAGTGATCTGCACGCCAGGCGCCGTGCTGCTGCTAATGCAAGCCTGTGCTGCGGTGTGCTGCAACTACAGGGAGATGTAGAACCACAGCCACAGCCACAGCAGCACGGGCAGTAGTGGCAATGCGCACTCTGCTATCTCCAGCCTCCGCCAAACCGCTTCAAGCAGCATGCTGCATGGCTGCTGCCACATGGCGCTCAAAGCAAGCCATCCACGACAGATTGGGACTGCAAGCCCTGTTTCGACATTCCTTGGTGGCAAAGTCCAGCTCACAACACCACACAGCGCACAGTGTCAAACATCACACACGCAGCCACTGCCCCCGCCACCTCAGCGGCGGCAGCAGTCGCACGCTCCCTCCAGGCTGCCGGGCGCGCGACCGGCCCTGCTTACCCCGTGTTCTGCATGCCTGCCGCCACCCCCTTGATGGTGATCATCAGGCAGTCGTCCATGGCCGCCTGGAAGGGGTGCTTGTTGTCCCTGTGGGGGTCCCTGCTCAGCAGCTCGATGATCTCCTTCTCGCTGGGCTGGTACGAGGCGTGCAGCCCGGCGCCGCCAGCCGCATCAAACTCCCGCAGGTTGCGCAGCGTCTGCACCTGTGGCGGCGACAAGGACAGTGGCGACGTGTGTGCAGGTGTTTGTTGCTGGTTGAGGTGCGTGGGCGCTATGCGGCTCAGATAGGCGTGCGTGCGGTCAGGCGCTGGAGGGGCGGAGTTGGGTAGGCATGTGGAGCGCTGAACACCGCCGATGGACTGGCTCTTGCTGGCTTGTTGTGAGACGCAGGCATCGGCCGACGCTCTGTTGGCGAGAAGCACGCACAGGTACGCTCAAGCGTGCCTGTGCTGCTGCCGACACACACAGCGACAGGCCCCGGACCCCTGGAACAGAGGCCATGCCCCTGCAAGCTTGCTTGAGCGCGGCGCACCTGCAGCACGTTGAGCGGCGCAACGTAGGGGGCCCTCAGGCGCAGCTTCTCGTCCAGCTCCGGGCTGGCGCCGTTGCTGGGGTCCTCCAGCAGCTCCTTCTGCCGCACGATGGCCAGCACCTGCGCCTTGGTGGCCGCAAACTTGGCGCGCAGCTCGTCACCCAGCGCCTGCACGCACGGCAGGGAGGGGGGGGGGTCATGGCGTGTGCTGAAGGGGGTGCGTTGCTGCGCAGCCGCTTGGCGAGGTGTCAGAGCCTTGATGCGATGGAGGGACGCTGCAACGCAGCGCGGCTGGTAGCGCCTGTTGACCGTGAGAGCCGCAGGAGCCAGCGGAGGCTGCGTGCATGCGTGCTGCCATGAACTGCACTTTCGTCGCTGTGGCTGGGCAGGTTGAGGAGTGCAGCTACGGACAGCGCTGGGTGAGCGCATGGGCGCTGGTGCATGGCTACAAGCGCTCTGCTTGGCACAAGCTCAAGCGCAGCACGTCCAGCACAACACAAACGACAAAAACGTGGCAGCGGGTCGCACCTGCAGCTCTGGCCGCACGAGCTTGGCGTCGTACATGGCGGTCACTCGCGGGTCCGCCTTGGCCATGACCATCTCGACCAGGTCCAGCAGCCCCCTGAAGAAGGGCCACTCGTCGTACATGGCCTGCAGCAGCGGCAGCTTGCCCTGCTCCACCGCCTCGGCCAGCGCGTCTCCGATGCCCAGCCACACCTGGAGGCGGAAGCGGAAGAGGCAGGGCAGACCAGATCAAAGATGCACAGCAGATGCAAAGTATATGAAGCAGATGCGTGTGAGCATCAGCACGGACACCTGGACGCCGATGCCCAGCCACACCTGGAGGCAAAAGTGGAAGAGGCAGCGCAGACCAGACTGATGACGGCAGCGCATGGACGCACAGCAGATGCAAGGTTTATGATACAGATGCGTGTGAGCATCAGCACGGACACCTGGACGCCGATGCCCAGCCACACCTGGAGGTGAAAGAGGAAGAGGCAGGGCAGACCAGACTGAAGATGGCAGCGCAAGCACGCACAGCAGATGCAAAGCTGATGGCACAGGTGCATGTGAGCGTCAGCCTGGACACCCGGACACCGATGCCCAGCCACACCTGGAAGTGAAAGTGGAAGAGGCAGGGCAAACCAGACTGAAGACGGCAGCACAAGCACGCACAGCACATGCAAAGTTGATGGTACAGGTGCATGTGAGCGTCAGCCTGGACACCCGGACAACGATGCCCAGCCACACCTGGAGGCGAAAGCGGAAGAGGCAGCGCAATGACGCACAGCAGTTGCAAAGTTTATCATACAGATGCGTGTGAGCATCAGCCAGATGGCTGACCAGGTCAGAGGAGGAATGGTGGAGCAGAGAGTGCAGGGGCAGCTTGCTTTGCGCGACTTGCCCCGGCGGCGCTATTACCAACTCCAGCCACTTGTGCAAGCGCAAGACACAGCTAAGGCGCACCCACATTCACAGGAGCATGGTACTCGGTCTCTGCATTGGGAGAGAGGCTGGGCAGGCAGCTGCGTGACAGAACGCCATCAAGCGGGCACACCATGCAAACCTTCTCCATAACTTCTTCTCCATCGTTATGCGGGCCAACTTGAATCAGTGACTGCGAGAGCGCAGCACATGCAGTACAGCGGCGGCTGTACCTGCTGCACTGCTTTGCCAGCGCGCTGCCCTTGCTCAACAAATTCCCGAACCCAGTGGAGCACAGATGCGCAGACATCACACAAGTCTCGTGCAGGGCCTCATGGGCACTGTGTTGTAGTGACGCATGTCCAGCAATAAGCGCTGCTGGCCTGGCAAGAAATCAAACTTCTGCAGCGGCAGCTGAGCTGCTGCAACACAGCCGCTGCCATAACGGTTGTGTCGGCACTGAGCAGTGGCCTGACGCTCTCACCGGCAGGTGGAAGCGCGTCTGCGTCCATGCAAACACCCAGGGGATGGCCCTGAGCCCCTCGATGCCCTTGGTCTGCTTGCGGCTGGCCGGCCTGCTGCCGATGTTGAGCCGGCCCAGCTCCCCCACGGGCGTGGCCAGGTTGAAGTACTCGATGAACTCTGGGCGCTGGAACACGTAGCTGCGGTACACCTGCAGCCACGCCAAGCACCAGCGACAGAGAGGCACATGAAGAGTGAGGGAATGGCCGAGGACTGTGCGACATGCAGGAGCACCGACAGGGAGGGGGCTGCTCCAAGATGGATCGATCATGCACGACCTCCCGCGTCTCCAACAATACCATACGCGCATGCGCGCATCACTCCAGTCCAGTGCTGTCGTCGTGCACGTGCTCAGCGCTCCCACGCGCACCGTTGGGAAGACCACCAGCAAGCTGGCCGCGTCTCGGCTGACTTCCCTGCCACTCACAACCCCCCCGACAGCATCAGGCAAGCACGTCCAAGGTGACACCCTCGACGGCGCCACGGCAGCGGCCCACCTTGCAGCTGGTCTCGCTGAGTTGGTTCATGACCTCCCGCCACTCGGGCAGCGCCGCTGAGGGCGGGTCCAGGCAGGCCTCCAGCACCGCGCTGGTGTACAGGTCCAGCGTGCGGAAGCACACCTCACGCTCGCCAAACTGCTGCTCGATGGTCTCGCCCTGGATGGTCACACGCAACTTGCCCTGCAGTCGCGGGGATGCGTGGCAAGCAATGGGCGTGGGAGCGTGCGGTGGGTGGGTTCAGGGATAGGGCAGAGGCGACGGGCATGTCGAGTGGTGTGCAGGCAGGGCAGAGGTGCTGCGGTGACGGTGCTGTGCTGTGGCTGCTGCTGGCTGGGTGCTGACTGTGTGTTGTACAGGCAGCTCAGCACGCAACACCATAACAATGTTCGTGCAGCAGTGCATGCACGTGAAAAATCAAGGCTTTGAGAACACACGCAAGCGGCGCCGCCGTCCAACGGAGTGCAGCAACAAACACGCGACCCAGACATGCAGCCCTGCCAGCGCAGACAGGGAACACGCGTGGATGGGCAGCACCAGCTGCTGCACAACAGCAGGAGCACAGGCAGCGCGGCAGCCGCGCACCTTGATGGTTGCCGGCGGCTGCGAGCGGATGGCCATGTGCGTGGGGCCGCCGCCGCGGCCCACGCTGCCGCCCCTGCCGTGGAACAGGATGAGGCGCACGCCGTGCTCCTCCGCCACGCCCACGATGCGCTCCTGCGTCTCAAACAGCGCCCAGGCGGCCGCCATGCGGCCCGCGTCCTTGCCGGAGTCGGAGTAGCCTGCACCGCAGCGGCAGGGAGTGCGCAGGGACAGGGGGAGCGGGGGCCGTCATCATCACTGTCGTGTCCACCCACAACAACCAATGGCGTCAACGCCATCGGTCCCACGCCCAACAGGAGCGGAGGGAAGAGGCGTGCTGCACAGGGCAGCAGGGCTGGCACGTGCAGGGCAGCCGAGTCGACAGGCACTGGTATGCGGGACAGGCTGCAGTGCGACAGCCGCGGCATGTCGCGCATGCGCGCATGGTTTGTGTGGTGCTCACCAATCATGCACTCCTGCACGCCATCGTGGTGCGTGCTGATGTGGCTCTTGTACCACTCGCTGCCCAGCAGCGTGTGGATGGTGGCGGGCGCGTTGTGCAGGTCGTCCAGGGTCTCGAACAGAGGGGCCACTGCAAGTGAGGGGGCAGCGGGCACAACTCAACACTCCCGACCTGATTGCAGGGTGATGTACTGTGCTTGCAGGTGCTGTGAGCTCTCCTGTGGCACCTGCCGCCGCTGCCTCGGCAGCGGAGCTGGTGCAGAGCACAAGCAAGCGGCTTGTTTGACGAGGACCGGGCCTTGAGTTCAGTCAGCAACCCAGGTGTCCAGTCAGCAAGCCTGCTGCACTTTGCAGATGGCCCAGTCAGCAGAGCAGGTGCAGTATGCAGGCCGTCCAGCTTCTATACGTCCAATGCACACCAGGGTTGCCTTGCAGGATGGCGACAACCTTTGGGGTGTCGTTGTGGCAGCATTGTAATGCAGCATTATATAAGTTGCAGATCACCATGCTTGCAGCACAATAGGCACAACCCAGCTGTTGCGCAGCACTGTCCCGTGCTGCGACCATCTTGCACCGCAAGCATCACGATGCTTGAAAAGGCCCACCATGCTGCACTCGCACTTTACAGCAAGTGGGGTACGACAAGCCTTCACAAGCACTCTGCACACACAACCCCTATGAAGTGATGAAACCCAACGCTGCCCCTGCTGCATTCGCATGCTTCACACTGATTGCGCATAACCAGATACGCGACCCCTAAGAAGAAAACCTTCCATCCCCAACCGAAACTAACAACCCCAGCTCACCCTTCAGCAGCTCTGTCATGCCGCACTCGCGCATGAGCAGCACCACGCTCAGCACGTCGCTTGCAGTGCGCGTCATGCTGATGATGTAGCTGTGCAGCGAGTCGTTGGGCAGCTCTGCCAGCGTCCTGCAAGCAGACACAGCAGCAGCAGCAGTGACGCATAGAGTTTCACCATTTGAAAACAGGTAATCTCCCTTGCAAATGTCCTGCAAGAAACCACAAACACAGCGCAACACCGCATCAGTAGGCATGCAGGTGCCTTGCTGCAGTCACGCTGAAAGGTGATGGCAGCATCATCAAGGCAAGTCCACGCACGCACGCACGCACGCACGCCCATGCCCCCCTTCCAACACATGCCCACACAACTGCTGTCCCCAAACAACAGTACTCGTTGAAGCTTGACTGCACACGGCCTCAACTCAGGCCAGCGGGAGCCGTGGTCGTCCTGGCAGCTGCGCTTCAGCGCCAACTCCAACCGTAAAGTGCGCAGCACACACTGTTTGCCCCAAAAAGTTTGGGCAACACTGAATGTGGTGACGACTTTCACCCCATCAGGGCTGAGCTACTGCCGAGTGACGACAGCAGCTGTCACAGCCAGTGTGCACACGCCCACCACCCACCCCACGCCTCGCTGAACCCGCAGCACGACAGAACCCTGCGGCACCGACCTGAGCGTGGTGACCACCTCGGCCTCGTCAGGGCTGAGCTCGATGCCCGGCGGGAACAGCGGCCGCCGCCCCGCGAGCTCGCTGAGCAGCCAGCTGGTGCGCTGCTCCTCCGGCCAGGCCAGGAAGCTGCCCAGCTCCAGGTGGCGCGTGATGGCGTCAATCACCTGCGGCCGCGCGACGAAGGCGTTTTTGATAGTTTCAACAAATGTGCTTTTTTGATAGTTTCTATAAATGCAATGTGTTTGAGTTAATCTGAATACTGTTGTCCAGCATGGATCAGCGGTCGTGCCACTATGCACCCAGGATTGCGGCAATCACCTGCGGCCGCGCGACGATGGCGCGCCCGGCTCAACATGGGTTGGGGGCCGTGCGACGACAATGCGCACATAAGACTGCACAATAGATTGCCGCTTCGTGCGATGACACCAGCTTGCACGCAGTGTGTCACACGCCTGATGTGTGCGCAATCAACTTATCCTGTACAATACATCGTGCAGCCAATGGAATATCTGATGCACCTGTCACATGCACAGACCTGCCGTGGATTCAGACCGTCAAAATCAGACCGTTTGGCGCAAATAGATACAACAGAACTCGTCATTTGAAGCTTGAACCTTTGTTTTTACATATGTCCAATACATTTCAGGGACACAAAGGCGACGATGAGGGCGCTCCTGTTGCTTTGTTTGTGTGGGGTGCTGGTGTGCCCAGTGCTGCGCACGCCAGCCACGTCGATCAACAAAACTTTATTCAAACCAAATAACAGTACGCTGTTTGTCGCTTCAGCCCCCGCGGCACCGCCGCATGTGCCTGCTGAATACAAGTCAACAACTGCCAAGACACCAAATGACTCCTGTCCGTTTGATTTGCGCTATCTGGACAAGCCAAAACAGCCAGATGTACCTAAATCACGCAGGGTAGTATACTCTGCGCCTTGGGGAGTTAGCTCTCTTCTCCTAACTCCCCAAGGCGCAGAGTATACTACCCTGCGTGATTTAGGTACATCTGGCTGTTTTGGCTTGTCCAGATAGCGCAAATCAAACGGACAGGAGTCATTTGGTGTCTTGGCAGTTGTTGACTTGTATTCAGCAGGCACATGCGGCGGTGCCGCGGGGGCTGAAGCGACAAACAGCGTACTGTTATTTGGTTTGAATAAAGTTTTGTTGATCGACGTGGCTGGCGTGCGCAGCACTGGGCACACCAGCACCCCACACAAACAAAGCAACAGGAGCGCCCTCATCGTCGCCTTTGTGTCCCTGAAATGTATTGGACATATGTAAAAACAAAGGTTCAAGCTTCAAATGACGAGTTCTGTCGTATTTATTTGCGCCCCGACGGTCTGAATTCGACGGTCTGAATCCACGGCAGGTCTGTGCATGTGACAGGTGCATATCTGATTGGCTACACATGGGATGCCAATGCGTAGTTACACCAGCTTGCAAGCAGTGAGTCACACGCCTGCTGTGTGCGCAATCAACCTATCCCGGGAGCCCATGCCGGCAACAAACGCATGCCTGCTACAAACACCCGTGTGCAGGTGCAGCGCAGGGCCTGCAGCCCTGCCGTCTCACCTCTGCATGGCGAGTGCTCTCCTGGCGGATGTCCAGCTTCATGAGGGCCAGGCCAAACGTCTGAACCTGCGGGAGGATAGCAGTAACAAGAAAAGTAACAGATCAGCCAGGATAGCTGGCAGAGGCAGCAGCGAGGTGCTGCACATGAATAGGAAGTCTGCCGCCTGCGTGTGCTGCCTGCTGCACTGTATGCAGCACTAGCTGCAGGTGGCGCAGCCTGATCGCCCTGTCCTGTGCACCTCACATAGATGCAGCAAGCTGTCTTAGCCTGTTCAAAACCAATGGTAACATGTTATGTGACATGGTGCACCTCACCTGGCGCAGTGTGTCCAGCAGCTTATGGTTTGCCGTGCTCTCATCGCCCGTTGACAGCAGGCTGGTGTACATAAGGTGCAGCGGCTCAAACAGCTCCTGCAAGTAAAAAATGACAATGTAACATGCAATGTAACACAAGCTACAAACAGCCAAACAACACGTGAGGAGTGCTGTTGATGGAGCTGTGGTGTGGGTTGATGGCGCTTGGCAGGGTTCAGGTCTTTGTTTTGGGGAAAAGGTGAAACAACGAAATCCGCTTCTCTTGCATGCAGCATGTGCAGAGTTGGCAGGCTGGCCGCTGCGCAACCGCCACGTCCTGACATGGCTGCTTTGCTCAACACGCAGCCGGCAGTAGCCGCAATCAGTGAAACCATGAATTATACGACAGTTTGAACGCCCGACCGTATGCAACGGCAGCACATGGTCGCCGCCACCCCCAGCGCACCTGCACACTCAAGGTACTGTCCCAGCTTCCCCTTGTGTCGGGCCCAACAACTTCAAGCCACACAACCAAGCCACACAAAGAAGGAATGGATGAATGAGCTACGCGTGGTGTGTTCGGACTGACCACATACCCCGCGCAAGTCCAGGCGGGGAACATGCCACACACACAGCTAGTACAGTAGCTATTCAGCACGGGCGCAGGCCACCAGACGAGCCGGGCGCACCTGCACGTCCAGGTAGCTGTCGGTGTCCTGCAGCGCCTGCCTGACGCTGAGCTGCGGGTTGATCAGGCACTGGTGCAGCACCTCGCGCGTCTGCCACAGCCTGCGGCGGTAGGCGGCGCAGGCGACGGCGACAACCCCAGTGCCAGCAGCATCAGCATCAGCACATGGTCACGTACGCAGCAGGCGCACCAGGTCCATCTTTTTCAGGTGCATGCTTGCCATCACAGCTACATGTAAGCGGGCACAAACAGCACAGCTTTGGCCGCCGGCACAGCACGCAAGGTTGGAAACACAACCACACCACCCCGGGCACAGCGCCGGCAGCCAGCGCAACGCCTCCCACACCTGTCGCGCATGTGGCTGAGCACCACCCGGAACGGCTCGTTGGCGGCGATGGGCGTCCAGAAGTCCGCGTAGTTGCGCTTTTTACGCTCCCCGCGAC
>JACERP010000670.1:0-43450 GCA_014080715.1 Scenedesmus sp. NREL 46B-D3 | reverse complement strand
CCCTCCTGTTCAAGGGTGGGGGCAAGCCTAGGGAGCAGGCAGCCAGCTACCGTCCCATCACGCCTGCTGAACTGTGATGTCAAAATCCTCGCCAAGCTGGTGGTGCAGCGGATAGGGCCAGTCCTGGGCAGCGTAGTGGACAGCACACAGACTGCATTCGTGCCTGGCAGGGACATCGCAGACAATGTGCTGTTGCACCTGGAAGCGATAGATTACCTAAGGTCAGCGCAGCAGCCAGGCTGCATTCTGTTTCTTGATTTCGAGAAAGCGTATGACAGGCTGGACAGGGATTGGATGCAGCAGTGCATGACAGCCATGCAATTCCCGCCTAGCATGCT
Source organism: Scenedesmus sp. NREL 46B-D3 (assembly GCA_014080715.1). Classification (NCBI taxonomy): domain Eukaryota; kingdom Viridiplantae; phylum Chlorophyta; class Chlorophyceae; order Sphaeropleales; family Scenedesmaceae; genus Scenedesmus; species Scenedesmus sp. NREL 46B-D3. The sequence goes on along the minus strand of JACERP010000670.1, from coordinate 43,112 downwards.
TAGGTGGGTGCAGCTGCTGCTGGCAGGCACGCAGGGGCAAATTGTGTTCAATGGCGGTCATCTCAGCAGGGCATTTGACATACCATCTGGGTGCGCACAGGGCAGCCCCCTCAGCCCGCTGCTGTATGTCATCGCAGCGCAGCCGCTAGCAGCCAGGTGCAGAGCTTTGCAGGCAGCAGGACAGGTGGACAGCATCAGCAGGCCAGATGGAGCAGCGTCACCCTGCAGCATGCAGCATGCTGACGATACCACGTTGCATGCGGCTAGCAGGCAGGGTGCCAGTGTACTGGTCAGGAGAGCAGTGCAGCCGTTTTGTGCAGCCAGTGGGGCGAAGCTGAATGTCAGCAAGTGTCAGGGCCTGGAGGTGGGCACGCAGCAGCCGTTTGTTGGTGTTGACCCTGACACCGGCATTCCGTTCCCGGATACAGCACAGCAGCCCATCAGGCATCTGGGCATCCTGCTGTCAGCAGCAGGGACAGAGCCGCATGCGGCGGCGCTGTTCACGCAGCGACTGCAGACCATCACATGGCGTGTGCGACAGTGGGCGCGACAGGACCTGACATATCTGGGGCGATGCGCAGTGGCAAGGCAGGTGATGGCTTCTTGCCTCACTTACCATGCGCAGTTCGTGCCAGTGCCAGCAGATATCATGGCCAGGATACACCGCCGCGTCACAGCTTTTGTGACAGGGCAGGGCAGCGTGCGGGAGGCACACATCAGGCAGTGCAAGGATAGCCCTCCTGCAGCTGTGGCCAGCTTACCAGTCAGCATGGGGGGTGCGGGACAGGTGGATGCCAGAGCGCATGCAGCAGCAATGCAAGCACGCACAGCAGCAGCGCTGCTGCATCCCAGGCGCGCTGCATGGAAGCCCTTTATGAGGGCCAATTTGCAGCGCGCATTGCCTGGCCTTGGGGAAGCAGTGCTGGTGCAGCAGTCCAAGGTGCCGCTGCAGACGGCAGTGAGGCAGGGCAGGTTACAGCAGCGGCATGCAGCATATGTGGAGGCCTTCCAGCGGGTTGGCATCCACAGGCATGTGGCGCATGACACCATGAGCCGCCAGCAGATACAACTAGAACTGCTGGTGGGCAACCACAGTGTGGGCAGCTGCACTGATGGGGCCATGCTGTCAGCTGTGGGCAGCCTGCCTGCGGACATGCCTAAGAGTGCAGGCACAACACTGGGTCAGGTGCAGCAGCAGTTGACAGGACAGCCAGCACAAGATGGTATTGTGATACCGCCTGCATGGTGGCACACACTGCAGCATGGCACTGCCAGTGTGTGGCAGGTAGATCCACAGCAGCAGCTTGTGCAGCACACAGTGTCAGGAGAAGTGAAGATGTACAAGGTGTCGCAGGAAGGCAGCTTGAAGGAGACAGATGCAGCTCCCATGGACACCGAGGACCTGCAGTGGGTGCCTTGCTGCGTTGTCGATACGGCAGCAGTGCTACACCCTACCTTCTTGCTTGAGCAGCAGCAGCAGCAACAGCAGCAGCAGCAACGTGAACAACAGCAGCAGCAACGGCGGCAGCAGCAGCAGCAGGGGCATCAGCAACAGCCACAGCAGCGCCAGCAGCAACAGCAACAGCAGCAGCAGCAGCAGCAGCAGCAGCAGCAGCAAGGGCAACAGCAGCAACGCCTCCAGCAGCAGCAGCAACAGCAGCAGCCCAAGAAGCCATCCTTCTTCTTGGTTGGTGCCTGGTCTGATATAAACGTTGACCCTAGTGTGTGGGGCTTGGGATTCGCTGTTGGGGTGCTGCAGTTTAAGCCAAAGGTGGCAACGCCGCGGTTGCTGCAGCACCATTGCAGTCAGCACCACTGGGAGGGATGGGTGCCGGGCATCGGCATGCGGCCGAGGCTGTGGCGTAACCGCCTGGGCGCAGAGGCGCCGCAAGGTGGTTTGCAGGAGATGGAAGCATCTCTGAAGCGAACGTTTGAGCAGATGCAGCAAGGCAGCGCACCAGGTAACAGCCAGGGAGCCGGCAGAAGCAGTCAGATGTTCAGTGATGCAGCCCTCATGGCAGCATACCATGCGTCGTGGATGGATCCTTCCAGCCCACGACAGCTGCCCAGGCAGCGTGCAGCAGCAGCAGCAGCAGCTGTCACTGTGCAACGGCAGCAACAACAGGCACATCAGCAGCTGATCAGCAGCCCAGCGCACAATGATCTTCTGGACCCTGTGACACAGCACATGGGTAGGGCAGATGGCAGCAGCTACAAGTGGGTAGCAGCGTACAAACGCGCAGGGCACAAGCAGTTGCCACGGCAGTTGAGGGAGTTTGGCTGGCGGCTGCTGCATGCTGGAGTGAAGGTGGGCGCGCGTCGCATGCTATCAGCAGGCAGGCAGGCGGCACGCCAGTTTGTATGCCCAGCGCAGCAGTGTCAGCAGGCAGCACAACTCGAGACACTCTCTCACTTATTCGTGGAGTGTCCAGTGGCAGCAGCAGTGTGGCAGTGGTTCGTGCAGCTGTGGCAGCAAGTGCAGCCGGGAGCTGTCATCCCCATCAGTAGCAACCTGCTGCTGCTGGATGACTTTAGCAGCTGGGCGCCACCGCAGGATAAGCAGTTGATGTGGACGTATCTGCGCCTACTGCTGCTGGAGTCCATTTGGGTGGTGCGCAGCAGCAGTTGCAGCAATGGGGGAGCTACCAACAGCACTGCGGCTGGCAGCGGCCGCAGTGCGGCAGCAGCTACATCAGTGCAGGGCAGCAGCAGCGCATCATACACAGCTAAGGCTGTAGCATGCAGGTTTCGTTCGGCGCTGCAGCAACAACTGCAGCGAGAGTGGCATAGAGTGGCAGTAGACATACGGGTAGGGTCAGGTATTTCACTGTCGTGGTTGGGGGGGCGGTCGCCTGTCATCAGCGATGCGGACTTCCAGCGCAAGTGGCGGGGGTTATACAGGCGATCGCGCTGGGGCTATGACGGGCGTTTGTTAGCAAAAGTCTGCACAGCTGACCTGTGAGGGATGTGTAGGTATGGAAGGATGATACGGAGTCAATAGGTGGGTGGTCTCTTGCTTTGCACAATTTAAGTGTGGTGTATGAATATGCATGGGGCCCCTGATGCCAAGGTGGGGCCGGGGCAATATGTGCATGGTGAATATTGATGCCCGTAATGAGGTGTGGGGGTGTTTGCAAACTGCATCTGATCCTTCGACAGCTGTGGTTATAGTGACACCCATGTACTGTGTGTATCTGTGTATGTGTGTGTGCCTCTTTGTGACGGTGGGTATGTATTGGAAAGGCGCACACTGGACGTGTTGCTAGCATGGCTGATTAATTTGTGGTTAAGAAGCTTTGATGGTGCGATGTGCACCGATGGGTATTATATGCAAGGCACAGCCAGACGTTGGGTGTCGCTGCAAACTGATACTCAAAATTGGCTGCGGACTGCGGTTGATCTATGGACAGCTGTGGTCGTAATTTGCACACGCGCATGTTGAAAGAATGTGCATGGCTTGTTGCTTAGTTTTGTGTTGTATGTTTTCAGTATGGATGTGTTGCCTAATATCATATCAGGATTGGTCACATGTACAGCACGCCTCCTAAACATCATCAGTAGCCAGGTTGTGGGCATCGCCTTCAGTGGCAAGTCATGACCTGTGGCAAACTGCAGCCACTCTATGGATGGCTGTGGTTATAGTGGATACTGGGCACTTGGTCGGGTCGGGTCCTGGATGCCTCAATGGCTGCTCTTTGCGGAGCTATCTGCATGACCTTGTGACGGCACCTCTCAAAGGGGAGAGTGTCGTGGGGTGGGTGTGAGAACAGGTTGCCCCATTCCCTCTTGGATAATTTTTGAAGTAGGGTTGCGGTTTGCTTAGTCGAGCCAATGTAACACTGCTTTGCCAAAAAAAAAAAAAAAATAAAAAATAAAAAATCACAGTCACGCAATGACGTCCTGTGATGTGTGACAGACCGTGACTGGCCCTTGAAACAAAAGCTGTCCATAATGTAACTGTCAGCTATCAATGCATGGTGCACACCTCTAAAAGCTGCACTTTACAGGCAGCATTACGACACACACACAAGACGCCTATTTATAGGTGACGGATTGTCGACACAGACAGTCACCCCCTGACTATTCATAGACTCTACACTTCATGCAAAGCACATCCTGCTATTGACCGAACATACACCTATGAGATATGCGGCATTCTGTAGAAAATGACACCAACACAGACACACAAAACCACACACACAAACTTATCTGCACATGCCTGCACACATCATCGTACTCTGCTACCCACACGCATGCATACACAACGTAACCCAGCCATCAACTTAGCCTTTGCCATACTATTTTGCAACACATCACAACGAGGAACGACAGCCACTACTCCAACGGACCCGTGCCCAATCCATCCCTCACATGCCAGCCGCGCTGGCCCGCACCTTGATGCGACCATTTGCGCCCATCCTATACAGTGCTCCCCACTTCTGCTCAAAGTCAACAAGTTTGATCTCAGGCGACCTCCCCTGCAGCCATGCAAACGGTATCCCACAACCTATCCTAACATCTACTTCCACCCTATCCCACTCCCTCTGAATTTGCTGCCGCAGCTTTGCCAGAAACCTGCACGCCACAGCCTTAGCAGCGTATGATGAGCTGCCCGGCTCGCCAGCTGTACCCCGTTGGCTGTCCATGCTGTTGCGCGTACCACTGCCATGCTGCTGCAGCTACAGGGCACTCCACTAACAAGTGGGTGAGGGTCTCCAGTTGCTGCGGCTGCTGACACTGCTGTGCTGGGCAGGTAAAGCGAGCCGGCGCGCGCCTGCTGGATGCCAGCATGCGCCGTGCGCCTACCTTCACTCCTGCATGCAGAAGCCGCCAGCCAAACACTCGCAGCCGCCTCGGCAGCTGGGTGTCTTTCAGCCGCTGATAACTTGCCACCCAGCGGTGCTGCCTGGCATTGACAGCACCCATGGATTGAGTGATCGGGTCCAGTAGATCATTGTGTGCTGGGCAGCTGATGCGTTGCAGTTGCTGCTCCTGTTGCTGCCGCTGAGCCGTGACTACTGCTGCTGCTGTTGCTGCGCGCTGCCTTGGCAGCTCCCGCTCCCTGGACGGATCCATCCAGGACGCATGGTAAGCTGCCATCATAGCTGCATCGCTAAACCGCTGGCTGTCACTGCTGCTGCTGCTGCGATTGCCAGGCGCCTCGCTACTTTGCTGCATATGCTGGAAGGACCGTTTCTGAGCTGCCTCCATCTCCTGCAAGCCGTCCTGTGGCGCCTCAGCACCCAGGCGGTTGCGCCACAGGCGCGGGCGCATGCCGACACCTGATACCCATCCCTCTTTGCACTGCCGACTGCCACGGACATTGGGCGGCGTCGGCATTTTACCGGCCCGGTGGCTGTGTCGCAATTGGTAAGAAGGGCTCTGCCCAAGAAGCCATCCTTCTTCTTGGTTGGTGCCTGGTCTGATATAAACGTTGACCCTAGTGTGTGGGGCTTGGGATTCGCTGTTGGGGTGCTGCAGTTTAAGCCAAAGGTGGCAACGCCGCGGTTGCTGCAGCACCATTGCAGTCAGCACCACTGGGAGGGATGGGTGCCGGGCATCGGCATGCGGCCGAGGCTGTGGCGTAACCGCCTGGGCGCAGAGGCGCCGCAAGGTGGTTTACAGGAGATGGAAGCATCTCTGAAGCGAACGTTTGAGCAGATGCAGCAAGGCAGCGCACCAGGTAACAGCCAGGGAGCCGGCAGCAGCAGTCAGATGTTCAGTGATGCAGCCCTCATGGCAGCATACCATGCGTCGTGGATGGATCCTTCCAGCCCACGACAGCTGCCCAGGCAGCGTGCAGCAGCAGCAGCAGCAGCTGTCACTGTGCAACGGCAGCAACAACAGGCACATCAGCAGCTGATCAGCAGCCCAGCGCACAATGATCTTCTGGACCCTGTGACACAGCACATGGGTAGGGCAGATGGCAGCAGCTACAAGTGGGTAGCAGCGTACAAACGCGCAGGGCACAAGCAGTTGCCACGGCAGTTGAGGGAGTTTGGCTGGCGGCTGCTGCATGCTGGAGTGAAGGTGGGCGCGCGTCGCATGCTATCAGCAGGCAGGCAGGCGGCACGCCAGTTTGTATGCCCAGCGCAGCAGTGTCAGCAGGCAGCACAACTCGAGACACTCTCTCACTTATTCGTGGAGTGTCCAGTGGCAGCAGCAGTGTGGCAGTGGTTCGTGCAGCTGTGGCAGCAAGTGCAGCCGGGAGCTGTCATCCCCATCAGCAGCAACCTGCTGCTGCTGGATGACTTTAGCAGCTGGGCGCCACCGCAGGATAAGCAGTTGATGTGGACGTATCTGCGCCTACTGCTGCTGGAGTCCATTTGGGTGGTGCGCAGCAGCAGTTGCAGCAATGGGGGAGCTACCAACAGCACTGCGGATGGCAGCGGCAGCAGTGCGGCAGCAGCTACATCAGTGCAGGGCAGCAGCAGCGCATCATACACAGCTAAGGCTGTAGCATGCAGGTTTCGTTCGGCGCTGCAGCAACAACTGCAGCGAGAGTGGCATAGAGTGGCAGTAGACATACGGGTAGGGTCAGGTATTTCACTGTCGTGGTTGGGGGGGCGGTCGCCTGTCATCAGCGATGCGGACTTCCAGCGCAAGTGGCGGGGGTTATACAGGCGATCGCGCTGGGGCTATGACGGGCGTTTGTTAGCAAAAGTCTGCACAGCTGACCTGTGAGGGATGTGTAGGTATGGAAGGATGATACGGAGTCAATAGGTGGGTGGTCTCTTGCTTTGCACAATTTAAATGTGGTGTATGAATATGCATGGGGCCCCTGATGCCAAGGTGGGGCCGGGGCAATATGTGAATGGTGAATATTGATGCCCGTAATGAGGTGTGGGGGTGTTTGCAAACTGCATATGATCCTTCGACAGCTGTGGTTATAGTGATACCCATGTACTGTGTGTATCTGTGTATGTGTGTGTGCCTCTTTGTGACGGTGGGTATGTATTGGAAAGGCGCACACTGGACGTGTTGCTAGCATGGCTGATTAATTTGTGGTTAAGAAGCTTTGATGGTGCGATGTGCACCGATGGGTATTATATGCAAGGCACAGCCAGACGTTGGGTGTCGCTGCAAACTGATACTCAAAATTGGCTGCGGACTGCGGTTGATCTATGGACAGCTGTGGTCGTAATTTGCACACGCGCATGTTGAAAGAATGTGCATGGCTTGTTGCTTAGTTTTGTGTTGTATGTTTTCAGTATGGATGTGTTGCCTAATATCATATCAGGATTGGTCACATGTACAGCACGCCTCCTAAACATCATCAGCAGCAGCCGTTTGTAGGGGTGGATCCAGCCACGCAGATACCGTTCCATGATACAGCACTGCACCCAATCAGGCACCTGGGTCTGCTGCTGTCAGCAGCAGGCGCAGAGCCGCATGCAGCAGCGCTGTACACGCAGCGCCTGCAAACCATCACATACCGGGTGCGGCAGTGGGCACGGCAGAATCTCAGCTATTTGGGGCGCTGCGCAGTTGCACAGCAGATGATGGCATCTTGCATCACCTATCATGCGCAGTTCGTGCCAGTCCCAGCAGATATCATGGCCAGGATGCACCGCCGCCTCTTAGGGTTTGTGACAGAGCAGGGCTGCGCTCGAGAAGCCAACATCCGGCAGTGGAATGAAAGCCCTCCGGCAGCAGTGGCCAGCCTGCCTTTCAGCATGGGCGGAATGCGGCAGGTTGATGTCAGGGCGCACGCCACAGCAATGCAGGCACGCACAGCAGCAGCATTGTTGTCGCCGCGACGAGCCCCATGGAAGGCCTTCATGCGGGCCAACCTGCGCCATGCACTGCCAGGACTAGGGGAGGCAGCGTTGGTGCAGCGATCAAGGGCGCCGCTGCAGGCTGCCGCCAGGGGCGGCAGGCTGCCGCTGCGCCTATCAGCATACATAGAGGCGCTGCAAAGCGTGGGCATTCACAGGCACGTGGAGCACAGTGCCATGACCCGCCAGCAGATCCAGCTTGAGCTGCTAGTGGGGAACCACAGCGTGGGCAGCAGCTCAGATGGGCAGATGTTGGCAGCAGCCGGCACCCTCCCTGCTCAGCTGCGCCACGGCGCAGGCACCACACTGGGGCAGGTGCAGCAGCAGCTAACTGGACAGCCGCAGCAAGATGGCATAGTGCTGCCGCCGACATGGCTGCGCACTCTGCGGGAGGGCAGCACAGGTGCATGGCAGACCGATACGCAGCAGCAGTGGGCACAACAGTTGCAGCAAGATGGCACCACCAAGTGCTACAAGGTGCAGCAGAATGGCAGCTTGAAGGCCACGATAGCTGTCCCAATGGACACAGCAGCCCTCCAATGGGCGCCATGTTGTGTGGTAGATGTAAAAGCAGTGCCGCACCCTGCATTTCAGCGGCAACAACAGCAGCGGCAGCAGCGACAGCAGCAGCAGCGGCAGCAGCCAGCAGCACGGCAACAGCGGCAGCCAAGACAGCAACAACAGCAGGAACATCAGCAGCAGCAGCCGCAGCAGCCAGCAGCATGGCAACAGCAGCAGCCGCGACAGCAGCAACAGCAGGAACAGCAGCAGCAGCAGCAACAGCAGCAGCAGCACCAGGGACAGCAACAACAACAGCAGCAGCAGCAGCAGCAGCAGCAGCACCAGGGACAGCAACAGCAACAGCAATGGATCTTTTTATGGAGCAAGTGCACAGTTATTTAGGTCAGCCCTTGTAACGTTCTTGCTTAAAAAAAAAAAAAAAAAAAAAAAAAAAAAACAGCAACAGCAGCAGCAGCAGCAGCAATCGCGAAGCACGCCGTCATGGTACCTGGTGGGTGCTTGGGCAGACATTCACGTAGATCCTAGTGTATGGGGGATGGGGTTTGCTGTCAGCTTGCTGCAGTTCACGCCAAAGGTGGCAACATGCAGGCTGCTGCAGGAGCAATGCAGTCGGCAGTGCAAAGAGGGGTGGGTATCAGGTGTCGGCATGCGCCCGCGCCTGTGGCGCAACCGCCTGGGTGCTGAGGCGCCACAGGACGGCTTGCAGGAGATAAAGGCAGCTCAAAAACGGTCCTTCCAGCAAATGCAGCAAAGTAGCGAGGCGCCTGGCAATCGCAGCAGCAGCAGCAGTGACAGCCAGCGGTTTAGCGATGCAGCTATGATGGCAGCTTACCATGCGTCCTGGATGGATCCGTCCAGGGAGCGGGAGCTGCCAAGACAGCGCGCAGCAACAGCAGCAGCAGTAGTCACGGCTCAGCGGCAGCAACAGGAGCAGCAACAGCAGCGCATCAGCTGCCCAGCACACAATGATCTACTGGACCCGATCACTCAATCCCTGGGTGCTGTCAATGCCAGGCAGCACCGCTGGGCGGCGAGTTATCAGCGGCTGAAAGACACCCAGCTGCCGAGGCGGCTGCGAGTGTTTGGCTGGCGGCTTCTGCATGCAGGAGTGAAGGTAGGCGCACGGCGCATGCTGGCATCCAGCAGGCGCGCGCCGGCTCACTTTACCTGCCCAGCACAGCAGTGTCAGCAGCCGCAGCAACTGGAGACCCTCACCCACTTGTTAGTGGAGTGCCCTGTAGCTGCAGCAGCATGGCAGTGGTACGCGCAACAGGTGTGGCAGCGTGTGCAGTACCCACACGCATGCATACATAACGTAACCCAGCCATCAACTTAGCCTTTGCCATACTATTTTGCAACACATCACAACGAGGAACGACAGCCACTACTCCAACGGACCCGTGCCCAATCCATCCCTCACATGCCAGCCGCGCTGGCCCGCACCTTGATGCGACCATTTGCGCCCATCCTATACAGTGCTCCCCACTTCTGCTCAAAGTCAACAAGTTTGATCTCAGGCGACCTCCCCTGCAGCCATGCAAACGGTATCCCACAACCTATCCTAACATCTACTTCCACCCTATCCCACTCCCTCTGAATTTGCTGCCGCAGCTTTGCCAGAAACCTGCACGCCACAGCCTTAGCAGCGTATGATGAGCTGCCCGGCTCGCCAGCTGTACCCCGTTGGCTGTCCATGCTGCTGCTGCTGCTGCTGCTGTCCTCCGCATCGCTGTTGTTGTGGCTCTGAGATTGCGAGTTGCTGCCTGCATTGTGGCTGCCGCTGCCATCGCTGGCATCTGCACTGGCCACAGTCACGCCAGCCCTGATGCTGCTGCAGCGCACCACCCAAATGGATTCCAGCAGTAGCAGACGCAGCTGCGTCCACATCTGCTGCTGCCCTGCTGGCGGCGCCCACACACTGAAGTCATCCAGCAGCAGCAGACGGCTGTTATTAACAGGGACCACTGCTCCGGGCTGCACACGCTGCCACACCTGTTGCGCGTACCACTGCCATGCTGCTGCAGCTACAGGGCACTCCACTAACAAGTGGGTGAGGGTCTCCAGTTGCTGCGGCTGCTGACACTGCTGTGCTGGGCAGGTAAAGTGAGCCGGCGCGCGCCTGCTGGATGTCAGCATGCGCCGTGCGCCTACCTTCACTCCTGCATGCAGAAGCCGCCAGCCAAACACTCGCAGCCGCCTCGGTAGCTGGGTGTCTTTCAGCCGCTGATAACTCGCCACCCAGCGGTGCTGCCTGGCATTGACAGCACCCATGGATTGAGTGATCGGGTCCAGTAGATCATTGTGTGCTGGGCAGCTGATGCGCTGCTGTTGCTGCTCCTGTTGCTGCCGCTGAGCCGTGACTACTGCTGCTGCTGTTGCTGCGCGCTGTCTTGGCAGCTCCCGCTCCCTGGACGGATCCATCCAGGACGCATGGTAAGCTGCCATCATAGCTGCATCGCTAAACCGCTGGCTGTCACTGCTGCTGCTGCTGCAATTGCCAGGCGCCTCGCTACTTTGCTGCATTTGCTGGAAGGACCGTTTCTGAGCTGCCTCCATCTCCTGCAAGCCGTCCTGTGGCGCCTCAGCACCCAGGCGGTTGCGCCACAGGCGCGGGCGCATGCCGACACCTGATACCCACCCCTCTTTGCACTGCCGACTGCATTGCTCCTGCAGCAGCCTGCATGTTGCCACCTTTGGCGTGAACTGCAGCAAGCTGACAGCAAACCCCATCCCCCATACACTAGGATCTACGCGAATGTCTGCCCAAGCACCCACCAGGTACCATGACGGCGTGCTTCGCGATTGCTGCTGCTGCTGCTGCTGTTGCTGTTGCTGTCCCTGGTGCTGCTGCTGCTGCTGCTGCTGCTGTTGCTGTTGCTGTCCCTGGTGCTGCTGCTGCTGCTGCTGCTGCTGCTGCTGTTCCTGCTGTTGCTGCTGTCGTGGCTGCTGCTGTTGCCATGCTGCTGGCTGCTGCAGCTGCTGCTGCTGTCGCTGCTGCCGCTGCTGTTGTTGCCGCTGAAATGCAGGGTGCGGCACTGCTGTTACATCTACCACACAACATGGCGCCCATTGGAGGGCTGCTGTGTCCATTGGGGCAGCTATCGTGGCCTTCAAGCTGCCATTCTGCTGCACCTTGTAGCATTTGGTGGTGCCATCTTGCTGCAACTGTTGTGCCCACTGCTGCTGCGTATCGGTCTGCCATGCACCTGTGCTGCCCTCCCGCAGAGTGCGCAGCCATGTCGGCGGCAGCACTATGCCATCTTGCTGCGGCTGTCCAGTTAGCTGCTGCTGCACCTGCCCCAGTGTGGTGCCTGCGCCGTGGCGCAGCTGAGCCGGCTGCTGCCAACATCTGCCCATCTGAGCTGCTGCCCACGCTGTGGTTCCCCACTAGCAGCTCAAGCTGGATCTGCTGGCGGGTCATGGCGCTGTGCTCCACGTGCCTGTGAATGCCCACGCTTTGCAGCGCCTCTATGTATGCTGATAGGCGCAGCGGCAGCCTGCCGCCCCTGGCGGCAGCCTGCAGCGGCGCCCTTGATCGCTGCACCAACGCTGCCTCCCCTAGTCCTGGCAGTGCATGGCGCAGGTTGGCCCGCATGAAGGCCTTCCATGGGGCTCGTCGCGGCGACAGCAATGCTGCTGCTGTGCGTGCCTGCATTGCTGTGGCGTGCGCCCTGACATCAACCTGCCGCATTCCGGAAGTAGATGTTAGGATAGGTTGTGGGATACCGTTTGCATGGCTGCAGGGCAGGTCGCCTGAGATCAAACTTGTTGACTTTGAGCAGAAGTGGGGAGCACTGTATAGGATGGGCGCAAATGGTCGCATCAAGGTACGGGCCAGCGCGGCTGGCATGTGAGGGATGGATTGGGCACGGGTCCGTTGGAGTAGTGGCTGTCGTTCCTCGTTGTGATGTGTTGCAAAATAGTATGGCAAAGGCAAAGTTGATGGCTGGGTTACGTTATGTATGCATGCGTGTGGGTAGCAGAGTACGATGATGTGTGCAGGAATGTGCAGATAAGTTTGTGTGTGTGGTTTTGTGTGTCTGTGTTGGTGTCATTTTCTACAGAATGCCGCATATCTCATAGGTGTATGTTCGGTCAGTAGCAGGATGTGCTTTGCATGAAGTGGAGAGTCTATGAATAGTCTGGGGGTGATTGTCTGTGTCGACAATCCGTCATTTATAAATAGGCGTCTTGTGTGTGTGTCGTAATGCTGCCTGTAAAGTGCAGCTTTTAGAGGTGTGCACCATGCATTGATAGCTGACAGTTACATTATGGACAGCTTTTGTTTCAAGGGCCAGTCACGGTCTGTCACACATCACAGGACGTCATTGCGTGACTGTGATTTTAGTGGAGTCTGGGCACTCGGTCAGGTCCTGATGCCTTTCGGGGCTGCCCCGCACGGGGCTGTCTGCATGATCGTGTGACAGCGTCTCTTGGTACAAGAGACCTGTGGGGTGAGTGCGGAACAGGTTGCCTCACTCTGTCAATGGATCTTTTTATGGAGCAAGTGCACAGTTATTTAGGTCAGCCCTTGTAACGTTCTTGCTTCAAAAAAAAAAAAAAAAAATAATAATAATAATAAAAAAAAATAAACATCATCAGTAGCCAGGTTGTGGGCATCGCCTTCAGTGGCAAGTCATGACCTGTGGCAAACTGCAGCCACTCTATGGATGGCTGTGGTTATAGTGGATACTGGGCACTTGGTCGGGTCGGGTCCTGGATGCCTCAATGGCTGCTCTTCGCGGAGCTATCTGCATGACCTTGTGACGGCACCTCTCAAAGGGGAGAGTGTCGTGGGGTGGGTGTGAGAACAGGTTGCCCCATTCCCTCTTGGATAATTTTTGAAGTAGGGTTGCGGTTTGCTTAGTCGAGCCAATGTAACACTGCTTTGCCAAAAAAAAAAAAAAAAAGAAGGGCTCTGCTCTGCTAATATGCAAAAGAATGATGGGTAACAGACATCATTTTGACTCAATATTTTTGTATTCTGGACGTTGTGCAGAATGCTTCAGGGCGTGCTGACAGAGCAAGAACAACACAGAAGCACTGTGTGATACAAATATCTGGCATTAGATTTTTTTCAGAGTAAATATTGAAAGAAAAATTATTTACAGACAAGCATCCTTGGGATATATTTGCTTCCTCCTCATGCGGCGCCTGCCACGGACACTTTTTTTTTTTTTTTTTTTTTTTTTTTTTTTGAAGCAAGAACGTTACAAGGGCTGACCTAAATAACTGTGCACTTGCTCCATAAAAAGATCCATTGACAGAGTGAGGCAACCTGTTCCGCACTCACCCCACAGGTCTCTTGTACCAAGAGACGCTGTCACACGATCATGCAGACAGCCCCGTGCGGGGCAGCCCCGAAAGGCATCCAGGACCTGACCGAGTGCCCAGACTCCACTAAAATCACAGTCACGCAATGACGTCCTGTGATGTGTGACAGACCGTGACTGGCCCTTGAAACAAAAGCTGTCCATTATTTTTTTTTGGATCGCGGCAGACGCTGCGCAAAGTACTGAAGGGCGTACTGAAGGGCGTACTAACAGAGCAAGAACAACAGTATGCCACACATGTGCATTTTTTTTTTTTTTTTTTTTTTTGAAGCAAGAACGTTACAAGGGCTGACCTAAATAACTGTGCACTTGCTCCATAAAAAGATCCATTGAGAGAGTGAGGCAACCTGTTCCGCACTCACCCCACAGGTCTCTTGTACCAAGAGACGCTGTCACACGATCATGCAGACAGCCCCGTGCGGGGCAGCCCCGAAAGGCATCCAGGACCTGACCGAGTGCCCAGACTCCACTAAAATCACAGTCACGCAATGACGTCCTGTGATGTGTGACAGACCGTGACTGGCCCTTGAAACAAAAGCTGTCCATAATGTAACTGTCAGCTATCAATGCATGGTGCACACCTCTAAAAGCTGCACTTTACAGGCAGCATTACGACACACACACAAGACGCCTATTTATAGGTGACGGATTGTCGACACAGACAATCACCCCCTGACTATTCATAGACTCTCCACTTCATGCAAAGCACATCCTGCTATTGACCGAACATACACCTATGAGATATGCGGCATTCTGTAGAAAATGACACCAACACAAACACACAAAACCACACACACAAACTTATCTGCACATGCCTGCACACATCATCGTACTCTGCTACCCACACGCATGCATACACAACGTAACCCAGCCATCAACTTAGCCTTTGCCATACTATTTTGCAACACATCACAACGAGGAACGACAGCCACTACTCCAACGAATGCATTGTACATCCTGCCCGAACCGTCAAAACAGACCACCACGCCTCGTAGACCCGTGCCCAATCCATCCCTCACATGCCAGCCGCGCTGGCCCGCACCTTGATGCGACCATTTGCGCCCATCCTATACAGTGCCCCCCACTTCTGCTCAAAGTCAACAAGTTTGATCTCAGGCGACCTTCCCTGCAGCCATGCAAACGGTATCCCACAACCTATCCTAACATCTACTTCCACCCTATCCCACTCCCTCTGAATTTGCTGCCGCAGCTCTGCCAGAAACCTGCACGCCACAGCCTTAGCAGCGTATGATGAGCTGCCCGGCTCGCCAGCTGTACCCCGTTGGCTGTCCATGCTGCTGCTGCTGCTGTTGTCCTCCGCATCGCTGTTGTTGTGGCTCTGAGATTGCGAATTGCTGCCTGCATTGTGGCTGCCGCTGCCATCGCTGCCATCTGCACTGGCCACAGTCACGCCAGCCCTGATGCTGCTGCAGCGCACCACCCAAATGGATTCCAGCAGCAGCAGACGCAGCTGCGTCCACATCTGCTGCTGCCCTGCTGGCGGCGCCCACACACTGAAGTCATCCAGCAGCAGCAGACGGCTGTTATTAACAGGGACCACTGCTCCGGGCTGCACACGCTGCCACACTGTTGCGCGTACCACTGCCATGCTGCTGCAGCTACAGGGCACTCCACTAACAAGTGGGTGAGGGTCTCCAGTTGCTGCGGCTGCTGACACTGCTGTGCTGGGCAGGTAAAGTGAGCCGGCGCGCGCCTGCTGGATGCCAGCATGCGCCGTGCGCCTACCTTCACTCCTGCATGCAGAAGCCGCCAGCCAAACACTCGCAGCCGCCTCGGCAGCTGGGTGTCTTTCAGCCGCTGATAACTGCCACCCAGCGGTGCTGCCTGGCATTGACAGCACCCATGGATTGAGTGATCGGGTCCAGTAGATCATTGTGTGCTGGGCAGCTGATGCGCTGCTGTTGCTGCTCCTGTTGCTGCCGCTGAGCCGTGACTACTGCTGCTGCTGTTGCTGCGCGCTGTCTTGGCAGCTCTCGCTCCCTGGACGGATCCATCCAGGACGCATGGTAAGCTGCCATCATAGCTGCATCGCTAAACCGCTGGCTGTCACTGCTGTTGCTGCTGCTATTGCCAGGCGCCTCGCTACTTTGCTGCATATGCTGGAAGGACCGTTTCTGAGCTGCCTCCATCTCCTGCAAGCCGTCCTGTGGCGCCTCAGCACCCAGGCGGTTGCGCCACAGGCGCGGGCGCATGCCGACACCTGATACCCATCCCTCTTTGCACTGCCGACTGCATTGCTCCTGCAGCAGCCTGCATGTTGCCACCTTTGGCGTGAACTGCAGCAAGCTGACAGCAAACCCCATCCCCCATACACTAGGATCTACGCGAATGTCTGCCCAAGCACCCACCAGGTACCATGACGGCGTGCTTCGCGATTGCTGCTGCTGCTGCTGCTGTTGCTGGCTGCTGTTGCTGTTGCTGTCCCTGGTGCTGTGCTGCTGCTGCTGCTGCTGCTGCTGCTGCTGTTCCTGCTGTTGCTGCTGTCGCGGCTGCTGCTGTTGCCATGCTGCTGGCTGCTGCAGCTGCTGCTGCTGATGTTCCTGCTGTTGTTGCTGTCGTGGCTGCCGCTGTTGCCGTGCTACTGGCTGCTGCCGCTGCTGCTGCTGCTGCTGTCGCTGCTGCCGCTGCTGTTGTTGCCGCTGAAATGCAGGGTGCGGCACTGCTGTTACATCTACCACACAACATGGCGCCCATTGGAGGGCTGCTGTGTCCATTGGGACAGCTATCGTGGCCTTCAAGCTGCCATTCTGCTGCACCTTGTAGCACTTGGTGGTGCCATCTTGCTGCAACTGTTGTGCCCATTGCTGCTGCGTATCAGTCTGCCATGCACCTGTGCTGCCCTCCCGCAGAGTGCGCAGCCATGTCGGCGGCAGCACTATGCCATCTTGCTGCGGCTGTCCAGTTAGCTGCTGCTGCACCTGCCCCAGTGTGGTGCCTGCGCCGTGGCGCAGCTGAGCAGGGAGGGTGCCGGCTGCTGCCAACATCTGCCCATCTGACCTGCTGCCCACGCTGTGGTTCCCCACTAGCAGCTCAAGCTGGATCTGCTGGCGGGTCATGGCGCTGTGCTCCACGTGCCTGTGAATGCCCACGCTTTGCAGCGCCTCTATGTATGCTGATCGCTGCACCAACGCTGCCTCCCCTAGTCCTGGCAGTGCATGGCGCAGGTTGGCCCGCATGAAGGCCTTCCATGGGGCTCGCCGCGGCGACAGCAATGCTGCTGCTGTGCGTGCCTGCATTGCTGTGGCGTGCGCCCTGACATCAACCTGCCTCATTCCGCCCATGCTGAAAGGCAGGCTGGCCACTGCTGCCGGAGGGCTTTCATTCCACTGCCGGATGTTGGCTTCTCGAGCGCAGCCCTGCTCTGTCACAAACCCTAAGAGGCGGCGGTGCATCCTGGCCATGATATCTGCTGGGACTGGCACGAACTGCGCATGATAGGTGATGCAAGATGCCATCATCTGCTGCGCAACTGCGCAGCGCCCCAAATAGCTGAGATTCTGCCGTGCCCACTGCCGCACCCGGTATGTGATGGTTTGCAGGCGCTGCGTGTACAGCGCTGCTGCATGCGGCTCTGCGCCTGCTGCTGACAGCAGCAGACCCAGGTGCCTGATTGGGTGCAGTGCTGTATCATGGAACGGTATCTGCGTGGCTGGATCCACCCCTACAAACGGCTGCTGCGTGCCTACTTCCATGCCCTGGCACTTGCTGACTCCCAGCTTGGCGCCACTCGCTGCACAAAACGGCTGTACTGCTTTCCTCACCAGCACAGCTACGCCTTGCCTGCTGGCGGCGTGCAGGGTGGTGTCGTCTGCATGCTGCATGCTGCAGGGTGCTGTTGAGCCATCGGGCATGCTGATGCTGTCCACTTCCCCTGCTGCTCGCAGCGCTCTGCATTTGGCCGCCAGCGGCTGCGCTGCTAGCACATACAGCAGCGGGCTGAGTGGTACCCACCTACGCATGCCTGGCGGGAGCTGCATTGCTGCCATGCACTTCATCAGCCAGTCCCTGTCTAGCCTGTCATAGGCCTTCTCAAAGTCCAGAAACAAAATGCAGCCGGGCTGCTGCTGCGTCCTGAGGAGGTCAACTTCCTCCAGGTGCAGCAGCACATTGTCTGCAATGTCCCTGCCTGGAACAAACGCTGTCGGAGTGCTGTCCACGACGCTGTCCAGCACTGGCGCCGCCCGCAGCACCACCACCTTCGCCAGAATCTTCACATCACAGTTCATCAGCGTGATGGGGCGGTAGCTGGCAGCCTGGTCCCTTGGCTTACCGCCACCCTTGAACAGCAGGGTGATGAGCCCAAGGCGCTGCTGCGGAGACAGCAGCGCCCCCTTCAGACCAAACAGGAAGTTGCATGCTGCCACAAAAGCTGGTCCTAGCTGCTCCCAGAATGCGCTGTAGAACTCATATGTGAGCCCATCGCTGCCTGGCACCTTCCCTCTAGGCATGCTGTTGAGTGCCGCTGTCGCGTCCTCCAAGGTGATGGTGCCGTCGCCTGCAGGGCCCAGGCATTGCTGCTGCTGCTCCGGAGAAAGCTGCTTATCCACACACGCAAGCAGCTCCTGCTGCTGCTGTGGGTCGGTGGGGTGTCGCGAGAACAGCCCGCCTTCTGCAGGGTCATAAAAGTCTGCAAGCAGGCTGCCTGCTGCTGCCGCGCCCTCGCTGCTGCCAGTGGACACTGTGCTGCCATCTGCTGCAGCCACAGCGCTGATGCAACCTGCCGGACTCCTTTGAGGTGGTTGACAGGCCAGGGCTCCCCACACCCATTTTTGTGGACAGTCGCACAGCTCAGCAGCCGCAGAGATGGCAGCAGGAACAGCTGGAGCAGCAGCTATGCACACGAATGGGCCGCGAACTGGAGCAGGAGTGCGTGCTGCCAACACTGCAGCAGCAGCAGCAGCAGCAGCAGCAGCAACAACAGCACAGCACGTGCTCACAGCAGGAGCAGCAGCAGCAGCAGCAGCAGCAACGCCAGCAGCAGCAACAGCAGCAGGATACTGCGGAGGACGCAGAAATGGAGGAGACGCCCGAGCCTGCAACCACGCAACAGCAGCAGCAGCAGCAACAGCAACAGCAGCAGCAACAGCAGCAGCAACGCCAGCAGCAGCAGCAGCCGCAAGATACTGCGGAGGACGCGGACATGGAGGAGACGCCTGTGCCTGCAGCAAGGCTGCAGCAGCAGCAACAGCTGCTGCGACAGCCGGCGGTAGCGCAGGATGCTGCAGCCAGGGTGGCAGCAGCATCCCCAGCTGGTAGGCAGCCTGCTGGTACGGGGACAGCACTGCCATCTGACCCATGGGCTCAGCAGCAGCATGCACTGCAACCTGCAGCAGCACCAGTTAGCTTTGAGCGCTGGCGGGGCGACCAGATTGCAGAGCACCTTTGCCAGCGAGCAGAGGACATTGCTAATAGCAGCCAGCACGATGCCATGCTGCGCGCGTTCTTTGCGCAATATGGGGCTGCAGCAGTGTCTGAGGCAGTAGAAGAGCAGTGGCTGAGGGACTACTTCCCCCACGCGACTGCACTTACGTACAGCTATGATGAGGGGGCAGCAGAGGGCAGTGCTGGGGAACAGCACACACAGCAGCACCAGCAGCAAGTGCAACCGGCTGGCAGGGCAGCAGCAGCGGCAGCTGCTGCTGCAACTGCGCTGCAGCCAAACACGCGCCGCTCTGATCGGCAGCGCAAGGAGCCCGATCCGTTGTTTGCTGCCAACGCATCCAGATTCACTGCCATGCAGCAGCACCAGCAGCAACAGCAGCAACAGCAAAGACAGCAGCAACAACAAACCGCCAACCGACAGCGCCCACGCAGTGGGCGCGGGACCTAATGCTGCCATCTAGAGCTCATGGCCTATGGCCCTTCAGTGTCGCAGCTGTCAATGTCAATGGGCTAGCTGCTGCTGAGAAGCGAAGATCGTTCTTTGCTTGGATGCAGCAGCAGGCTTTGGATGTTGTGCTGCTTGCTGAGACTCACAGCACATCAGACAATCAGATGCAGCGATGGGCACAGCAGGGAGCAGGGCCAGGTAGGCCATGGCAGGGGTTTTGCTACCCAAACAGCAAACCTCTCGTCGACGGCGTACGTGCTAGGGCTGGAGTGGCGGTTCTGCTGTCACAATGCATAGTCAAACAAGGGTCAGAGCCAGCGGTTGAATACATAGATGGGCAGGGCAGGGTGATCAGGGTGTCGTGGATGACGCCTTGGGACCAGCAGTTGGCAGCAGTGGCTGTGTACGCACCTGATGACCATACGGTGCGGGCAGCCTGGTTTGAAGGGCCATATCAGGAGGCACTAGAAGCAGGGGCGCTGGGTTCCAGTCTTATAGTTGGGGGCGACTTCAACTGTGCAGTGCAGGAGCAGGATGTGCAGCCAGTTGCAGGGACGCGGCCAAGGCAGTCTAGGCGCATGGTGGGCGCAGTGCAGTTGCAGCAGGTCAACACGCGCTCAAGCCTGGTGGATGCTTGGCGCCATCACAACCCGCATGCCCGGCAAGCCACTCACTGTAGCTTCAATCCCAGCGCAGCCAAGAACAGCAGTCATGGCAGCAGGCAGCCAGGGGCAGGACAGCCAGGGGCAGGACAACCAGCGGCTCACACAGCCACGTCTGCTGGCAGGATCGACTATGTGCTCCTGTCAGAGGATTTGGTTGAAGATGGCTGGCTGCAGCAAGCTACACAGCACAGGCGGTACCCCTCAGATCACCGGCCTGTGATGGTGAAGCTGCAGCCACCAAGCATGCCGATGATGGGTAAACGCAGGTGGTGCTTCCCAAACTCAGCTTTGGGCAATGCAGCTTTTGTCACATCTCTGCAGGAGAGCCTACAAGCAGCAGTGGAGCAGCAGCAACAACAGTTGCCGCGCAACAGCCCAGCAGCAGAGTTTGAGCAGCTGAAGGTACACGCAGTAACTGCCACCACACTTCAGCAGCAGCGGCAGAAGTGGCAGCAACAGGCAGAGCAGCGGCGGCTGCGCAAGGATGTTGCGACAGCCTACAGGCAGCACAGGTGGCAGCGCACAGCACGCACACAAACTGACATCCTGGATGCAGAACAGCGCCTGACGGAATATGAAGAACAGCAGCGCCGGCGGCAGGGGGCTGCAGGTGATGCATTGTGGGATGTATATGGCGACGGGCAGCCCAGCTTCTGGGGATATAGGCTGGGTAAGGAAATCCCACAGCAGCAGTACATCAGCACAGTGGCTGCAGCAGACGGCAGCACAGTATCCACGCGCAACACAGCCGGTGTGGCAGCAGCTGGGGGCCTTCTTGCAGACTTCTACGATCCAGTAGTAGGGGGCCTGTTTTCACGTCACCCAACAGATGCGCAGCAACAGCAGGAGCTGCTTGCAGATTTGGATAAGCAGCTAACGCCTGAGCAGCAGCAGCAATGCGCAGGTCCCAACGGTGATGGCAGCATCACACTGGATGAGGCCAAGGCAGCGCTGGACAGCTTGCCTAGAGGGACGGTGCCAGGCAGTGACGGACTCACTTATGAGTTCTACGCTGCCTTCTGGGAGCAGCTGGGGCCAGCCTTTGTTGCAGCATACAACTTCCTGTTCAGTCAGGAAGAGGCGCTGCTGTCAGCGCAGCAGCGCCTGGGGCTCATCACCCTCCTGTACAAGGGTGGGGGCAAGCCTAGGGAGCAGGCAGCCAGCTACCGTCCCATCACGCTGCTGAACTGTGATGTCAAAATCCTCGCCAAGCTGGTGGTGCAGCGGATAGGGCCAGTCCTGGGCAGCGTAGTGGACAGCACACAGACTGCGTTCGTGCCTGGCAGGGACATCGCAGACAATGTGCTGTTGCACCTGGAAGCGATAGATTACCTAAGGTCAGCGCAGCAGCCAGGCTGCATTCTGTTTCTTGATTTCGAGAAAGCGTATGACAGGCTGGACAGGGATTGGCTGCATCAGTGCATGACAGCCATGCAATTCCCGCCTAGCATGCTTAGGTGGATGCAGCTGCTGCTGGCAGGCACGCAGGGGCAAATTGTGTTCCAGGCGCTTGGCGAGGTGTGCCTTTTTGGTGATTTAATGCGCACACGGCCACGGCAGATGATACTGGCAGTGCTGCTGAGCAAGTGCTCGATTCAATGGGCGTTCTGGCAGGGCAGGTGGCACCTGTGGCGGTGCCTGCCAGGAAAAGTTCTGATGCACGCTCTGTGTGCCACTTTGGACAGCAGCTTTTGGCGTTGTGTGCAGCTACCAACAGCGTGATACTAAATGGCAGGACAGATGGGGACCTCTCCGGGGCTGCGACTTTTGTTTCGCGCAGGCCAGCGGCAGGTGGCGGCAATAGCAGTAACCACAGCAGCAGCAGCAACAAGAAGAGCAAACAACATGCAGTTGCTAGTACGAGTGTGCTTGACTATGGTATAGTGTCGCGATCGCTTTTGTCTCGTGTGGCCAATTTTGCGGTTGTTCCCTCGTCAGGTCTGTCGGATCACAATATGTTGGTGTGTGCTTTGAGTGTCCCAGAACCTCCAGTTGAGGAGCTTCAGCCCTTTGCAAGCATGCCACCTGTGCGGTGCATCAGATGGGACCCCAGCAAAAGGTCGCGTTATGTTGCTGCGCTCAAGACGCATGACTGTGTTTTGGCCAGGGAAGCCGCTCTACAACAAGTGCGTGGGTGTCATGTGTCTCCTAGTCAGGTGTCTGCAGCGTGTGAGGCGTGGTGTGATGCGATTAGGAATGTGGCTGAACCTATCTTTGGTGTCAGCGGCGGTGGACAGTGTGTGCGGGCTGGGGATGGTCGAGCAGCCAAACGTTGGTTTCCGCATTGCAAGCAAGAGTGGGCAGCACTACGTGTTGCAGTGCGCAACCACAACTCGCATGCAGCGGCAGCAGCACGCAAGGTGTTTAATGCAGCTAAGCGCCGCGCCAAGAGGCATTGTGAGAAGCAGTGGCAGGCACGTCTTTTGGATGATCTACGATACAACCCGAGGCGGTTTTGGACTGCTTACAAGGGTCGAAAGATGTCGTGTATGCTTCAGGATATGGGTGCTGTTGATAGGCACTGGCGTGCGTTGTATGGGTCCCCTGGACAACACAGCTTACCTGAGGAGGGAGCGTCGGTTGCTTCTTTCATGTCGAAGCTGCTCTCTGAGTGCCAGGACGGGCCAGCTGTTGCAGCTGCAGCTCATCTGAATGAGCCTTTTGCTGCCGACGAGGTGGAATCAGTGTTGTTGCGGATGCATAACGGTCGTATGCCTGGCCCTGATGGACTGCGGGGCGAGCTTTTCAAGGGAGCTTATGAAGCCTATGTCACCAGCGAAGGGTATCAGAAGCATGTGTATCTATTACATGAGGATTTGAGTGAGTTGTTCTCGGCAGTGTATAAGTGTGGCCAGGTGCCGGGCGTTTGGTGTTCTGCGTACCTGTCAGCTGTGTTCAAAAAAGGCGACCCTAGTGTACTGGACAACTATCGCGGCATTGCTGTCGGCTCTGTGATGGGCAAAATGTTCAGCATGCTGATTGAGAAGAGGCTTTCAGCTTATTGTGAACAGCATGGGTTCCGAGCCTGGGGTCAGGCAGGCTTTAGGGAGAGGCATAGGACGTGTGACCATGTGTTTGTGTTGAAGCACCTTGTGGATCGTAGCCGCTTACGCGGCCACCAGCTGTTTGCTTGCTTTGTCGACTTCAAGAAGGCGTATGACTTGGTGCGGCGTGATCTTCTCATGCGATGCTTAGCAGACATTGGTCTGCGTGGCAACATATTGACAGCGATTGTATCTATGTATTGGAATGCACCCATGGTCACAAAGATGGCTGGCAATGTCGGACAGCCCTTTGACAGTACGCGTGGAGTAAAGCAAGGGGACCCCCTCTCCCCATTGCTTTTTGGCATTTTCATTGATCGAGTCGAGCAGTGGCTCAGCGACCGTTGTGGGGCATGTGGTACTGCTCTAGGCAACAGGATGGTGAGGCTCTTGCTGTATGCTGATGATTTGGTACTGCTGGCAGAAACGTCTCACAAACTGCAGCAGTTATTGGATGCTTTGCAGTCCTTCTGTAGCGAGTATGATATGCAGGTGAATGTGGGCAAAACGGAGATAGTGGTGTTTGGCAAGCGCAAGTATACCGGTGCAGCAGTATGGCAGTACCAGGGGCAACAGGTGCCTGTGTCAGATCAGTTCAAATACCTGGGTGTTCAGTTTCATGCCACCCGAGGTGTGTCTGCTTGCACGGAGGCTCTAGCAGCTGCAGGCAACAGGGCAATGTGGGCAATGTTGGCTCGGTGCAAGGAGCATGGCGTCAGCAACCTGTCAATGCAAGTGCAATTGTTCAACACGCTGGTGTCCCCCATTTTATGCTACTGCTCAGAGGTCTGGGGTCCAGCTCTGCTGAGACAACCTGGATCTGGTGCTGCTTTGGTCGGCAAGTTGCAGGACATTGTGATTAGCAGAGTCCAGTATATTTTTCTGCGCACTATTGCAGGTCGTGTCCGCAAATCAACTTGCCGCATGCTTTTATCGAGGGAGTTTGGTGCCCAACCTTTGGTGTGCACTTGGTTGCGTGCAGCTTTAGCTATGTGGAACAGGGCTGTGGAATTGGGTGATGCTTCCTTGTTGGGGCGCGCAATGCGTGAGAATTTGCGGTTGTCTCAGACGTCGAGCAGTAATAGTTGATGGTGCAGGCAGTTACAGCGTGTGCTGTCTTATACACATGATCATTCCCGGCAGTTGACTACGGTTATGCCGCGGCTGCAAAGCTTTGTGGATCTGGATGCCAAAGTAGTATTAAGTGCATTTGAGGGGTGTTTGTATCAGCAGTGGCAGGGATGCTCGCAGAATCCACGTGATGCCGTCACCGGGGCTGGAATTTACAGTACATATGAACGATGGTTTGCTGCTTGCTCGGGTGATAACTTGCAGTCTGTGCGTCCTGAGTCTTGGTGCCCCCAATATGTCTTGCAGACCGCTGGGCTCAACAGGGAGCATGTTGGTTCTCTGGCTCGTTTTCGACTTGGTGCCCATGATCTGCGTGTATGCACTGGTAGGTGGCACCGTCCGCCTTTGGTGCGGTCTGATCGAACATGCCAACGCCCTGGATGCCACTTGGGTCAGGTCGAGGACGAGTTTCACATGGTTTTTGAGTGTCCTTTGCACGCGCCAGTTCGCGAGCGTTTTGCTTGCCCTTTTGAACCATTTGGAGGTTTGTCGCATACGTGGGGTAGTATAGCCTCTTGTCAGCCAGGTGGTTCGCATATGATGACCTTTATGCGGCAACAACCTGCTCTTGTGGCTGCCTTCGTGCATTGTTGCTATTTGGTGCGCTGCCACCCGGAGGCGGACCCTGAGTCCTTCTTGTCTTCGGTTTCTGTCGCTCAAGCGATCGATGCAGCGGACGAATTTTTCTCTGCTGACTCTTCTGTTTGTTCTGATGACGATGATATATTCTATGAGGTCTCCCCCCCCCATGAGCCTCTCGTTGGCTCCTGAATGGGGTTCCCACTCCTTGTTGGGTGGAGCATGTAATGTAATGTAATGTAATGTGTTCAATGGCGGTCATCTCAGCAGGGCGTTTGACATACCATCTGGGTGCGCACAGGGCAGCCCCCTCAGCCCGCTGTTGTATGTCATCGCAGCGCAGCCGCTAGCAGCCAGGTGCAGAGCTTTGCAGGCAGCAGGACAGGTGGACAGCATCAGCAGGCCAGATGGAGCAGCGTCACCCTGCAGCATGCAGCATGCTGACGATACCACATTGCATGCGGCTAGCAGGCAGGGTGCCAGTGTACTGGTCAGGAGAGCAGTGCAGCCGTTTTGTGCAGCCAGTGGGGCGAAGCTGAATGTCAGCAAGTGTCAGGGCCTGGAGGTGGGCACGCAGCAGCCGTTTGTTGGTGTTGACCCTGACACCGGCATTCCGTTCCCGGATACAGCACAGCAGCCCATCAGGCATCTGGGCATCCTGCTGTCAGCAGCAGGGACAGAGCCGCATGCGGCAGCGCTGTTCACGCAGCGACTGCAGACCATCACATGGCGTGTGCGACAGTGGGCGCGACAGGACCTGACATATCTGGGGCGATGCGCAGTGGCAAGGCAGGTGATGGCTTCTTGCCTCACTTACCATGCACAGTTCGTGCCAGTGCCAGCAGTATCATGGCCAGGATACACCGCCGCGTCACAGCTTTTGTGACAGGGCAGGGCAGCGTGCGGGAGGCACACATCAGGCAGTGCAAGGACAGCCCTCCTGCAGCGGTGGCCAGCTTACCAGTCAGCATGGGGGGTGCGGGACAGGTGGATGCCAGAGCGCATGCAGCAGCAATGCAAGCACGCACAGCAGCAGCGCTGCTGCATCCCAGGCGCGCTGCATGGAAGCCCTTTATGAGGGCCAACTTGCAGCGCGCCTTGCCTGGCCTTGGGGAAGCAGTGCTGGTGCAGCAGTCCAAGATGCCGCTGCA
The DNA here is from genome assembly GCA_014080715.1 of Scenedesmus sp. NREL 46B-D3. NCBI lineage: Eukaryota > Viridiplantae > Chlorophyta > Chlorophyceae > Sphaeropleales > Scenedesmaceae > Scenedesmus > Scenedesmus sp. NREL 46B-D3. Next base: position 17,058 of record JACERP010000670.1, on the reverse strand, counting down.
GACGGCAGTGAGGCAGGGCAGGTTACAGCAGCGGCATGCAGCATATGTGGAGGCCTTCCAGCGGGTTGGCATCCACAGGCATGTGGCGCATGACACCATGAGCCGCCAGCAGATACAACTAGAACTGCTGGTGGGCAACCACAGTGTGGGCAGCTGCACTGATGGGGCCATGCTGTCAGCTGTGGGCAGCCTGCCTGCGGACATGCCTAAGAGTGCAGGCACAACACTGGGTCAGGTGCAGCAGCAGTTGACAGGCCAGCCAGCACAAGATGGTATTGTGATACCGCCTGCATGGTGGCACACACTGCAGCATGGCACTGCCAGTGTGTGGCAGGTAGATCCACAGCAGCAGTTTGTGCAGCACACAGTGTCAGGAGAAGTGAAGATGTATAAGGTGTCGCAGGAAGGCAGCTTGAAGGAGACAGATGCAGCTCCCATGGACACCGAGGACCTGCAGTGGGTGCCTTGCTGCGTTGTCGATACGGCAGCAGTGCTACACCCTACCTTCTTGCTTGAGCAGCAGCAGCAGCAACAGCAGCAGCAGCAACGTGAACAACAGCAGCAGCAACGGCGGCAGCAGCAGCAGCAGGGGCATCAGCAACAGCCACAGCAGCGCCAGCAGCACAGCAACAGCAGCAGCAGCAGCAGCAGCAGCAGCAGCAAGGGCAACAGCAGCAACGCCTCCAGCAGCAGCAGCAACAGCAGCAGCCCAAGAAGCCATCCTTCTTCTTGGTTGGTGCCTGGTCTGATATAAACGTTGACCCTAGTGTGTGGGGCCTGGGATTCGCTGTTGGGGTGCTGCAGTTTAAGCCAAAGGTGGCAACGCCGCGGTTGCTGCAGCACCATTGCAGTCAGCACCACTGGGAGGGATGGGTGCCTGGCATCGGCATGCGGCCGAGGCTGTGGCGTAACCGCCTGGGCGCAGAGGCGCCGCAAGGTGGTTTGCAGGAGATGGAAGCATCTCTAAGCGAACGTTTGAGCAGATGCAGCAAGGCAGCGCACCAGGTAACAGCCAGGGAGCCGGCAGCAGCAGTCAGATGTTCAGTGATGCAGCCCTCATGGCAGCATACCATGCGTCGTGGATGGATCCTTCCAGCCCACGACAGCTGCCCAGGCAGCGTGCAGCAGCAGCAGCAGCAGCTGTCACTGTGCAACGGCAGCAACAACAGGCACACCAGCAGCTGATCAGCAGCCCAGCGCACAATGATCTTCTGGACCCTGTGACACAGCACATGGGTAGGGCAGATGGCAGCAGCTACAAGTGGGTAGCAGCGTACAAACGCGCAGGGCACAAGCAGTTGCCACGGCAGTTGAGGGAGTTTGGCTGGCGGCTGCTGCATGCTGGAGTGAAGGTGGGCGCGCGTCGCATGCTGTCAGCAGGCAGGCAGGCGGCACGCCAGTTTGTATGCCCAGCGCAGCAGTGTCAGCAGGCAGCACAACTCGAGACACTCTCTCACTTATTCGTGGAGTGTCCAGTGGCAGCAGCAGTGTGGCAGTGGTTCGTGCAGCTGTGGCAGCAAGTGCAGCCGGGAGCTGTCATCCCCATCAGCAGCAACCTGCTGCTGCTGGATGACTTTAGCAGCTGGGCGCCACCGCAGGATAAGCAGTTGGTGTGGACGTATCTGCGCCTACTGCTGCTGGAGTCCATTTGGGTGGTGCGCAGCAGCAGTTGCAGCAATGGGGGAGCTACCAACAGCACTGCGGATGGCAGCGGCAGCAGTGCGGCAGCAGCTACATCAGTGCAGGGCAGCAGCAGCGCATCATACACAGCTAAGGCTGTAGCATGCAGGTTTCGTTCGGCGCTGCAGCAGCACTGCAGCGAGAGTGGCATAGAGTGGCAGTAGACATACGGGTAGGGTCAGGTATTTCACTGTCGTGGTTGGGGGGGCGGTCGCCTGTCATCAGCGATGCGGACTTCCAGCGCAAGTGGCGGGGGTTATACAGGCGATCGCGCTGGGGCTATGACGGGCGTTTGTTAGCAAAGTCTGCACAGCTGACCTGTGAGGGATGTGTAGGTATGGAAGGATGATACGGAGTTAATAGGTGGGTGGTCTCTTGCTTGCACAATTTAAGTGTGGTGTATGAATATGCATGGGGCCCCTGATGCCAAGGTGGGGCCGGGGCAATATGTGAATGGTGAATTTGATGCCCGTAATGAGGTGTGGGGGTGTTTGCAAACTGCATCTGATCCTTCGACAGCTGTGGTTATAGTGATACCCATGTACTGTGTGTATCTGTGTATGTGTGTGTGCCTCTTTGTGACGGTGGGTATATATTGGATAGCGCACACTGGACGTGTTGCTAGCATGGCTGATTAATTTGTGGTTAAGAAGCTTTGATGGTGCGATGTGCACCGATGGGATTATATGCAAGGCACAGCCAGACGTTGGGTGTCGCTGCAAACTGATGCTCAAAATTGGCTGCGGACTGCGGTTGATCTATGGACAGCTGTGGTCATAATTTGCACACGCGCATGTTGAAAGAATGTGCATGGTTTGTTGCTTAGTTTTGTGTTGTATGTTTTCAGTATGGATGTGTTGCCTAATATCATATCAGGATTGGTCACATGTACAGCACGCCTCCTAAACATCATCAGTAGCCAGGTTGTGGGCATCGCCTTCAGTGGCAAGTCATGACCTGTGGCAAACTGCAGCCACTCCATGGATGGCTGTGGTTATAGTGGATACTGGGCACTTGGTCGGGTCGGGTCCTGGATGCCTCAATGGCTGCTCTTCGCGGAGCTATCTGCATGACCTTGTGACGGCACCTCTCAAAGGGGAGAGTGTCGTGGGGTGGGTGTGAGAACAGGTTGCCCCATTCCCTCTTGGATAATTTTTGAAGTAGGTTGCGGTTTGCTTAGTCGAGCCAATAAACACTGCTTTGCCAAAAAAAAAAAAAAAAAAAACAGAGAGCTGCGTCCACATCTCTGTGCCTGCTGGCGCCACACTGAGCTAGCAGCAGCCATGTAACATGCTTTGCCGAAAACATCAGCGCAGACTAAAAACTGCTCCATCCATGGATTTTATAGCATGCCAGTTATTAGGTCAGCCTTGTAAAGTTCTTGCTTCAAAAAAAAAAAAAAAAAAAACCACTGCTCGGCTGCACACGCTGTCACACTGTTGCGCGTACCACTGCCATGCTGCTGCAGCTACAGGGCACTCCACTAACAAGGGTGAGGGTCTCCAGTTGCTGCGGCTCTGACACTGCTGTGCTTTTTTTGGCAAGCAGTGTACATTGGCTCGACTAAGCAAACCGCAACCCTACTCAAAATTATCCAAGAGGGAATGGGGCAACCTGTTCTCACACCCACCCCACGACACTCTCCCTTTGAGAGGTGCCGTCACAGGTCATGCAGATAGCTCCGGAAGAGCAGCCATTGAGGCATCCAGGACCGCAGCAGCCAGGCTGCATTCTGTTTCTTGATTTCGAGAAAGCGTATGACAGGCTGGACAGGGATTGGCTGCAGCAGTGCATGACAGCCATGCCATTCCCGCCTAGCATGCTTAGGTGGGTGCAGCTGCTGCTGGCAGGCACGCAGGGCAAATTGTGTTCAATGGCGGTCATCTCAGCAGGGCTTTGACATACCATCTGGGTGCGCACAGGGCAGCCCCCTCAGCCCGCTGCTGTATGTCATCGCAGCGCAGCCGCTAGCAGCCAGGTGCAGAGCTTTGCAGGCAGCAGGACAGGTGGACAGCATCAGCAGGCCAGATGGAGCAGCGTCACCCTGCAGCATGCAGCATGCTGACGATACCACGTTGCATGCGGCTAGCAGGCAGGGTGCCAGTGTACTGGTCAGGAGAGCAGTGCAGCCTTTTGTGCAGCCAGTGGGGCGAAGCTAATGTCAGCAAGTGTCAGGGCCTGGAGGTGGGCACGCAGCAGCCGTTTGTTGGTGTTGACCCTGACACCGGCATTCCGTTCCCGGATACAGCACAGCAGCCCATCAGGCATCTGGGCATCCTGCTGTCAGCAGCAGGGACAGAGCCGCATGCGGCGGCGCTGTTCACGCAGCGACTGCAGACCATCACATGGCGTGTGCGACAGTGGGCGCGACAGGACCTGACATATCTGGGGCGATGCGCAGTGGCAAGGCAGGTGATGGCTTCTTGCCTCACTTACCATGCGCAGTTCGTGCCAGTGCCAGCAGATATCATGGCCAGGATACACCGCCGCGTCACAGCTTTTGTGACAGGGCAGGGCAGCGTGCGGGAGGCACACATCAGGCAGTGCAAGGATAGCCCTCCTGCAGCTGTGGCCAGCTTACCAGTCAGCATGGGGGGTGCGGGACAGGTGGATGCCAGAGCGCATGCAGCAGCAATGCAAGCACGCACAGCAGCAGCGCTGCTGCATCCCAGGCGCGCTGCATGGAAGCCCTTTATGAGGGCCAATTTGCAGCGCGCATTGCCTGGCCTTGGGGAAGCAGTGCTGGTGCAGCAGTCCAAGGTGCCGCTGCAGACGGCAGTGAGGCAGGGCAGGTTACAGCAGCGGCATGCAGCATATGTGGAGGCCTTCCAGCGGGTTGGAATCCACAGGCATGTGGCGCATGACACCATGAGCCGCCAGCAGATACAACTAGAACTGCTGGTGGGCAACCACAGTGTGGGCAGCTGCACTGATGGGGCCATGCTGTCAGCTGTGGGCAGCCTGCCTGCGGACATGCCTAAGAGTGCAGGCACAACACTGGGTCAGGTGCAGCAGCAGTTGACAGGACAGCCAGCACAAGATGGTATTGTGATACCGCCTGCATGGTGGCACACACTGCAGCATGGCACTGCCAGTGTGTGGCAGGTAGATCCACAGCAGCAGTTTGTGCAGCACACAGTGTCAGGAGAAGTGAAGATGTACAAGGTGTCGCAGGAAGGCAGCTTGAAGGAGACAGATGCAGCTCCCATGGACACCGAGGACCTGCAGTGGGTGCCTTGCTGCGTTGTCGATACGGCAGCAGTGCTACACCCTACCTTCTTGCTTGAGCAGCAGCAGCAGCAACAGCAGCAGCAGCAACGTGAACAACAGCAGCAGCAACGGCGGCAGCAGCAGCAGCAGCAGGGGCATCAGCAACAGCCACAGCAGCGCCAGCAGCAACAGCAGCAGCAGCAGCAGCAGCAGCAGCAGCAGCAGCAAGGGCAACAGCAGCAACGCCTCCAGCAGCAGCAGCAACAGCAGCAGCCCAAGAAGCCATCCTTCTTCTTGGTTGGTGCCTGGTCTGATATAAACGTTGACCCTAGTGTGTGGGGCCTGGGATTCGCTGTTGGGGTGCTGCAGTTTAAGCCAAAGGTGGCAACGCCGCGGTTGCTGCAGCACCATTGCAGTCAGCACCACTGGGAGGGATGGGTGCCTGGCATCGGCATGCGGCCGAGGCTGTGGCGTAACCGCCTGGGCGCAGAGGCGCCGCAAGGTGGTTTGCAGGAGATGGAAGCATCTCTGAAGCGAACGTTTGAGCAGATGCAGCAAGGCAGCGCACCAGGTAACAGCCAGGGAGCCGGCAGCAGCAGTCAGATGTTCAGTGATGCAGCCCTCATGGCAGCATACCATGCGTCGTGGATGGATCCTTCCAGCCCACGACAGCTGCCCAGGCAGCGTGCAGCAGCAGCAGCAGCAGCTGTCACTGTGCAACGGCAGCAACAACAGGCACACCAGCAGCTGATCAGCAGCCCAGCGCACAATGATCTTCTGGACCCTGTGACGCAGCACATGGGTAGGGCAGATGGCAGCAGCTACAAGTGGGTAGCAGCGTACAAACGCGCAGGGCACAAGCAGTTGCCACGGCAGTTGAGGGAGTTTGGTGGCGGCTGCTGCATGCTGGAGTGAAGGTGGGCGCGCGTCGCATGCTGTCAGCAGGCAGGCAGGCGGCACGCCAGTTTGTATGCCCAGCGCAGCAGTGTCAGCAGGCAGCACAACTCGAGACACTCTCTCACTTATTCGTGGAGTGTCCAGTGGCAGCAGCAGTGTGGCAGTGGTTCGTGCAGCTGTGGCAGCAAGTGCAGCCGGGAGCTGTCATCCCCATCAGCAGCAACCTGCTGCTGCTGGATGACTTTAGCAGCTGGGCGCCACCGCAGGATAAGCAGTTGGTGTGGACGTATCTGCGCCTACTGCTGCTGGAGTCCATTTGGGTGGTGCGCAGCAGCAGTTGCCGCAATGGGGGAGCTACCAACAGCACTGCGGATGGCAGCGGCAGCAGTGCGGCAGCAGCTACATCAGTGCAGGGCAGCAGCAGCAGCGCATCATACACAGCTAGGCTGTAGCATGCAGGTTTCGTTCGGCGCTGCAGCAGCAGCTGCAGCGAGAGTGGAATAGAGTGGCAGTAGACATACGGGTAGGGTCAGGTATTTCATGTCGTGGTTGGGGGGGCGGTCGCCTGTCATCAGCGATGCGGACTTCCAGCGCAAGTGGCGGGGGTTATACAGGCGATCGCGCTGGGGCTATGACGGGCGTTTGTTAGCAAAGGTCTGCACAGCTAACCTGTGAGGGATGTGTAGGTATGGAAGGATGATACGGTGTTAATAGGTGGGTGGTCTCTTGCGTTGCACAATTTAAGTGTGGTGTATGAATATGCATGGGGCCCCTGATGCCAAGGTGGGGCCGGGGCAATATGTGAAGGGTGAATTTTGATGCCCGTAATGAGGTGTGGGGGTGTTTGCAAACTGCATCTGATCCTTCGACAGCTGTGGTTATAGTGATACCCATGTACTGTGTGTATCTGTGTATGTTGTGTGCCTCTTTGTGACGGTGGGTATGTATTGGATAGACGCACACTCGACGTGTTGCTAGCATGGTTGATTAATTGTGGTGAAGCAGCTTTGATGGAGCGATGTGCACCGATGGAATTGTATGCAAGGCACAGCCAGACGGTGGGTGTCGCTGCAAACTGATGCTCAAAATTGACTGCGGACTGCGGTTGATCTATGGACAACTGTGGTCATTATTTGCACACGCGCATGTTAAAACAATGTGCATGGTTTGTTCCTTAGTTTTGTGTTGTATGTTTTCAGTATGGATGTGTTGCCTAATGTCATATCAGGATTGGTCACATGTACAGCACGCCTCCTCAACATCATCAGTAGCCAGGTTGTGGGCATCGCCTTCAGTGGCAAGTCATGACCTGTGGCAAACTGCAGCCACTCCATGGATGGCTGTGGTTATAGTGGATACTGGGCACTTGGTCGGGTCGGGTCCTGGATGCCTCATTGGCTGCTCTTCGCGGAGCTATCTGCATGACCTTGTGACGGCACCTCTCAAAGGGGAGAGTGTCGTGGGGTGGGTGTGAGAACAGGTTGCCCCATTCCCTCTTGGATAATTTTTGAAGTAGGGTTGCGGTTTGCTTAGTCGAGCCAATGTAACACTACTTTGCCAAAAAAAAAAAAAAAGACAGAAGAGAGACAAGCTGACAGTTACACTATGGACAGCTTTTGTTTCAAGGGCCAGTCACGGTCTGTCACACAAGAACGAACTCCCAGATTTTGTTGCTTGATAATTGCATACTGCAACTCATCCGTGCGGCATCAAATTGTCCTTGCTCTGTCGGCGAGCCCTTCAGCACTTTGAACAACGTCTGCTGCGCGTTCAAAATTTAAATAATAAGTCAATAATGCCAAGCTGATGCATGTAACCCCAACATGCTTGTTGCAGACCAGCAGAGCAGAGCCCTTAATCCATGAGACTGTTCCAAAGGCTTGTTGCTGGAGACCCAGGTTCAAATCCTGGTCCAACCGCCCGTGGCTGGGCATAAAAAGCAACTGGAATTGACGGACTTGCGCGGGTGGTTCCGATCGCCCAAACAACGAAGGAAAGACTGGGTACAACTACGATCACCTCATGAGCGGAGTAGCGGCTCGCTGGGCTAGTGCCTGAGGTCAGGTTTCAATCCTGAAGATGTATTGTATTGTTGTATTGTATTGTATTGTTATGCGAAGATGTACAACGTCAGAACCAACTCCCAGATTTTTTGTTTTGCGAAGATATACAACGTCAGAACGAACTCCCAGATTGTGTTGCTTGATAATTGCATACTACAACTCATCCGTGCGGCATCAAATTGTCCTTGCTCTGTCGGCGAGCCCTTCAGCACTTTGAACAACGTCTGCTGCGCGTCCAAAAAATTAAATAATAATTCAATAAAGCCAAGCTGATGCATGTAACCCCAACATGCTTGTTGCAGACCAGCAGAGCAGAGCCCTTCATATCAGCCGTGACACTGCACCGGGCCGGTAGTTTGCCGACACCGGCCGATGTCGGCGGCGAACGCCGCAACAGAAGGCAGCAAAGACATCCTGACAGAAGAGAGACAAGCTTATCGCTTACCAACAATTGTTTTTTACCGAACAATAAGACATGTTCGCCAACAAAGCATGCCAATCAATTGCGTGCCCCGCAACAGCTGGTGTTGATACAGCCAATGCAGCCGGGAAAAAAATCATAATCCATGTGACTGTTCCAAAGGCTTGTTTTGCGAAGATGTACAACGTCAGAACCAACTCCCAGATTTTTTGTTTTGCGAAGATATACAACGTCAGAACGAACTCCCAGATTTTGTTGCTTGATAATTGCGACAACGCTGGACGCAAACTTTGGCTGCGCGCTTGGCACCTCAACTTTTGGCTGCGCCGGCAGCAGATCAATTTTTGGACGCGTGCGCGAGACATCAAGCTGCGCATGACCAGGACCCAGGCGGGCAACGAGCACAGCAAGCCCAAGGCAGTGGAGGTGAGGCAGCGCTCAGTGTTTTCGCTGCGCTATGCCTTCACTGCTCTGCCAGCCAAGATAGCGTTCGTGCTAGTGCTGCTAGCAGCGTTCAGCGCAACCAGCACATACGCCATGCGGCTGCAAGCGCACTCGCAGTCACTGGGGTACAAACCGCTCAGCGCAACGCCCAACCTCTGCCCCACGCCGCCGCCGTTTTGCTTAGGGCAAGTGCTGGCCTGGAATGTGACTAGCCAGCTTGGTGAAGCACCATACCCTGCGGCCAGCGGCCAGCAGGAACCAACTCCACCGACGCCCGCCCAGCCCACCCAGGTCGCATCTGCGCCTCTGCCTGGCGCGTTACGGGGTGAGCCTGACGCCTCTGGCGTGCGTGCCACGCGGCAGCTGTACACGCAGCCTCTGGCGTCCTCTTTCTTTCCACCGGCAGCGCAGGGAGTAGTCCTGCTTGAGCCTTTCGGGGGGTTGTGTGCAGGCCTTGAAATGCTTCTGCGCAATGGAACGGCAGTCAAGCAGTGCTACTACCTTGACTCCAACGCCACAAGCCGCAAAGTAGCCGCGCACCGCATACAGCAGCTGGCAGCTCAATACCCGCTGCTGCTTCTTGCGAGCACAGTGATTGACGCCTTCTCCCTGCCACAAGACATCAGGCAGCTGGACACCAAGGCCCTGATCGCAGCAGGAGCTGCTGTGTCCAAGCACCCCTGGCTGGTGGCAGCTGGTTGGCCCTGCCAGGACCTGTCAGCAGCTGGCGCAGGGGCTGGGCTGCGAGGTGAAGAGACCAGCTAACTGAACAGTGAGCCTGGCCCTGGGCTCCGGCAGACAGCCGCAGCTGGTCCAGGCAGCAGACAAGCCGCCAAGGTACTGCTGCAACGTGCCAGGGTGCTGACATTGCTGCAGTGGGGAGCGCGTGCAAGGAATGCAGCAGGGTTGATGCGACATTCAATGCAAAGCCTGCTGAGCTGCAGCCATTGCCTATCAAAGGGGTTATGTACCGCCGGGGGGTGGACCTAGCAGCAGCAGCAGTACCTACTTTTTTTTTTTGGCAAAGCAGTGTTACATTGGTTCGACTAAGCAAACCGCAACTCTACTTCAAAAATTATCCAAGAGGGAATGGGGCAACCTGTTCTCACACCCACCCCACGACACCCTCCCCTTTGAGAGGTGCCGTCACAAGGTCATGCAGATAGCTCCGCGAAGAGCAGCCATTGAGGCATCCAGGACCCGACCCGACCAAGTGCCCAGTATCCACTATAACCACAGCCATCCATGGAGTGGCTGCGGTTTGCCACAGGTCATGACTTGCCACTGAAGGCGAGGCCCACAACCTGGCTACTGATGATGTGTAGGAGGCGTGCTGTATATGTGACCAATCCTGATATGACATTAGGCAACACATCCATACTGAAAACATACAACACAAAACTAAGCAACAAACCATGCACATTCTTTTAACATGCGCGTGTGGAAATTACGACCACAGCTGTCCATATATCAACCGCAGTCCGCAGTCAATTTTGAGCATCAGTTTGCAGCGACACCCAACGTCTGGCTGTGCCTTGCATATAATCCCCATCGGTGCACATCGCTCCATCAAAGCTGCTGCACCACAAATTAATCAACCATGCTAGCAACACGTCCAGTGTGCGTCTATCCAATACATACCCACCGTCACAAAGAGGCACACACACATACACAGATACACACAGTACATGGGTATCACTATAACCAGAGCTGTCGAAGGATCAGATGCAGTTTGCAAACACCCCCACACCTCATTACGTGCATCAAAATGCACCATTCACATATTGCCCCGGCCCCACCTTGGCATCAGGGGCCCCATGCATATTCATACACCAGACTTAAATTGTGCAACGTAAGAGACCACCCACCTATTAACACCGTATCATCCTTCCATACCTACACATCCCTCACAGGTCAGCTGTGCAGACCTTTGCTAACAAACGCCCGTCATAGCCCCAGCGCGATCGCCTGTATAACCCCCGCCACTTGCGCTGGAAGTCCGCATCGCTGATGACAGGCGACCGCCCCCCCAACCACGACAGTGAAATACCTGACCCTACCCGTATGTCTACTGCCACTCTATGCCACTCTCGCTGCAGCTGCTGCTGCAGCGCCGAACGAAACCTGCATGCTACAGCCTTTGCTGTGTATGATGCGCTGCTGCTGCCCTGCACTGACGTAGCTGCCGCCGCACTAGCAGTACCTACTGCAGTGGCAGCGAGTCCTGTGGTCAGTTTGGAGGTGTCAGTTGCACCAGCAGCAGCAGCAGCAGCAGTGTTAGGGCCTGTGTTAGGCGTGCAACCGCACCAGCAGCAGCCGCAGCAGCCGGCGTGGGTGCCAGCAGCTGGGTACGGCGCCCCGTCTGCAGTAGTGCCAACCACAGAAGGCAGTGAGTTAGCCCTTGATTTGTTGCAGCAGCAGCAGTCTTTCGCGCAGATGCAGCAGATGCTAATGATGCAGAGTGCTCAACTGCAGCAGCAGCAGCAGCAGCAGCTGAGTGCGCAGCAGCAGCAGTTCAGTGCGCAGCAGCAGCAGCAGCCAAGCCATCTTGTGGCAGACAACCATTGGCTGCGTCATCAGCGAGACACAGCGTGGCTGGAGGTAAAGGCTCTGAGGCAGCAGATGGCTCAGCTGGTGGCGGCGCTGGAAGAGTTGAAGCAGCAGTTGGCGCAGCAGGCGCAGGGACAGCAGCCAGCAACAAGCGCTGAGGAAAGGGGATCGCCAGAGTATGCTGCTTCACTCTAGGAGACTGTAGTAGTTGCAGTGGTTGCAGGCAGTTTGACTTGGCGTGTGCAATGTGTGCCAGTGATGCGCGCTGCTTGATGTATTCGGTGGTATACTGCCTGCGGTTTGCAGGGCTCGTGTGATCTAGGATTTCTGGTCTTGCTTTTGGACAGCTTTGCATGTCGACAGCTTGCTTTTTCACTTGCTCGCGATATTACTATCAGGCTTTTGTGCAGCGTTTGGACACGCTGACGTACGTCTTTATGTTGATTTTCTGGCTGCGTGTATGCAGTAGCACTGTGGTACAAATTCAGTTGGCAGTTTGTGCTGGCTTGGTATATAAACAACCACACACCCGTTTGATGGTGTGATGCTTGTTGGGGGGTTGCTTGTACCAGCCAGCCAGTGGCTACACTTGTTCGTGGCACAGCGTGCCCATCAGCAGAACTTGCAGTATGGCAGCCAATAATGACTGTTACAAAGCAGTCAAGCATATCAGCACTTGTTTCTAAGGCAGCATTCCAGTATTACTGATGTTGTGCATGCATGCCTTGGCGCTTATCTGTCAAGCGCTAATATGTTACGTCACCTGATCCGCAAAAGATAGACGGTTTCTTTGTTAAACTCAATTAGCCCCGGGCATCACTACAGCATCACAACAGCAGAACGAAACACAGAACGTGGGTGCAGGGGCAGCAAAGGGAGCCAAGAACAACACGCCTGCTGCTCCTGCAAAGAAGAGAGGGTGACTGGATGTGTGATGAGTGACTGCCGTGTGCTGCACTGCTAGTGGTGTTTAGCGCAGCATGGGCCAGCATGTTGCGGGTGTTGTTAGCCTCAGTACGGTACCAAACCACTCAGCTGATGTTGCTGTTGCGGCTGCAGGTTCTTTGTTCATTGGTTGTTTATGTAGTGTCGCCTTGGCATCAGAATGAAAAAGTTACACCGCTAGACATTCACTTCCCAGACCAAAAACCACAACCCAACACCAAAACCACAATCCCCAACAACAGCCAGGAGGATGGGTGGGCGGGCGGGTAAATCGGCTGACAGGCTGCTGCCGAGGAGGGCAGCAGCCAGGAAGAGGCCGACCATGGCGACACACTATGACTAAGTAAGCATAGAGCCTCCTGAGAACCCTGCAGAAGCTGCACCCACCCTCCACCCTGGTGAGCCGCGGCTCCTGGCATAAACGCCTTATAAGGCTTATTTATGTAGTGTCGCCTTGGCATCAGAATGACAACCCAAACATCACCAAACACATGCTGCCACATCAAAACCAAATGGCCATGCATACCCAGTGCTGTGAGGGAGTATACGCTAAAGTGCCCCGCTGAAAACAAGACCATATGCAACAACCCATCAACCAGTGCAAGAATTGGCCACGGAGACGAGTTGTGCTGACTTCCACGCTAGGAAGCCCACAGAAAGCAAAGGCCTAAGGCCAACGAAATAGATCGTGTTCCAACGCCCACAAGTAGCTACTGCCTTATGCACCCACGAGGCCGGCCTGAAAGGTACATAGTGGACAAGAGCCACGTCTCCAGTGCTACCGCCCCAGCCGGCACTAAGTTTATGCTTGCACCAACTGAGTGAAGGCCACCACGCTGCAAACCAACACTGGTTTACAGCAGAACCTTACCACGTGATGCATCAAGACATGCTGCTGAGGGATCCTTGCAACGTAACTGCATTAACCAACGCAGTCAGGGGCTTCATAAAACAAAGGGCCCCGAAGGATGTTTGATGTACGCCAGAGCAAACTGCCCAACAGCCCTCAGCTGCACTGCTGCTCCAGCCCTAACGCCAGCACTCCAGCTTCACCGAAATCTCGCGTAAAGCTCTGACGTGAGGCCTCACGTAACTGGAGGATGACCGTAGCCAAACAGGGGAGAAGCTCCGTAAGCACCAGCACCCTCATCCGCGCGGGTGACGACGCCCAGACCTTGGTGCATGACGTGAAGGGTATCTGATTAGCCTTGATGAAAACATCTGTGTAACCAAGACCTGCAGCCCCGAACCGGGCACGGGCCCATCCGCCGCTAACACAGACCTAGCGAGCAACCAGCCAACTTGTCATGTAAATCGGCTGACAGGCTGCTGCCGAGGAGGGCAGCAGCCAGGAAGAGGCCGACCATGGCGACACACTAGGACTAAGTAAGCATAGAGCCTCCTCAGAACCCTGCAGAAGCTGCACCCACCCTCCACCCTGGTGAGCCACGGCTCCTGACATAAACGCCTTTAAAGGCTTATTTAGTGAATGGGCTTAGGGCTTGCTGACTTGATCTTCTTTGGTGAACACCGTTGAAATCAACGGCGCTTCTGCTATGACTTCAAGGCAGGGTTATCATGTCCTTCAGTGGAACACTCCTGTGCGTAACCTTGGTATTGGTTACGGTAGGGGGAATTAATTTTTCCGACGATAAGCATCTGCTTGGCATGCGGCTATCACAGTTTTGATGTTACACGCCGGGTATCACTGCCAGCGCTGCCCAGAGCTTGGCGCCGCCGTCGCCCAGCGGTGGCTGGCCAGCAGTCAGCTCTTCATCATCATCATATTACCCATTCAAGCCATAGCATCAGCGCCATCGGCCCCGCGCCCCACCGGGGCGGAAAGAGGAGGGAGCACTGCTCCAGAATGTTTGCATGCATTGCGCACATCCCAAGACTTGACAAGAAAAGCAGCAATACACGGTGACACCATCAGACATCTTCCAGAACTGCCCCAAATATCATCAGATACAAAACGCAACACCTTGATTGACGAATCAGCCATGGACAAAACGCTGCGCAACTTTTCAGCGCAACCAGGCAGGGATCTGATCTCAGCAAACATATCATCCCTCTGAGCAGAAGTAGCAGGGCAATCAAACATGAAGTGTGACAAAGACTCAACTTCTGCACCACAACAAGGACATCCTGAAGTGGAGTTAGCTCTGCGACCGCCAAACTGACTAGTACGCTCATGTACACACAGACAACCCATACGAACGCGCAACAGCAATTCAATACCACGTGGAATTGCCACTGAACGCAAGTACGGCCTAGGCCTCCTGAAACCCATAGCATCAACATGAGAGGGATGCACATGAGCCACATACCGACTCAGAGTGGAGTGTTCCAACGTTTCACATGCAATCCTTTCAGCATGTAGTGTCTTGACCTGCTTGTTGACATGGCTCTTGCACGTACTGGCTCTGCCTTCCGCGGTCACAACATTCACACCATACTTGCACAGCAGGCTCTGCACATACTTGTGCCACGGTGTCACCGCCACAGCACCACTAGGACGCCTCCACTCAGCTGTAAACACTTGATTTGGCAGCCGAACGCCCTGCATACGCTGAATCTTGTAGTAGTACTCCAAAGCCCTCTGATGAAGCCACATATGCAACGGTTTCACACCCCATTCTGCCAAGAGAGCTGAAGAGCATGGGCGCTCCTTGCCACAGCGCATTGCGCATTTGATGATGTCTGTCTGCACTTTGTCAATCAGCTGCAGTTGCCTAGCTGTGGACGGAAACCAAACCTCACTGCCATATTCGACAATGGGACGGACACACGTCAGCAACAGTATGCGTTTAACCTCCACACTGATGCTGCAGTCAGCTCTTGTTGGCCGGAGATTGGCAAGGCAGATGTCGTCATGGCACTTTTGCTATTCATTACCACATGTATGGGGCTTGTGGAAAGCCTTCCATGCTCTCTGAGTCAGGGCAGGAGTGTACCTGTGCTGTGCTTTGAATGCCATTCCTCATGCTGCTAGTGATTGTTGATGCAGAACAAGACCCCTGCATGGTTCCCTGAACAACCGCCACTCGTACGCATGTACAGCAGAGGCCCAGTGTTCCAGCGCATCATGCGTGCCACGCTGGTGTCACACTCAGGCCTCTAGCAAAGGTAGCCCAGGCATAAATGTCTGCTAACATTTAGTGACCATTGCAAGCAGTTGGGTTCCACGTGCGATCCTGCAGGCAACCTGATCAGCGCGGAAGGCCACAAACGCAAACTGCAGATGAAACACATGCAATGGCTGGCACTGCAACCCAGCAGTGGCGTACACGCCTGGTGGAGGAGCCACGATGTTCTCCGGCTGGGTTAAGAGTGCTGCTGCACATCACAATGTCTACCAAGGCTGCTGAAGGCACCAAAACGATCATCACAATGCATCATCACCAAGTGTTATCATGTCAAGCGATAGAAGGCTGCAGTCATAGTATGACATAGTATGACATTGCAATAGTACAGTCATATTATGACATTGCAGGCTGCTGCTCCATGCCCCAGTTGATGACAGCATGCACCTTCATCCATGCCCCCCTTGTGACAGCATCCTCCGAAGACTGCAATGCTTGTGGGGCATGGCCTCAGTGGTTGACAAAGTAGGGTGCTGCCCTGACGGTGATGCCAAGCTGCAGCGCGGCAGCACGCACAAGCAGGCAGAGCGAAGCAAGGAACCACAACCGTGAGGCAGGACAACATTTCAGAAGCCCCGCAAGCATATGAGCCTTGATGTGCCTCCGCCACGGCATGGCCACAACCGAGCATGACGATGCGAACAGCCACATGAACACGCTGCTGCACGCTGCCGGCATTCATGCCTGCTTAGTAGCATGCCTGCAGGAGGGAGGTAGCGCATGCAGCGCTCTTGCAGGGTGCCATTGCTGCTGCAGATGCGGTTGCGGGTGCCGCCAGCCCTTGCCGTGCGCCGTGCCTCACCTGGTGCAGGGCCTCAGCCACGTCCTCACTGAGCAGCACGCTCTTGCTGTTGTCCTTCTTGCCTGTGCCAGCAGCGTAGCCCAGCTGTCGGCGAGTGCTCGCTGTCAGCGCCTGCTTGCGCTTGAGGATGCTGCAGGCGAAGGTAAGCAGGGGAAGAAGGGCGGTGGGGGGACGAGGGCTGAAGCATGCAGCCAGATGCAGGGGACCTGCTTTTGAGCTGCTGCTCCTGCTGCTGCTGATGTGCGTGCTGGGGCTGTATCAATCTGCATGGCTCTGCCACTCCATGCTGCATGGCGCAGCAGCACGCAGGAACAGGCACACATCTCATGCCTGTACATGCAGCAGCAGGGATGCTGTGCCTGCGCTCCAGCCAGGCATGCCACAGCGGGGCAAGCATCGCCAGCTACTCACTGCATGGCATCCCTCAGGATCGTGGACAGGAAATGCTCCCCTGCAAGGCCTATGAGCCGCACCCTGCGCAACACAAGGCGGGCAGGGCCCAGTGCAGCGTGTCACTCTCACAGCCCCTGTGCAGGCACACTCGCCTGCTCAGCCTGAGCAGGGTGCAAGCATGCCATGCAAAGTGGGTCATTCCTGCACTTCCAAACTTGCAGTTATGCACTAGCAGTCCGTGCTGCATGTTGGGGTTGCACGGCAGGGGAGCAGCAGGTGTGCACGGCTGGATGAACGGCTGCAGGCAAGCACGTGCCCTCAGCCCCGCTCACAGCTCCTTGTCGCTGACATCGTCCCCACTTCGGCGCAGCAGGTGCAGCACCAATTCATCAGGCACCTGCAAAGCAAGGAATACCATGCATGCTGGTACGCGCACGCTAGATGAGGCAGTCTGACAACCAGTGGCAACCAGAAGTGGAAGTTCATCTGCCATGGCCGCTGAAGTTC
>JACERP010000067.1:0-410124 GCA_014080715.1 Scenedesmus sp. NREL 46B-D3 | reverse complement strand
CGCGAGTCGCAAGCGACAGCATAGAAGACCGGCAGCGGCCTTACAGTGCTAGAATCTAAAGCAGTCAGCTCTTTTGACGGGCTGGCAGCTCCTGGACCTTGCACTAGGCGAGCAGCATCAGTCTGACGTGTGCAGTCGTTGGTGCCGCTTCTCTGGCACCTCCGATACCGCCTAGCTGCCTTCTCGACATCGTCTGGAATTTCAGAGGTTCATCTCGCGGGGCCTTTGTTGCAGCCCTGCGCCATTGCAGGCTGGTGTCGGGAGCAGCATCGAAGGTTTGCAGCCCCTGCTGGATTGACGTCCTTAAGGCGTGCAGCCGTCCTCGAGTACGCAGCATCAGCAGTATCGTGTTTCTGTCTGGCGCGCTGCAGCATGCGACAGCCGCTAGCAGGCCCCTGACACAGTAGCAGCAGCAGCAGCAACAGTGTGGCAGAGCTCTGCCATGTCGCTGCATGCTCCAAAGTCTGGCAGCAACAGTCTCGCTGTGTACGGTTTCAGCAGGCAGTTGGGCTTGGTTTAGGGTGGCCTGCGCCGGAAGGCAGGTGTTGGTTGTGGCAGCTCTGTTATACTGCTGTTGGCAGGGTGTTGGCCTGGTCTAATGATCAGTAGCCATCTTTTACCCTTTTTTTCTCTCCAGGCAGTCTCTGTTTGGAGCGGGCTGATGGCATCACATATTGGACGCTGTGCTGGGGCGTAGGTGTGTCTGGGCAGCACTCTGTTGACGCCCCTACATTGTTGTCCTACTTTGGTGTTGTTCTAGCCTTTTGCCTGGTCTCACTTACTCAGTGCTTTGCATCCCGTGGTTGATTGTGATGGTGCAGCTGCTTCATGTCCTATCATTGCCCCAGGGCCCTGCCATGTCATGGTGCAGCCGGGGTTGGTGCAACATGGTTTGCCGCTGCTACTGCCACCCTTCTTCTGAGCGTGCATTGTTGCTAGCAACAGCGCTGTGCTTTGATCCTTGCCCCTGGTCAGTTCAAGGTTGTCCGGCTTTGTTGATAGCCACTAGCATGCCACTGCAGTATGTGGTTGCAGTGTCTGATTCTCAGCCCTACAGTCTTTTGCTGCTCAGTTACCCTCTTGTTGCCTCTAGTCCTCATCACCCTTAACGGGGTGACGCCCGGGGTGGTGTAGTGACTTGAGAGCCCAGCCTGCTCGCAGTGCCGGAAGTGCATGGCGGCCCTGTGCACTTTTAGCACTGCATGCCGTCACTGACACTGTTGGCAGCACTTGATTTCCATTGACACGATTCTCCTCTGGAGGTACACTTGTGGGGGCAATACTGCGTGGAGTAAGGAAGGCGGCTGTGCATGCATGGCCAAATGCCGAAACTTACACACTGAGGCTTTTTCTAGGGGTGGGCCTCCTTTCGAGTGACGGCCCGCGCTGAGCTTTTAGCAATCTTTTCAACTCTGGTGCCCGTTGCGGCGTAGCTGCTTGAACGCACCTTGTAACCCCTTCTTCGCGGCTGTCCGTGAAGACAGCTACCGCCTTGCAGCTGCGTAATTTGCGTGTTGAGCAGCAGGCTCGGAAACGTCAGTTTCATCATCATCATCATATTACCCATTCAAGCCATAGCATCAGCGCCATCAACGTCAGTTTGTGGTCCTTGCACTCAATACCTCAAATTCAGCAGCGACTAGGGATGGTGTTGGTAGTGTGACCGCTGCGCAGCGTAAACTGTGGAAGTTGCGCTGGGATAACCGCATCAAAGAGGTGTTCTGGCGTGTGGTGTTGAATGGTGTACCTACTGCTGCTCGAATGCCGGGCGTGCAGCGTGCTTGCTTGTGTGGTGCGTGTATGCCTGGTTATGACCACCATTACTGGCACTGCCCTGTTGCGCAAGCGGTGGTACAGTCCATAGTGGAGAATTTGCCTACAGCATGGTGCACTCGCACGCCTGGATCCTCAGCTTTAAGTATGCAGCATATTTGGCTCATGCAACCGCCGCATGGTGGGCGGAGTGTGCTCACATGCGTGTGGCGTGTCGTGTGTTTGGCGGCCTTCAATGCTATGGATGTTGGCAGGAGGGCAGCCAACCTACAGCATGTGCTAAACCGGCAGCATGACCTTGTTGCCAGTCCAGCAGGTGGCCCTGCCCGGGCGCCACCTGCTGACCAGCAGCTTATCACTCAGTTGTTGCAGCCTGCTACTCCCTCAGCTGCGCAACTGGCTCATAATGAGGCAGTGAGGCAGCACAGAGAGCAGCAGCAGCTACAGCTTCAGCAGTGGCGACAGCAGGAGCTTGATGAGCTGGTGCAGACGAAGAAGAAGGCGGCGGTGGCTAGGTTTTGGGAGCTGCTGGTTGACTTCATAGTCATCAAGGCGGCACCCTTGACCTGGCTGGATATTGTGCCAGCTGATCACCCCTTTTTACGCGTGGTTGAAGGCCGGCTGCAGCTAGCACCAAGAAGGGACTTGGCCTCTGCGTCATAGCATGAATTGGGGTTATTTCTTGCATCCTCTGCTCTTTGATCCGTTTTGCTACATGTGGTTGCATGTCTTGTGCTGTTAGTACTCTCATGCAGCCTGTGTCAGCCAGTAGGTGTGTTGGGCAGGTGCCATTGCCAGGGGTGTGGCCTTGCCAGACACATCAGTAGGGTGGCAGGTGCCTGTGGTGCCACGGCGCTGCGGGTTATGCTGTTGCTTTGTGCGCGTTCTAATAGCAGAGAGTTATGATCATGTTGATCATCATGTTGTACAATGTCTTCAACACCTGAAGCAGGAGCACCGAGGTGCCCAGTACCTGCTAGTTGTTGCCATGTCTGCATGTTCCAATCCTATTTCGCTGACGTTGACACCCTTTTGTTCCGTCCTGATGATTTTCTCTGCGCAGAGTTTGTGTTATTTTGGGTGAGGAAGCTGCAAATTGCTTCTCTGAGGCTTTTTGTGGTTTATTCTCGTGTCCTGCGCGCTGCAGTCCTCGAAGTGTTCCGTTTCCAACGTGCACACCCATGTAACTCTCCTCAACCTCTCCTCAACCGCGCAGAGCTTGCCAGCAGCCCTGCAGTCTGTGGTGGATGCCAGGGCTCAACTGGCAACATTGCAACAGCAGGAGGAAGATGTGCAGCGGGCGCGGCGCAGGTGGCAGTGGGTGCACCAGGGCGAGCGGCCTGGACCAGCAATGACCAAGATTCTGAAGCCTCCCAAGGGGCCACGTATATTGGAGGCCTGCGGCCCCGGGTACTGGCCACCTGGTGCGTGACAGTGTGAGTCTGGCGCGTATCATCGGTAGGCGGTATGCTGACCTGACTGTGGCACCTCAGGTTCAACAGGCACAACGGCAGGCTGTGCTGCAAGCAGTGAGGCAGCATTCGCAGCGTCTTGATGCAGCGGCAGCCGCCCAGCTTGGAGCTGCAGATGTCACCGTTGGTGAGGTGACTGAAGCCATATCTCAGACTGCCCCGGGCAGGTCACCTGGGCTGGATGGAATTCCAGGGGAGTTCTATCGACAGTACAAGACGCAACTTGCACCGTTATTGGCAGCGTTGTATTCGGCCGTTGGTGCAGCACAGCGTGTCCCGCATGGTCTGTTGGATGGGGTTATCTTGCCTGTGCTGAAACCAGGCGGGGATGTCGCTGACCCAGCTGCATATCGGCCAATACAATTGCTTAACTATGACTATCGCCTTCTAGCCAAATTGCTTGCCAATCGGCTTTTGGCAGTGGCAGGTGATATTGTGCACCCTGCACAATCAGCATTTCTGCAGCACCGGCATATTGGTGATAGCATCAGGCTGTTGCAGGCGCTGCCTGCCTTGCTCAATGCAGAGCAACGTATGGCTATTGTTGTCTTTACTGATTTTGCCAAAGCCTACGACACTGTGGATAGATCACTACTGTATGATGTAGCAACAGCGCTTGGGGCCGGACATGGGTTTGTCGGTTGGATGCGCACGCTGCTAACGGATACGCACACATGCGCCACAGTGAATGGTTTTGGCAGTCCTTTTTACCGTTGCGAGGCTGGAGTTCGACAGGGGTGTCCTTTGGCACCTCTGTTATACCTGTTTGTTGGGCAGGCGCTACTGTGCTTCTTGAAGCAGCGCGGCATTGGCATTGTTGCAGCCAGCCAACAGCTTGCGGCGACGCAGTATGCTGACGATGCTGAGGTGTTTTTGCTGTCGCTTGCTGATGTGCCCACGTTCCTCGGTTGCATGGATGATTTCGCTGCAGCCTCTGGTCAGCGACTGAACCCCGCAAAATCACGTTTGCTGCAGGTAGGGCAGCTGCCAGGAGCGGCGGCTGTAACGAGTGGGGCGGGGCAGAACTTGGGTGCCATGCCACTGGTGCAGCAAGCGAAATCTTTGGGGGTCGTGTTTGATGGGCGGGGCAACAGCAGTGTGGACTGGGAGGGCAGATTGGAGGTGGTGCGGAGCCGCATGCAGAACATAAGTCGCCTCTCCAAGTTGTCCGCTTTTGGCAGGGCGTTTGCGGCCAATGCTTACGCCTTGTCAACCCTTCTATATGCTGCTCAGTTTGCTGGTCAACTGCCTGCTACAGTGACGGACAATTTGACGCGGTGGACAGCAGCGCTAGTTGATGCTGGCAAGGGCCCTGATGAGGATCTGCGGCGGGCCCCTGGTATCCCAAGCGATTGTATGGCAGCCCATCCTAAGTGTGGTGGTTTTGGTTTGATGCCAATTCAGCATCATCTGTTGTCGCGTTGGGCCTGTGAGGCTCTGCCTTTCCTGCAAGGTGGCACTGCACCTTGGGTGGCTGTGGCGCGCGTTCTTTGGACGCGCTGGGCCAGTACAATGGATTGTTTTACACGCGCCACAGCTAGCAGCCCTTGGGGCATATTGCTATGTCATCGAAGTCATATTTTCCCGGTTGCCCAGGCTGATGTGGTCCTGCCCAAGCCGTTGCGGGTTTTGGCTATGGGTTTGCGCGCTTTGCCGCCGTTGCGGCATGTGGGCAGCCAGCCTTTGGATGTGGATGGTTTGTGCTGGGACGCGCCACTATGGGCTAACCCTATTTTTACGGCGGTACAAACTTGGCAGTGGTTTGACCAACAGCGTGAGGTGGTAGTGGGCTTGGAGCATGCGGTGGCGTTTGGCCTGCTGCAGCTCCCGAAGCTGCAGTCTCTGGGCCAGGCGGTGGTGTTGTTGGCAGAGCTGGACCGAGTTTGTGCTCTCCCTGGGCTCTCGGCACAGCGCTCAGCCTATGAGCGTGAGGTGTGGGGCCCTTGGTTGTGCAGTAGGCCGCAGTATGGTGACCGTCAGCTGGCCCGCCAGCATGTGCAGGCCCTGCTGACATTGGTGCCAGCTGCATGGGTTGCTGCTGCGCGGGCGCGTTTCACCGCGGCTGTTGCTGCGGGTGCGCCCATTGCGCAGTTATCTTCTTTACTCCCAGATGACCTCTTGCTAGCGCGGGAGACGATGTGTGCGAGCTTGGGCTGGCGGCGACCAGGTGGCGGTGCTGATGATGTTGTGTTATTGAAGGACCTGACTGTCGCTACTGCCACGCAGCTGCAAAGCCTCCGTGCGTTAGAAGCAATTGCTCCCCGTCATGCAGCTTTTGTTGCTAGTGTTAGAGCCCTGGATGGGTTGCCGGCCGTGGCACAGTTGCCACCGGTGCGACTGGTTTTGTCACGGTGGTGGTGTGTGCGGGTGGCTAACGTGTACAAAGAGTCTGCATGGCGCCTGGCCCTGAATGCATTCCCTACTGCTCAGCGTATGCAGACTGCCACGGGATGCGCGGCGTGCTCTGCTGCTGTGCCGGGTGTGGAGCACCATTTCTGGACGTGTCCTGTTGCAGTTGCTGTGCGTGAAGAGGTTGAAGGTCAGCTAAGAGCATTCAACATGTTGCCGGCAGGTGAGAGCCTGCCGTGTCGTGCGGTGTGGCTGGCTTGCTCCCTCATCACAATGTGCACCGACTGGTGTGGGATATGGTCTGCCTGGCATCTATACATGCGTTTGAAAAAGGCCGCAGAGCGGCCTGGGCTGTGGCAAGTGATCTTGTGGTGCCTGTGCTGGTGGAGCAGGTGGCGGTACGTGCGGCACTTGGTGCTTTTTGGGATGCGCTTGCTGACTTTGCCGCTACGGCCAGAGTGCCGCGGCGGTGCAAGAACCAGCTGTTGACCCGGCAGCCGTTTATCTCCTGGCACACTGTGTTGCGGGGTAATGGTCTGCGTGTGGTACGGCGGTGATAGCCACCATTCTGCATGTATTTATGCCCGTTTGCTCTCTGTCAAGCCTGAGACTGGTGGTCCTGCGCTGCAGGAGCTGTACGGTTTGTGGTGCGGCTGCTGCAATATGCAGTTGCATTGCCCCTGCAGCAGCTGCCAGGTACTCTGCTCCCCCCCCCTTGTTTGCTGCCTCGGACCAAGGTATTGACCTTACTGGCCAACTTTGTCCCGTTGAGTTCAGCCCGCCCGCTGTACTGCACAAGTATGGCCTGCTGTCACCGACACTGTTTTAGGTTAGTCATGCTGCTTGTCCCAATAGAATTCTACACTGCGTGTTGTGAGTCTGACGGTTCTGCCTGCAGAGCCACGTGTCATGTCTCGCGCACAGAGGCTTTCTCGGGGTGGGCCTCTTTTGGGTGACAGTCTGTTTTTCCGCTGAACTTCTAGCAGCTCTCTTTGTTTTCGGGTGTTCGTTGCGACGTAGTCGCCTGTGCACACCATGTAACCCCTCTTCTTCTTCCGCAGAGCTTGCTGGCATTGCCATCCTCATCTCCGACATCATCCTGTGGTCATGGACTTGTTGTGTGCCGTTCCCTCAGCATTGGCCGGGTGTGAGGCGGGCGAATTTGACTTTTGGGATAGCAGCAATCACAAATGTCAGTTCAAGCACTGGTTGCGCAGGGAACTGGAGGGCATGCCTACGGGCGATGTGGCTCTGTTGCAGTGGTGGCCGGGGTTCAAGAAGAAGGCCTTGTGGATGGCCAGAACTGTGCGCAAACGCTGGCGTACAGACACGGCACCGCGGTCCTTTGCTCTGCTGCAGCAGCAGGTAGCAGCCGCAGTGGAGCAGCTTGGCAACTTGCCTGCGGCCGCCAGTCAGCAACAGGCCGATGCTGCTGTGGCAGCAGTAGCAGCAGCCAGAGGCGCATTGAGGGACGCACAAACAGCAGCTTGGGCCAACAGCTCCAGGGCGCAGCGGCAGGCTTGGCTTCATCATGGAGAGCAGCCGAGCCCACACATTACTAGTCAGCTGGCAGCAGTGCAGCGGGGGGTCAGTCTCGCAGAGTGATTGCCCTGCGCTCTGCCGCCGGCAACTTTGTATGGGAGGGGGCAGGCCCTGCCTCAGTTGCGATTGCACAGTGGGCAGGGGTCAGCAGGCAGCCGCAGGTGGATGCAGCAGCGCAGGCCGAAGTGCTGGCAGCAGTGCGCAGCCGCCCCCGGCAACCTGCGGATGCTGACGGCAGTCCTGATGTGACAACAGCAGAGATCAAACAGGCGCTTGCGGCATGCAAGCCAGCGTCATCGCCGGGGTTGGATGGGTTGCCAGCAGTGTTTTACAAGCATTGCCAGGACCTTCTGATTCCTGTTTTGGCCCAGGTTTTCAGTGCTGTTGGTGCTCTGGCCGCCACCCCCGTGGGATTCTTGGATGGGGTGATTGTGGGTATTTTCAAAGCTGGCGACACTACCTTGGCTGCTAATTACCGACCTATCACGCTGTTGAACTTGGATTACCGTTTACTTGCACGGATCCTGGCGAATAGGCTGCAGGTGGTGTTGGGTGGTGCTATCGCCCCCACTCAGACAGCTTTCTTGAAGGGCAGGCGGATCGGGCATAACATCATCACTGTCCAGCTGCTGATGCATGCCGTGCCCAGCGATAGTGGTGTGGTGGCGGCCTTGTTGGATTTTGCCAAAGCATATGACACCATCGACAGGCAGTTTTTACTGGATGCTATGAGTGCAATGGGTGTGGGTGCCGGCTATTGCTCCTGGGCTAAAACATTGCTGACTGCCACACGTGCTTGTGGCTTGATCAATGGTTTCAGGTCAGAGCAGCGGGTGTTCAAAGCCGGTGTGCGACAGGGGTGCCCGTTATCACCGCTCCTGTACCTGTTTGTTGGTGAAGCATTGCTCCGTTTTTTGGCGTCCAAGGGGGTTGGCGTCACAGTGCTCGGCCACGCCTGTGTGCTACACAGTTTGCGGACGACACTCAGGTGTACCTGCCTTCAGTGGATGCAGTGCAGCCGTTTTTGATACACATGCAACGCATGGCTGCTGCATCCGGCCAACAACTCAACATGCAAAAGACCAAACTTCTCCTAGTTGGGCGAGCAGTGCGCATGCAGTTCCAGCAGCAGCAGCAACAGCAGCAGCAGCAGCAGCAGCAGCAGCAGCAGCCCGCGCCAGTTGCCTCGCAGCTTACTCCAACCTTGCAGGCTAATGTGCTGGGGGTGTGTGTTGGGGCATCTTCCCCTCTCAGTTGGGAGGAGAAAGTGCAGGGAGTTGAAGCAGCCTTGACAAGGTTGTCCCGCGTAAAGGCGCTGTCCATTTTTGGCAGGGGTATGGGCAGTGCATCATACGGGGTTAGCAAACTCTTGTATGCTGCGGAATTCTCAGACCTGCCTTCCGCGCAACAGTGTCAGCATCTGCAGGCCAAGGTGGCCAAGTTGGTTGACAGGGGGTTGGCACCCTCGGATGTCACTAGAAAGTTCACCGGCATTCCTGCGCGACTTCTTGTTGGCAGACCAGCTGATGGTGGCTTTGGTGTGTTGCCTTGGTATGAGCATATGGTTGCTCGACATGCGTGGTGGGGGGCGTTCTTTGCTACTGCGCCTCATGATACAGACATTCCATGGGTCAACATTGGCAGAGCTTGCCTGCGCTCCAAGTGTTGTTGGTGGGGCCCTCTGGCTCTTTTTGACTGCGCAGCTGACACCCAATCACCAGCTGAGTGGGCTGGGGTGCCGCCGCCACCTTTGCGCCGCATGATCTCTGGGCTGCAAGCACTGGGGGATGTGTGTAATGTGCAACAGCAGCAGCAGCAGCAGCAGCAACCGCAACAACAACAGCAACCACAGCAACAGCAGCAAGCGCTGCCGCTACAGCAGCGGCTAACGCTGCCGCAACAGCAGCCAGCAGCAGCAGCAGCAGCAGCCATTGCAGACGCAGCCGCCCCTGCCTCCAGGGCAGCCGTCCCCAGGTTTGGGTCAATTGCGCCAGCAGATGGCTGTTCTTTCCAGTGCCCCGGTTCTACAGCCTGGGCCTTGGTGTGCTCTGGCCCCTGTCTTTGCCAATTGTTTCCTGCTTGGGGGTATCCCTGGTGCTAGGCCGGGTGGTTTGCATGTGTTGCCTGTTCCGCCGGCTAGAGGTGCATTCTACTACACGGGCGGGAAGGTCAGGCCCACCATTCGTACACTTGGGGATTTGATTAGGTCTCATCGTGTGATTGAACGTGTGGTACAAGCCAAACTGCCCCACCCTCTGATCCCATGCAGCAGCAGCAATGCTGAGGGCGAGTTTGATGACCTCAACTTGTTGCTGTATAATGTGCCTCTTGCATGGACTCAAGCTGCTGCAAGCGAGGCAGCAAGAGCAGGGTGGCCAGCTGTTCTGCCTTCTGCTCCTGCAGTGCCATCTGAGGCAGAACAAATTGTTGAATGCATGCTGGTGTCACGGCTTGGCTGGTATCTGTTGCCTGCAGGCAAGCCCTGCTCCATCAGGCGGCTGTCCGTGAAGACAGCTACCGCCTTGCAGCTTGCGTAATTTGCGTGTTGAGCAGCAGGCTCGGAAACGTCAGTTTGTGGTCCTTGCACTCAATAACTCAAATTCAGCAGCGACTAGGGATGGTGTTGGTAGTGTGACCGCTGCGCAGCGTAAACTGTGGAAGTTGCGCTGGGATAACCGCATCAAAGAGGTGTTCTGGCGTGTGGTGTTGAATGGTGTACCTACTGCTGCTCGAATGCCGGGCGTGCAGCGTGCTTGCTTGTGTGGTGCGTGTATGCCTGGGTATGACCACCATTACTGGCACTGCCCTGTTGCGCAAGCGGTGGTACAGTCCATAGTGGAGAATTTGCCTACAGCATGGTGCACTCGCACGCCTGGATCCTCAGCTTTAAGTATGCAGCATATTTGGCTCATGCAACCGCCGCATGGTGGGCGGAGTGTGCTCACATGCGTGTGGCGTGTCGTGTGTTTGGCGGCCTTCAATGCTATGGATGTTGGCAGGAGGGCAGCCAACCTACAGCATGTGCTAAACCGGCAGCATGACCTTGTTGCCAGTCCAGCAGGTGGCCCTGCCCGGGCGTCACCTGCTGACCAGCAGCTTATCACTCAGTTGTTGCAGCCTGCTACTCCCTCAGCTGCGCAACTGGCTCATAATGAGGCAGTGAGGCAGCACAGAGAGCAGCAGCAGCTACAGCTTCAGCAGCGGCGACAGCAGGAGCTTGATGAGCTGGTGCAGACGAAGAAGAAGGCGGCGGTGGCTAGGTTTTGGGAGCTGCTGGTTGACTTCATAGTCATCAAGGCGGCACCCTTGACCTGGCTGGATATTGTGCCAGCTGATCACCCCTTTTTACGCGTGGTTGAAGGCCGGCTGCAGCTAGCACCAAGATGGGACTTGGCCTCTGCGTCATAGCATGAATTGGGGTTATTTCTTGCATCCTCTGCTCTTTGATCCGTTTTGCTACATGTGGTTGCATGTCTTGTGCTGTTAGTACTCTCATGCAGCCTGTGTCAGCCAGTAGGTGTGTTGGGCGGGTGCCATTGCCAGGGGTGTGGCCTTGTCAGACACATCAGTAGGGTGGCAGGTGCCTGTGGTGCCACGGCGCTGCGGGTTATGCTGTTGCTTTGTGCGCGTTCTAGTAGCAGAGAGTTATGATCATGTTGATCATCATGTTGTACAATGTCTTCAACACCTGAAGCAGGAGCACCGAGGTGCCCAGTACCTGCTAGTTGTTGCCATGTCTGCATGTTCCAATCCTATTTCGCTGACGTTGACACCTTTTTGTTCCGTCCTGATGATTTTTCTCTGCGCAGAGTTTGTGTTATTTTGGGTGAGGAAGCTGCAAATTGCTTCTCTGAGGCTTTTTGCGGTTTATTCTCGTGTCCTGCGCGCTGCAGTCCTCGAAGTGTTCCGTTTCCAATGTAACTCTCCTCAATCTCAATCTCAAAAGCGCAGAGTTTGTGTTATTTTGGGTGAGGAAGCTGCAAATTGCTTCTCTGAGGCTTTTTGTGGTTTATTCTCGTGTCCTGCGCGCTGCAGTCCTCGAAGTGTTCCGTTTCCAACGTGCACACCCATGTAACTCTCCTCAATCTCAAAATCGCGCAGATGTCCTCTTCTTCTTCCTTGTGGTGCCCTGAGTAAGGCATTAAACTGCTCCGGCTCTGCTTTGCCCACCCGGCCTTTGCTGGGCGCGGCCCGCGAGTCGCAAGCGACAGCATAGAAGACCGGCAGCGGCCTTACAGTGCTAGATCTAAAGCAGTCAGCTCTTTTGACGGGCTGGCAGCTCCTGGACCTTGCACTAGGCGAGCAGCATCAGTCTGACGTGTGCAGTCGTTGGTGCCGCTTCTCTGGCACCTCCGATACCGCCTAGCTGCCTTCTCGACATCGTCTGGAATTTCAGAGGTTCATCTCGCGGGGCCTTTGTTGCAGCCCTGCGCCATTGCAGGCTGGTGTCGGAGCAGCATCGAAGGTTTGCAGCCCCTGCTGGATTGACGTCCTTAAGGCGTGCAGCCGTCCTCGAGTACGCAGCATCAGCAGTATCGTGTTTCTGTCTGGCGCGCTGCAGCATGCGACAGCCGCTAGCAGGCCCCTGACACAGCAGCAGCAGCAGCAGCAGCAACAGTGTGGCAGAGCTCTGCCATGTCGCTGCATGCTCCAGAGTCTGGCAGCAACAGTCTCGCTGTGTACGGTTTCAGCAGGCAGTTGGGCTTGGTTTAGGGTGGCCTGCGCCGGAAGGCAGGTGTTGGTTGTGGCAGCTCTGTTATACTGCTGTTGGCAGGGTGTTGGCCTGGTCTAATGATCAGTAGCCATCTTTTACCCTTTTTTTCTCTCCAGGCAGTCTCTGTTTGGAGCGGGCTGATGGCATCACATATTGGACGCTGTGCTGGGGCGTAGGTGTGTCTGGGCAGCACTCTGTTGACGCCCCTACATTGTTGTCCTACTTTGGTGTTGTTCTAGCCTTTTGCCTGGTCTCACTTACTCAGTGCTTTGCATCCCGTGGTTGATTGTGATGGTGCAGCTGCTTCATGTCCTGTCATTGCCCCAGGGCCCTGCCATGTCATGGTGCAGCCGGGGTTGGTGCAACATGGTTTGCCGCTGCTACTGCCACCCTTCTTCTGAGCGTGCATTGTTGCTGTTGCTTTGATCCTTGCCCCTGGTCAGTTCAAGGTTGTCCGGCTTTGTTGATAGCCACTGGCATGCCACTGCAGTATGTGGTTGCAGTGTCTGATTCTCAGCCCTACAGTCTTTTGCTGCTCAGTTACCCTCTTGTTGCCTCTAGTCCTCATCACCCTTAACGGGGTGACGCCCGGGGTGGTGTAGTGACTTGAGAGCCCAGCCTGCTCGCAGTGCCGGAAGTGCATGGCGGCCCTGTGCACTTTTAGCACTGCATGCCGTCACTGACACTGTTGGCAGCACTTGATTTCCATTGACACGATTCTCCTCTGGAGGTACACTTGTGGGGGCAATACTGCGTGGAGTAAGGAAGGCGGCTGTGCATGCATGGCCAAATGCCGAAACTTACACACTGAGGCTTTTTCTAGGGGTGGGCCTCCTTTCGAGTGACGGCCCGCGCTGAGCTGTTAGCAATCTTTTCAACTCTGGTGCCTGTTGCGGCGTAGCTGCTTGAACGCACCTTGTAACCCCTTCTTCCTTCTCGCATTTTTTGAGCACACCGTGTAACCCCTCAAACCGCATTTTTTTCAAAAAAACATTGTACCCCTCTGCTCATGGCGCGTTTTTTATGGCAGTTTGTGTTGAGCTGTTCGCAGCTTCCTTTTGTTTCAGGTGTCCTCACCTGCTTAGCGCCCAGTACCAAGGGGATCAGGGCCTCGGGCTCGCTGGCCTGTGTGCTCTCATCCACCAGCACGTGCTGGAAGCGCAGCGCTATCAATCGCGCATCGCCAGCCCCCACACATGTGCTGCAAACCTGCACAGCGGCAGACACAGCACATCCTTTGCCATCACTGTCAGGAGACCACATTCACACATGGATCCAATCACCATGTAACCTCAGACTTTGTTGTTGCTGTGCCTCATTGCAAACATGCTGAACACAAACCAGCACGCACACAATGCACGCATAGTTGCTGCAACAGCTGCTGCCGGCAGCTAAAGGGCATGCCTGCCTGTGTTCACGCACGCCGCGGCTGCTCTATGGATTGGTGGCTCAAGAACAGTGTCTGCCGCCCCAGCCACTGATGCGTCGCAGTACTGGCAGGCATGCTGCGCCCCAGGCTCACCACATCAGCATGCGCCAGCACCTCGGCTTCCAAGCTGCGCCTGAGCTGCGCAAAGTGCCGCTCGTCTTGGCTGGTCAGGCCGCCCTTCTCGGACTTGAGCTGCCGCAGCTTGCGGAACAGCTCACCGCCTGGCAGGTTGAGGTGCGCAACCTGCATGGATTTGCAAGCACACCATGACAATGGCACCATGTGAGGTTGAGAATGTGGGGGAGCAGGCCACGTACAGTTGCAGCAGGTCACCGCCCGGCAGGGTGAGGTGCGCCACCCGCACAAGATGCGCATGGCCCAACGCTGTGAACGCCAGCTGCGATCAGGCGCGTGCACAGCTGGCACAGCAGCCGGCAGTGTGGCACACAGAAATGCGATGTCCCTGCAACGAAGTCTGGCCCATAGGGCCAGGTGGTGGTGGTCCGTCCACAGCAAAGACACCCCCCCCACCTGGTGATGCAGCATGAGGTGCTGTGCACATGGCCAGCTGATATGTCCCTGCTGACTGTTGACACTACTCGAGGCCACAACAACAGAGATGAACAGTGCCGTCATCTCGCTGCACTCACACCACAGCTGCACCTAGAGACGGACAATGCCGCTACTTTGACGTGATCATGCGGCAAAGCTGCGCCCACCTGGTGGTGCAGCGTCAGGTGCTCCACTGGGCTGGCCACGGCCTCCCTGCTCTTGGCGCACAGGCGCACCACCTTGAGCCCCGTGGCCGCGATCTTCTCAGCCAGCTGGTCGACGCCCACGTTGCTGGGGGCACACACCAGCACCTGCAGACCAGGTAGTAAAGAGCCAAGCAAACCAACAACGCAAGGAGCAGAGCAAAGGTGGCAAATGTGCATGCCTATGTAACGTGTAAGCGCGTGCCAAGTGCCACCTTTCCTGCTTTGTTCAAATATTTCAAAGCGTCCACCTCGCCGCTGGGGGGCGGCAACACATATGGCTGCTAGCCATGGTTTGCACAGACGTTGGTGCCGTAGTGGCGCATTTGTTGTTGGCTGCCGCTGCTTTCTTCCTTTAAATACGTCGAAACCACAACATAACAACGCTGCAAAGCTGAGGCCGCTGGCAACCCACCTGGCTGCCTGCTGTTGTGCACAGGTGGTACACGATGGTGGCGCTTGTCACCGTCTTGCCTGTGCCTGGCGGGCCCTGGATGAGGCTCAGCGGCTGCTGCAGCACGCTGCGCACCGCGTGCAGCTGGCTGTGGTTGAGCTCCGGCAGGTTTGGTGCGCTGAAGCTGGCCTTGGGCAGCGGGATGCGCAGCGTGATGGGCTCAACCTGTGTGTGTGGGAGGTGTGTGTGCAGGGTACGCTGTTTAGGTCATGCGAAGGTAAGGCGCCAATGCTAAACAGCAAAGTTTTGAAAGCGTACGACACAAGACATTGAGCAAGGCCGCGCAGCAGTGCAGAGCACGGTGGTGCAGCCTGTGTGGCAAGATTGGAGCAAGAGTCGCCAGAGTCTTGGCTGCTTGCGCCAGACCTGTGTAGGTAGGCGGGATGCACGTGCACTGCAGGCCCCGCTGTCACACACACCCCGTGCCCCAGCACAGTGAATGCAAGGTAGCCGCTGGTGCTCCCGCTGCAACAATCAAGAAGGGTGCGCCTACCACAGGGACACAGACACGCCACGCAACCATAACCACACCTCATGACCCAGCAGGATGTGGAAGAGGTAGCCGCTGATGCTGGCGCTGTAGTCCTTGAACAGCTTGAGTGAGCTGCTCATGCGGTCAAAGCTGGTGGCCTTCCACACAAACTCCAGGCTGAAGCCCACGGTGGTGTCTTCAGGCACCTCTGGCTTAGACATCTCCAGGCACACCTGCAACATGTGGAGGTTTGCGAAAAATAATGCGGCGTGTCAGACGCAGCAAAAGACAGAAACAAACACCAGGCTGAAGCGCACAGAGGTATCGTGAGGCGGTGTTGGCTTGCGCACCTTCCGGCAGACACGCATACCACAAGACACATCTGCGACAGCAGATGAACTCCTGGTCTGCCTGCCTGCAAGTGCTGCCCTCAAGCAGGGCGCGTGCCAGAGCACCCCACGCTGTGGCAAGCTGTGTGCAGAGGCCTGGCCACAACCGCTGCATCGCTCCTGCAGGCAGCAGTGCGCCAGCTCACCTCCTCGCTGCTGCCGCCTGTGATGGTGACGTGGCCTGTTCCCTCCCATGCTGGGCGGCCCGACGGGCAGCGGTGCTTCAGCCGCAGCTCATCACCCATCATCAGCTTCACCTCCACGTCATCCTGCGCACAACAAAGGAGGAAATTGATAGACGTACATGCGCAAAGATGCCCCTGCTGAGGAGCAATGGAACACCATTCGCATTACCGGGCCACCAGCACTCCGCCACTGCACACTGCCATGCCTAGGCAGGTGCCGCTGTGGCACACCCCACAGGTACACATGCGTGTGTGGGTGAGACTGGCAACGTGTAGGTATTGCATATGTGGATGCACACCAGCACCGCAGCCAAGGCAGTCCATGCTGATTACCGGGTGTATGCCCAACCGTACCTGTGGGAAGTAGAAGCAGGCCAGCTTCTTCTTGTTCAGCCCCACGTCCCAGCGCACGGTGATGTTCTCACGCCGCTGCGCCTCCTTCATGCCCTTGTCATAGTCCGCCTCCAGCTTGATCAGCGGCTTGAAGACAGCCTGCATGCACAGAGTGGAGCAAAGAATCATAGCGTTCATCAGGAGAAACATAGTCGTGTGCACGGCTCACGTACCCTTGCCATGGTCGCGCAACTCCAGCGAAAACAGCGGCTGTCAGTCAAAGCACAGCACATGCAGGTGCCTGGCCACATGCAAGCCGCAGCAAAATAGTTGAGTCGCAATGCAGTGTAGCCGAGAGAGGCACAGCACAACGGCCGGGTAGCACAGCGCTACTTCATGTTGCGCATGCCGACCAACACTTCCTTGAAGCCAAGCATGCCCCACGCAACTGCCTCCACATCCCCGCACCTGGTACTGTGCCGCGTCCTCGTAGCGGAGCACTGCAGGTGTCAGCAGGTTCTCAGGCTCCTCCTGGCCTGCCTCCAGATCCTCCAGCCGCGCATCAGGCGCCGCCTTCCACAGCTCCTCCAGCGCAGCCACCTGCAGCAACTCGGCACCACATCGAGATACGTCCAGATCAAACCGTGCGAAGGCGGTGGAATGTGCATGTGCATTCGATGCTGCCTCACATGCCTCTTGATGTGCACCTACCTGTTGCGGTTGCGGAGCTGACGACGTGTTGGTGTGAGCCTGCGTGTCTTTAATAGCCACCCCTTCCTAGGCGCTCCAAGCACTGACGGCACACCACATCTGCAGGGGCTCAAGGGAAGCAAGCATACAAACCACACACTAGTGAAACCTTGGGGATAGCGGCAGCGCCGCACCTGCTGGGGTGTGAGCCTGCGGGCACGCAGCCGCTCCTCCTCGCTCGGAACCTTGACCATCCAGCGCACAAACTGGCGGTCCTCATGATGGGCTGCCACTGCAAGCAGCAAGCAGCAGCGCGCGCCGGGACACACAACACAGCAGGCCATGCGGACGATGCAAGGCACAACGCGGCAGCAGGCACCGAGTCGGCAAACAAGAGGGCAGTGAACAGCAACTGCCGGTCCCACTTGGGGAACAGCGGCATGCCGGATGCGCACAGCTTGAAAGCTGAGGCACGCAAATTGTAAGCAAATGAATATCCCAATTGCTCTGCATTCGCTACTGCTGTGCTGCCATGTGCATCCGGACATGTCGACGGCCAGCCACCGCTGTTGCTCCTGCAGCCCACTGCTGGCTCAACCTATCATTGCCGCATCTGCTGCACCCACCCGGCTGAAATGCACCTGTGCTGCCGCTCCTGGCGCCCCCCGTCAAGGCAACCACGCCACCTTTTAGAGAGAGAAGGCACACGTGGCTCCAGTCACCGTCTTAAATGGTATGAGCCACCTTAGATGAGCACGGTGTTAAAGCGCGACAGAGAAAAGTTGAGCACACATTACAACAGAACCATTGCTGGTGTCCGCCCCTGGTGCACGTCCTGACCAAAACAGGGGTCCTCTGTTGCGCCTCACCTGGCTCATGTCCACGCCCAGGTCTCTGGTTGAGGGGTGGTTTGGTGGCGTGTCACGCGCCAGCAGCACAACCGTGTTATCGCCAGCCTGCACACATGCACGCCAACGACGCATAAAACATATGGACACCGGCAAGACAACAGAGACCGGCTACACCATGGCTTGGCGCTCCCTTTGCTGTGTGACAGCGCTGAAACTGCAGCTGCTGCAGCAGCTGAACGCTGAGCGTGCCCTACACCTGCTTGTGGCTCACGTGCGCTTGTTGCTGCTGCCCTCACTGCTCGCAGTCTTATCACTGACAGCATTGCCCCACTGCCTCATCAAGCAGCCCGGAACTGCTCCTGCAGTAAGCTGCTACAGCAGCAGCAGCAGGTCTGACGTCACCATACTGACACTAACATGTAGCCAAGGATTGCAGCGCTGCCGCTGTTGGCGTGGTGACGGCTGCTGCTGCCCACTTCAGAGCGCTGGGTATCCAGTGGCAGCTCACCACTGGCACAAAGCCTAGGCTGAACACGTTCTTGTTGCCGCTGGCGTAGCACTCCAGAACAGCCTCCCCCAGCGGGCTGTCCTTGTGCAGCTGCACCTCCCTGCACTTTGACTTGACCTGCATGGATGCAGCAACCACACAGGACAGAATGCGGTCGGCCTGTCGACACCAGTCTGCAGGCTTGCTACCGTTACACAGCAGCAGGTTCAGCTTGACTACTGGCAGTGCTGCAACATCCAGCACTCATGCCCATATATAGTACGGTAACTTGGCCGAGGTAAACACCCGCTCTGCCTGACAAGCTGCTATCAGTACAGAGTTGGTTGGTTGCTGCCTGGTGCGCTGCGGCTGCTGTATGAGGAGCGCATGCTGCCACGAGCGCTGCCCCCTCACCAGGTGCACCACGATGCATGAGCCGCTGCTGCCCATGCGGGCATTGCAGAACCACTTGCCCGTGTGGAGGCACTTCACCACACACGAGGGGTTGTGCACACCGCAGTACCTGAAGCACCAGAGCACGAGCAGCAGCAGCAGCAGCAGCTGGGTGGCTGAGGCGCAACTGAGGTGCAGCTGAGAGTCCAAGAGCAGCAGTCCTGCAGAGTTCAAGGGGTGCCGTGCTAGGCGCGCCTGCACTTCTGCACACGTGGTGCCGCAACGGAGATGCTGTGCAATCACGGCTGCCGCTGGCCGCAGCTGACACAGGATGCGCTGCTTCTGACCTGCAGCTGCTACCAATCCACAAGCCTGGCGCTACCCTGCAAGAGCAGCGCCGCGCTTGTCCTGCTGCTTCAGCTGCTGACCGATTTGCCACTGGGCTACGCAGCATCGTAGCTAGCCTGTATGCAACTAAGACTATTGAAAAACAGCGACTGCACTGGTGCTTACGCGCAGGCCCACTCTGGTAGCTGCTCCGGGGTGTGCGTGCTGGAAGCCTCATCAAAGCCCTCGTCAAAGCGCAACTGCAGGCCGCAGAGGCAGGGTGCAGCACGTAAGCAGCACATCAGCAGCCGCATGCGCATGTCCGTAGGCTTGCACGAACTGCAAAGAATTGACAAAAATGCTGCCGGCAGAATGTGCAGTGCTCTGCAGTTGCAACAGGATCCGGTAAGACAGCTGGGAGTGGCTGGTCGCCTGAACCACTGAGCAACTTGCAGGAATTGCCCTGGCAAGCTGCCAACACAAAGCAATAGCAGTGATCAAGTAGATCAACAACCTGACAACGCAGGTGTAGCACGGGCTGGTATAATCTTAACGTGCACACCTGCTCGACGCCTGTTGAGATGCCATCTGCAAAGCCAGCATTGATTCCCTGCAGCTGGCAGCAGCAAGTCCCCCACAACTGATGCTACTTGTACATGCACCTGCAGTGGTCCCCTGTACTCTGAGCACCTTGAGCATCTATACCACATACTTGCACCCTTGAATGCCAGCCATCAACAGACTGCAGCCACAGTAGTTCCCTGCGAATCCTGTAGCCATCATGTTGGAAGCACAAGCAAAGGCAGCTGCATGCGCTCTATGCTCTGCATGCAGACCGTCATACGGCAACACAGAGTCTTTGTTACCTGGGAAAAGTCATTAAACTCGTAGTAAGGGTCCTGGCTAGCTGGAAACTCCTGAAAACTGAGCAGCCCACCCGCCACTGCGTTGTCTGCCAAAGTCAGGTCGCCAAAAGGCGCCTGAGTAGCAAAGTTCTGTGAAAACACGTTTGAATCCATCGCTCATGGGCTGCTGCAACAATCTGATTGTGCTGCTCGAACTTTGATTGTTCGTTTTGGCAGAAGAGCTGCTCTGTGCATCCTCTGGGCGAAGTCCAGGCGTCTCGATCGTAACTTGAGTATTCAGGTAGGAGTATAAGCTTACAAAGACGATTGATCAGCAACAGCAGCCCTGCACTTCATTGGCACCGCCCACTGGCCCGTCCTGCAGCACGGCAGCTTCAGCTGCAACCATGGAACAACAGTTTTCCAAAAACTTAGGCAAACTGCATCCCTAGTGACAGCAATCCAGACCACTTGGCACAAAACACTGACTAACAAGCTTGCGCAAGCTGGACATTATAGCTGAGCGGCACCTTACCAGCCATAGAAACTCTCTCTTCTTGAAAGCTGCTTACAAATCTATATTCCGTCTGATATCTGCCAGTTCTATCCCCTTCGGTGCCTGTGTACTGCCTCTTTCGCTGCCCTGGAATACATCACAGAGCGAGCCAGAGGTCATCAAAAGCCCGATCAACAACCTTCATACGCATTTTAAGCATTATGGTGAGTAATCAGTCCCAGTCAATGCACGAGCAACATTCAACCAACTAGCTTCCAGCATCAAGGCCGTCGCAGCAGCGCACCGGAATCTGAGCGGCTTGAACGGTATAAACCACTTAGTGTTTCAGTATCCAGCGCTTATACTTGGTTGCAGGGGCCTGCTCAAGGTGGCAGCAGCAGCAGCTAGCTAGACTCAGATGCAAAATCCTAGCAGGCCGTAAGCACAACTGCAACTAGCCCAAACTACTGTCCGTTGCCTTGTCTAGGGCTTCTCTGTAAACCAGTGCCTGTTCATTGCCCTTTTGCAGGTTTGCTGTCTTTGAGCCCGACAGGTGCAAGTGTGCGACTGCCGTGACCGTGACCTTGCCGTAACCATGCCTAAGCGATTCAGAGAATATCAGACAGCGTCAGAGTTCGACATGAAGCGCTGCCGATCAGACAGCGACCCCAGTGAGGCCCCGTCTGATGACAGTGACAACTCAAGCGAGGGCCCCCCGCGCCGAAACAGGGCCAATCAGAAGGGCAGCCGTGCCCGGGCCAACAAGGTGCGCACCCTCAACCGCTGGACATCTGATGAGCATGAAAAGCTGGCCTACCTGGTGGAGCAGTGGGGCAGCGAGAAGAACTGGGCGAAGGTGGCAGAGGAGATGCCAGGCAGGACTGGCAAGCAGTGCCGCGAGCGCTGGCTCAACCACATGAAGCCCGGCATTGTCAAGTGAGTGGCTTAGCATGCTGCTGAACCAGTTGCATGCAGGGCAGGCTGGTGGGCGCTGCATTGAATGAGCAGGCCTGGCTATGGCGCTTTGACCAGCTGTTATAACAATGCTGCTGCGGGCTCGTCAGCGACATGTAGTAACAGTACAGTGAACATCAGTTTACAGGACACCCCCATTTCAAGCTCCTCGTGCAGCACACCTGCCAGCTCAATAGTGCCAGCACATTCTGCCCAAACACTTCATACGTGCATATAGGCATCGAGTAGCCCACGCGATGGTGGCACTGTTGCTGCCTGCTGCTGCTGCTGTCAAGTTTAACCATACTGCCTTGCCCATGCCCCACATCCCAACCAGTATCCAGCCCGCTCTTACGACCTTCCAGATGCAAGCTGGTCTCCTAAGAAGGGGCCCTGCTGCGCACACATGCATTATGCTCCTGCGGCAACCTGATATGTTTGCGCAGGTCTTCCAATCACTGTTCCTGCCGCCGTTGCTGCTGTTCATCCACCTGCAGGGGCAACTGGGCACCTGAGGAGGAGTTCCTGCTGGCGCAGTGCCACGCTCTGGTGGGCAGCCACTGGAGCAAAATGACCAAGCGCCTGCCAGGGCGCACGGAGAACTCCATCAAGAACTTCTGGAACGCGACACTGCGCTCCAAGTGAGTTGCGGCATGCTGCTGGACTCTCTTCACCTAAGAAGCAGCATGCCTAGCATGCATGCAGTGGTACTGGCGCCGCTACACAATGATGTGTTGATGATGATGATGATGCTTGCTGTGTGTTTGCTACCAGCACTGCACAGGCCACCTCCTGCACTCCAGCATGCGATGCTCCTGCACGGTAACGCAGCACACCCCCTGAGGCATGCTTTGCGGCGCCGGCTTGCATGCTGGCCTGCTAGTTGCTCTGCCATTTGGTCACCTTAGCACCTTGCGGTTCAGCCAGGCACGCAACACCACAACCCAGCCTGCAGTTACTGCTGTCTGCTCGCCAGCGCTGCTGCTTCAGCTGCCACAAGTACTTCCCTGACCCGTTCTTCTCTTCCTGCTGCTGCGCATTCTCGCCACCCCCTGCACTGCCGCCCCACCCCTACCCCCCACCACCAACCCCTTGTCGCCATCAACCCAGGGCGCCCAACAAGAAGCGCGGCATGCTGTGGACTTATATGCAGCTGCACAACGCCAAGTCAGAGGTCAACGTTGACGCGCTCGTCGCCGCCATCAAGCGCCTGCACGCGTCCCGCGAGCTGCCGTCGCTCATGCTGGCACAGATCGACCAGGGCCTGATTGGGGATGGCACCTGGAAGTCCATCCACAAGGTCGAGCGGGAGTTCCTGGAGGGCGCGTGCGGCGAGCTGCACTACCTGTCCCTGCCGCACCCCACCCACGGCCTCGGCATGCACAACGGCCTGCAGGGCCACGCTGGTGCACCAGATGCAGCGGCCATAGCTGCTGCAATGGGTGGTGGATCAGCAGGGGCAGCGGCGGCGTCGCCGACAGAGTCCCCTGTGGCATCGAGCGCTCAGGCTCCCGAGTACAGCTACAGCCAGGGCAACGCGCAGGTGCTGTACCCAGCGAGCTCCGCGGGACACAACGCCGGCAGCCTAGCGGCCAGCCATGCCTACATGCAGCCTGCAGGCGCGGGCAGCCACTATAGCAGCGCGGTGGATGCTTACCACAGCCAGCAGGGCTGCATGGGCAGTGAGGGAATGGGCGGTCTGCTCAGCAGCGCAGCGCCGGACGCTATGGGTATGGGTGGGCTGCAGGGCAGCAGCAGCAACGGTGCTGCTGCTGCCGGCAGCTACAGCTCGGCAAACCTGCTGTCACCCCAGGACCCCCTAATGAGGAGCTCTGTTCAGCGCAGCATTGATGGACAGGGGATTGCATCGTTTGACAGCAGGACTGATATGGCAGAACCAAACAGCGGTGGTGCTGGCGGCCTCAACAGCTGCGCGACGTTGGCCGCCAACAACGGCGCTCTGTTTGCCGCTGCAGCAGACAGCGCTGCTGCTG
Source organism: Scenedesmus sp. NREL 46B-D3 (assembly GCA_014080715.1). NCBI lineage: Eukaryota > Viridiplantae > Chlorophyta > Chlorophyceae > Sphaeropleales > Scenedesmaceae > Scenedesmus > Scenedesmus sp. NREL 46B-D3. The sequence continues at coordinate 387,220 of JACERP010000067.1, read as the reverse complement.
CTGCTGCTGGCAGTGTGCTGCCACCGCCCAAGGAGCTTCCACCCATTGCCACATCAGCGGCCAAGGCAGGAGCTACATTCAATGGCAGCGCCGGCACGTATGCTCGCCAGCCCCACATGGGCCCGGTCAACGCAGGCACCACAGGCGGCAAGGGTGCAGGCACACCCGGCGGCGCAGATTGGGCACCAGCAGCATACAACAGCCACCTGCCGCAGCACTGGAGCCCAGTCAACTCCTGCGAGCCTGCATGCACAGGCACCCCAGTGAACGGCAGCCCGCTGCTCAACACCATCGGCTCACACGAGCCGCAGCACCAGCAGCAGCACTACGCGGGAGGGCCGGTGCTGGGCGGTGCGCCAGCTCCTGCTGCGTACTACAGCAGCGGCGTTGCTGCCGTGGCCGACTTTGCGCGCCGCCAGGCGGGCGGCCCCACGTACGGCGACACCAGGAGCGACGTCGACTACGGCGTGGCCGCCAACGGCAGGCCTGCCGGCGGCCACGGCCCTCACTGCGGGTGAGTCCCAGGCAGGCGTCGCTGCAGCCTCTTTTAGAAAGAGCGAGAGAGAGAGAGAGATAGTAGTTACACGGGGGTCCAGTCACCATCTCAGATGGCATGAGCCACCCCAAATGAGCACGGCTTCAAAGCGTGACAGAGGAAAGTCTATCTGTTGACCTTGCCTGCATGTAGGCACTATGAGGCTGCCCTGCTGGTGTCGTCTCGTGCTGTCCAGGCCGCCTGCGACGCATCAAGAGCGCCCGTGTCGCGCGTCGTGTGGCTGTGCATGCTGTTCCTGCAGTGCTTTGCCAGCTGGCAGTCTCCGCTGTGTGCCTTGAGCAGATCCACGACAACCTCCACACACTTCTAATGAACTGCGTGTGTTTCTGCTGCTCTGCTGTCCCATCCATCCACCCTTCCCGTTGCTCTTCGCAGCTGCGGCCCCTGCTCCAACTCCCGCAAGCTGCACGGCCTGCACAGCCCCAGCGCCCGCCGCACCTTGCGCAACAACGCCACAAGCGCTGCAACCAGCCAGCGCTACCGCGGCATGTCTGCGCTCCCGCACAATGATGTGGCTGTGAGTGGCGGCTACCAGGCCTCGAAGCTGCAGCGGCAGTCTTACACCACCCAGCCAGATGTGGTGGCAGCGCCAGGGTACCAGCTGGGGCACGTGAACGCCAACAGTGCATACCAGATGATTGTTCAGGAGCAGCAGCAGCAGCAGGTCCAGCAGTTCTATGCAGATGTGTCAACACTGCAGCAGCAGCAGCAACAGCAGGCAGCCATGGCAGCTTGTGCTGCGCAAGACTACACTGCAGCGCCACCAGCAGCATATCAGCAGTATGCAGGCAGTGCAGGTACAGCTGCAGGAACAGCTCCTGGGACTGTTCTGCATGTCACGCAGCAGCAGCTGGGCGATGAGTCACCCTTTGCGCAGCACGCGGCAGCTGGGTGGGATGCGGCAGCAGGTGCTGAGGGTGCAACGCAGGCAGCAGATGCTGCTGCAGCTGATATCTTTGGGAGCACGCCATGGCTGGGCAGCACAGACACTGAACAGCAGCAGCAGCTGCTGCAGGACAACTACACCCAGCAGCAGGACCAGCAGCAGCAAGCTGCAGCAGCGGCAGCAGGGCAGTTGCTAGCACCACCCCAGCAGCAGCAGGGCAACGGCGGCAGCCCACACCCTGCCAAGGGTGTGGACCTGAAGGTGGAGGTGCCAGTCACGGCAGCACCCGATGCATTAATCAGCCTTCTGCAATCTCCTCTGGGAGGCCTGTTCTCACCCCTGAAGGGCATGATGCTGCCGCCGCCGTCCACGACCTCAGTGCGCATGCCCAGCTTCAGCCAGATCCCCCTGCCTGCGTTCCGCACCAGCATCAATGGCGCTGCGCTGAGCTGGGAGGACGCGTGGGCGGGCAGCGACAGCCAGCCGGCAGCAGCGCCGGCAGCAGCAGCTGGTGCGGCTGCTGGCGGCGACCTGCTGGGCGTGGGGCCCTCAGGCAACGGCGAGAGCCTGCACACGCTGCTGGCAGGCGCAGGCGCGCCAGGGGCCACGCCCAAGCCGGGCGGCAAGCGCCCGCGCTGCTCTGTTACGAGTGTGGAAGACGACGGTGCGCTGCTCATCGACATGCAGCCCGCCAAGGCGGCGCGTTGCAGCGAGTCACCCGGCGCAGGGGCCATCTACGGCTGCAACAACGGCTGGGGTGCGCCGGCCTTCCTGGACGGGCTCAACTGATCTTCATACAGGGCTTGGACGTATTATTTGCAGGCGCGGCTGGTGAGCCACGCGGCTGCCATGGTGGTGGGATGATCACGGCTGTGCTGCACTGCAGGCATCAGTGTGTCTGCAGCTTGATGATGCCGGGTTTTTGACTGGAGTTGACGTGCAGTGTGCACAACAGCGTGCCTCCTGTCGCCGCGGCAGCGTCTGCTGACCTGGCGGTGGGGCTGGGTGCAAACAGGATGGTCTGTCTCAGCGTAGGCTGTGGCTAGTCGTGTGGTGGCGGGGCTGAGCGGCAGCTGCTTTGAGGTAGATGAGGAGACAGCAGGGGCCTGTGCCTTCTGCATGTGACTTTCTTATTGGGGGCACAAGCCGTCTGCGGGTGTGCTGCTGGCACAACCCTGGGGCTGAGTTTGGCAGGCACCTCTTTTTGCCGATCGGCCTGCTCAAACAGCGCCACTCAGCGGACTGCTGCAACCCCCTCACCACAACCAGCACCTAAGGCAGCAGGGGCACACTCCACATTATTGTGTCTACGCCATTGTTTTCTGATGTTTTACCAGCATCCATGATGATTGGATGGAGTTGCTAGTTGGTTTTCTGCAAGCATCAGGAGGTTCAGGGCAACTGGGTACACCTTATTGATCATCAGGCTGTTGCCGCTTGTCATCTTGCGTGGTATGATTATGCAAGTTCTTGGCACCAGCTGCTAGCTAAGCTAAGCACAGTTGCTTAACTCTCATAGCAATGAATGATATGGTTGACGGTATGGTCATCCTATGCTGGTTCCCTACTTGGCCTTACTTGGCAATGCCCTGTGTGTGCTGCTGCACCTCATAAGATAAGGTCGGCAGGTGCACAGTCGGGACAGAAAAAGCATTACACTTCAGCAGTGGACTGTTGGCTATGTTTAGCACTGCCCAGCATGTGATGCTGCAACGGCAGCTGTCCAAAAGCCGGCAGCGCCAGCCAATACCAGCTGCCATAATCGACATGCCTTGACCCAATGGCTTGGCGGCGCTGCTGCTGCTTTGACTTTGATAGGGATAGCGCAGAGCCTGGACTGCATGCGTGCTGTGCTTTGTTGAGTTGGACTTGCTTGGTGTGGAGATTGTTAGGGTCTTTGCAGATCTGGATATTTGTAGCAGTACTTTGGAGACGACAACACAGATGCCATATTCGACATGCCTTGACTCAAGGGCTTGGCGGCGCTGCTGCTGCTTTGACTTTGATAGGGATAGCGCAGAGCCTGGACTGCATGTGTGCTGTGCTTTGTTGAGTTGGACTTACTTGGTGTGGAGCTTGTTAAGGTCTTTGCAGATCTGGATATTTTTAGCAGTACTTTGGCGATGACAACACAGATGCTGCTGCCACTGCTGTTGCTTGCTTGGCACGTTCTTGCTTGGACACGGCAGCGGTCTACACTGCAGTGCAATGTATACAGTGGTATGTCAGGTATCTAATTTGGTGCAGACCGCGCGGCAGCATTCGGAGGCATGGCTCTGTGCCTATTGTGTGGCAGCAGTTTCTGGCGCTGGTTCATGGGTACTTGCGGTGGCCTGCCGCACTCACTTACAGGCACATCTGCTGGTGCGGTGGATGTGCCAGGTGTGACGCAGGGACAGATGTTGACGCACTTGATGTGATCGTCTGACTATGACCATTCCTGCCATGTCTGCCCAGCTGCTGAAGCAAGCAGCCACACTCAGACTAGCTGCAATCACGTGTGTTGCAACGCTACGTGGCGACATGCCTAGATTTGGTACTGGTACTGTTACTTACTGACTGCAGGTTGTGCTGTTGTGCACCACACTGTACTCTTGACAGGGATATGTTATTTATTCTGCTGCCTGTACTCATGTGATAGTAACAGCACTGCTGGAAGCGGTGACATGATGATGGTGTTGATGAGAGCACTGCTGGAGGCACGTGGCAGATTAGCGTGCGGGGTGGAATTGGTGCATGCAATCTGCGTCAGTGGGTGAAATGCTGTCGGGCGTTAGGCCGTGTCACAGACAGTGCTGTGTCTGTTGGGCTGCCAGCCTGCCCCCTGTTGGGTCGCTGGTGCTGGCAGCCTCTTGAATTTTGTTTTGTCCGGCTGTTCGTGATTTACACCAACTGTTGTTTCAGGGCAGCGCAATGTGCTTTCATGTACGGCCTGGTTGTCGTGGTGCGCGATGTTACACTGTCCTGGTGGCCAGACCAGCTGCAGTGTACCATACGCTATCGCATGCGTGTTCAGGCTGGTCCCCTGAATGCTGCATGTCCGTGACTTCATGGCCAATCGTATGTCAGCGCGCCCTGGCTTGTTGTCAGTTTTCTCAGCGAGGGATGTGGATTTGTGCCCTGGCCGCTTCTCTATTCTTCTTGTTGGATCACTACAGGATTACCCTGGTTAACCTGGGGAGGGAAATGGCGGCAAGTATTGCGCTGCACTGCAGGGAAATGGTGGGATGTCTCGGGGGCTGCTTTCTGTGCGGGCCGCGCGGCGGCCCTCCCTGGTGCTGGACGGGTGCATTCGAGTTGTGGGTGCCCGGGGAAAATGTGCACGCAACACAGCAGGCCTTGTGCAGGCCGGCCCAAGGCCTGTCCTGTGGTGCTGCTGCAGCAACCTGGTCCTAGTTCTGCAGCTCTGGTGCCCTCGTTGGTTGCTGCGCGGGTGGAGATGCACTTGTGCAAATTGATAATTCGCTCCGCTGCTCATGCGCGGACCTGCGACTCCAGCGACTCAACTCAGATGAGTTGAGCTCGACCGGCCACGCAGATGTAACCGCTGAGCTCGATCGATGACGTGCCATCTTGCTCGCTTTCGTGCGGTTCATTTGTTGATGCCGAGAGTCCAGTCCTGTATTGTTCCGACCACCACGTTTGTAGGCATGTATCTAACACAATACGTTTGTAGGCATGTGTCTGGCAATGGGGGCGTGTGGATTACATAATGATGCGTTGTGTGTAGTGCCCTCTGGGCGGTATTCATCATTGGTGGTGTGTCCAACACGTTTGTAGGCATGTATCTAACACACGTAGTGCATGTTGTCTGTACATTTTACTAGCTGCGTCGCTACATGCCTAACAGCTGCAGATTGGTTGCTGCTAGCCGACACTTCAAGTGATCTGGTGTCTGTCCTGGCACTGGCACCTCACCGGCACTTCGAGGGGTGCTGCTGTCTTGCCTACGCCAGGATCACCACATTTTTCCACGGCATTACCACAGTTGCTCCACAGGCGCGGGGTGGCTGCCCAGGTACTGGCGAGTGACCGGTCCCTGGCTCGCTGCTGACTGCCTGTCATTTTTCCGCGTCTCCCCTCTGTTTGTAACGAACTACACTGTATTGTTCCGACATATTAATGGTGTCAGGTCTGCAGTCATGTCGTCAGACCCGTGTCGCAGTGAGGTGTCCAATCGTGGTGGAGAAGTGAGTCCGGTTGCCGCAGCGGTGGCATGTCCGCACAACATGCAGATACCCGCAACGTGTTCTGGCGCCTGGTGGGGATGCGTAGGCTGAAGAAAGCGAGGATGCACACACCAGCAGCGACCCTCTGGTCGACGAGGCAGACTTGGCTCGGGAGCAAAACAGAGGAGGCAGGCGTCCGACCACGGTGAGCACATCTCCGACAGTTTGCAAAGCAGCTGTGTTGCTTGCTGCCATGTTGTCACCATACGTCGCGTGCCTGCAGATCTGCAGCCTCTCGGGACGCGGAACCACCAGTCACTGCTCGAGGTCGTGGCACCAGAAGACGAGGCAGCACGGCAGGCAGGGCCAGAGGACGTGGCAGGAGCAGCAGGTAGGCAACATGGCAGCTTGCATGACTTGCTAATGCAGTACGTGCAGGCAAATGTTGCAGGTGCTATTAGTAGTGCATATGAACATGCGGTATATGCTGTGACTAATGCATGTGAAGATGCGGTGTTTAAAATGAAGGTGTGCAGCTCATAGCCAGGTACACGTGCATACTGCTGCTGTTGCATCCTGTAGGACTGTTGCAGCACCGACAGCAGCAGCAGCAGCAGCAGCAGCAGCGCATCCTGGAGCTGCATTTCTGCGCGCACAGCTGAAGCGAGCACGGCACCACAGCCCTGCACAGCAGCCACCAGACAGCAGCACCACAACAGCAGGCAGCACTGGTTCAGACATGCCACGGCGTGGGCGCCCTGCTGCGCGCAGCGACAAGACATTGTGTGTCAGCATTACAGTTGTCATTCCAGGTGGTGACATTCCCATGGCACTGTTCAACAGCATTGCAGCTTACATCAAGCATCACACACATGCGGGGTCAGTCTCAGTCAGTGCATCTCAACATGCGGTGTATACAACATCCAGCTGTGCAGCACAGAGCCACGTACACGTGCATGCTGCTGCTTTGCATTCTGTAGGAGTGCTGCAGCACCGAACAACAGCAGCACCAGCAGCGCATCCTGGAGCTCAGTTTCTGCGTGCACAGCTGAAGCGAGCACGGCGCCACAGTCCTGCACAGCAGCCACCGAAGAGCAGCACCACAACAGTAGGCAGCAGTGGTACGACGTGCCGCGTTGTTGCCGGCCTGCTGTGCACAGCGATATGGCATTGTGTGTCAGCGTGATATAGCGGTACAGGTGTTGATGCACATATGATGCATATACACTAACACTGTTGGTGCTGCACTTGGTGCTGCATCGCAGCTGCCAGCGGATGACTTTGGTGCACTTTTTGTTCTGACAGCGCACAATTCCATGCTGTGCGGGAGCATTTGGAAAGCACCAGACCAGTGGAGGCGTGACAGGCAACAGATGGAGGAAGATGCAGCGGCGGATGGCTGCTGGTGATTGAGCTTTAGCAATGCGTGTTGAGGGTTTAGGGTTTTGCATGCTGCTGCTGCAGTGCCGCCTGCATAGCATCAGAATATTTTGTATTTATTGGTGTGTGCAAAGTGCATATCACAATGGAATGGCGGCATGTTTGACACTGTATGAATGTTTGTTACAAGCAGCAAGGCATGCAAGTTGCAATAAAGCATATGTGATGATGTTTGACACTGTATGAATGTTTGTTACAAGCAGTAAGGCATGCAAGTTGCAATAAAGCATATGTGATGTTAATAACATCACATATGCTTTATTGCAACTTGCATGCCTTACTGCTTGTAACAAACATTCATACAGTGTCAACAGCCTTACTGCTTGTAACAAACATTCATACAGTGTCAAACATCCCACCATTAGTATAATAACATCACATATGCTTTATTGCAACTTGCATGCCTTACTGCTTGTAACAAACATTCATACAGTGTCAACAGCCTTTACCGAATTAGCAAGGCTGTCCCATCATCTACATATTGCCCATTCAAGCCATGGCATCAATGCCATTGGCCCTGCGCCCCACCGGGACAGGAGGAGGGATCACTGCTCAATGAGGTCTGAAATTAACATAGGCCCTTTCAGCACTATGCTAACACAGCAAATGGTTGCTACACGGTCATCAGTGTTCGTTAGGAGTCAAAGATAGGGTCAATGGGTGCAAGTTCACACCACTGCAAGTTCATACCACTACTTCCAAACAGCCTATTTGGCGGCCAGCAGTGGCCAGTTACCGAGCCTTTAGCACACTGGTGTGCTGCACTGGGGCAATTAACCCCTGAATTTGAATATACGTACAGCAATACTCCTCCGCGTACTGCACGGCGTCTCTCGAACAATACTTGAGGTATGGCACATGTCATGTCGGGAACCCGCCAACATGTCACATGTTCAAACCAAAAAGTTGTCACACCAACCGACTCAGTCTGAATGAGCAAGCTCGCAAGAATTACTTCTACAAGTTCAAAGCGATCGCGCCTCAGCTCATCGCATCCAATTGTGCCCGCAACAGTCATCGCTATTCACCGTTCCACTTCGGTGCTCTGCTGATTACACCTGTCTTTTGAAGGATGCAATGATGTAGACACATGCTTTCATAGATTGGCATAGCCATGCCGCCACCACAGCTGCCAGTGAAGCCGGAAGAGGTGAAGCAGCTGCAGATGCTCACACCAGACCTGCATGTTGGTCTTTGGGCTGTACGCAGCTACTGACGTTGCTGCTGCAGCTTGAGTTTTTCGCAGAAGAGGAGCTGATACAGATAGTGCCTAACTGCAGCGTGCCAAACAAGTATATAGAGGGCATCTTGGTGAGCAGCAGGCAAAGCAGCAGCATGCAAGCCGGCTCAAAGCAGAGTGCTGTGACCAGCCAGCAGCATCACCATGTGTCATCTCATGCTCCTGCCTGCTGCAGTAGTGTGCAGCACAGAAGACGCAAGCAAACTTGGTGGTTAAGCAATGCATTGAGTATAGGACGTGTTGTTTACCATCACCTTGCAGGACCGCTATGGTCCATTTGAGCCCAACCGCGTGGTAGAAGTGCCCACATGGCTAGCTCTACAGCTGCACAAGCGCAACAAGGCGCGCATACTGGTGCCAGCATGGCTCACCAGTGATAACCTAGATGGTGAGCAGTGCCTGGCCACTTGTGCGCCAGATGTCTGCCGCTTGGTGCATATGCTGTGTGTAAGGCTGCTCAGCTCAACGCAAAGGCAGCTGCAGATTTCCCAGGGTGCTGCTGCTACCGCCAGTGGCAGCATGGGTGCACCGAGCTTGGCAGTGTCGTCATAACCACGCCACGTTGCAGTTGAACCGGATCATCCAGCAGCAGCAGCAGCAGCAGCACCAGCACCAACAGGAGCGCTAGCGACGCTTGTGCTGCCAAGCGCGGCACAGTTCAGCCACAACAACACAGTGGCAGCCTGGTGGCCAAGACAAGGGCCACGCTGCTGCTGCTGGTAGCCTTCATACTTTGCAGCTAGCTGAGGTACAGCTCTGTGTCGTGACGCTGTGAACACCGGAGATCTGCCAGCGCCCTTACCAGCAGCTGCAGGGCAGTGGCATTGCTGTGGTCGGTACATACGCTTATGCAGCATGATCGTAGCAGGCATCGCACGGACTGCTGCAGCAGCTGCCTGCTGCCTAAGGCTTTGCTTCACACCCATGGCAGCCATGCGCAAACACCCTCTCCGCTTGCTTGCTGTCCTGTCACCCTTTCTTTGTCTGCCTTGGCTGCAGAGGCCATAGAGCGTGAGCGCAGCAGCCCCGACTCGTTCAGTGCGCAGCCCTACCACTATATGGAGCTGGCGTGCCTGCTGCTGGAGCATGCCAAGGATTCATTCACAGGCAGCGACGATTACTTCAAGGTGAGGAGATGATGCGGACTGTGTGGCTTTGTTTTAGGTGGTGTTTGCAGAAGCAGCAAAGGCAGCAGTGCATGCTCACTCTACCCATTTATTCATGGGTCAGGAAGCAACAGCAGCAGCAGCGCAGCAGCGTCAGCACCCTCAGGGTGGGTTGCTTGCTGCTGGTGTTCTGCTAAGGCGGCTCCAGGGCGAACCAGGCTGGGCCAGGATGAACCGGTCGGGAGGCAGGGCAAACAAGCAGCAGCTGCAGCAACCCTGTGGTGGCAGCAGCAGCGGAGCAGCACTGGCAGAAACAAGGCAGCACCTTAGCCTGAATGGATGCCTGGAGGCAAACACAAATGTTCTTTGGCTGCTGAGGTGTGCCCACACTCCCTGCAGCAGCATCGCAGCACAGCAGCTGAGCAGCGCAGCCGCATCGGCAGGCATGCCAGCGCCGCTGGTGCCGCCAGGCCACGCTGCAGCCTGGCCCTCTTTTGCAGCTGGCATGGCTGCAGGCAGTGAGCTGAGCAAGGTCGCACCCCAGAGCGTGCAGTGTTGCAACAACTGCTCGGCGTGGCTGGTCAGCCTGTGCCTCTCAATCAGCTCTGCATTCATCACAAGCATGACCGCACGGGATGGGGCATAACCCAAGCTCCCCTATTGCACTGGTCCCATGATGCCAATGTTTTGCTGTCCAAACAGGTGCGCAACAAGCTTGCACAGCTGGTGAATGTGCGCCGCCACAAGATGGAGGAGGGGTTGCGGCAAATCAGTGGCACAGCCACGGTGCGCGTCAATGGCCTCGGCGCGTATGAGCTCAACCTCATCCGCAACAACTTCCAGGGCACGCTGGACATGTTCCTCAAGCTTGAAGCGGTGAGTGGCTTTCCGAGCACGGCAGCTGTCGATTTCAGAGCCGATGGACTGCCAGAGATGGGCTGGCTTCTTTGCAGATGTCCTTGGCGCAGCAATTCAAATGTACCCAGGGCGCGCCAGACGCGCATTATGTACAAATCTTTTCAGGTGACTGTCACACTCGAAGCTGTGAGTTATGGGCATCTCTGTTCATGATGGTGCTGCTGCCGCTTCTTGACCGCCAGTACATGCTGCCTTGCTGCCTTGCCAATGCGGCTGCAGGTGGAAGCAGCAGTGTCAGCGCCGCCTGTTTCGGCCACTGGCACCTTCAGCTCACTGGGCTGATGCCAGCGGCAGTGGCAGCAGCACAGCAGCAGCGGTGGGAGCAGTGGCAGCATAACCGCAACATACATGCAGAAGCGCATGGGCCTTGCATGCCGTGTGCGTGCTGACTTTGTTGGACATGTATGCTTGTGCAGGTGTGCATGCAACTGTACATGACATTGTAAAGAAGCAGCAGCACTCTAGCATGAAAAGGCAAGCCCACAGTGTCACCCTACCCCTGCATGCGAGGAAGCGCATGAAAGCAAAGCTGGCTCCACCCACTGAACTGCGCCGCACAATGTGTACTGCCTGAAAGATCATCAGGGCTGAAAGGGATTAGGGAAGCATTGCTCGACTTAGCTGTTTGGATGCACGCTTGCCTTTCATTGCGCAAGCTGCAGGACCTGTGGGCAGGGCACAGGACGGTGTGCAGCAACATGTGGGATTAACAGTCATGATACATGATGTGCTTTCTGTTGCTACTTTCACTCATGTAAAATGACTTGGTGCTGTGCATATATTGCACAACAAGGCACTCAGGCGGCCCACACCATCAGCAGTAGTATACCGTGTGGCCCAGAGCATTAGGGTTTTGATGCCATTATGTTTCCTCTGTAGTGAAGTGTGGGCTGTTGTACCGCCTGGCACACGGTCCATGCTGTATGTTTACGCCCAAAAGAACCTGTGTCGCTAGCTTGTCTATTGCTAACCCGTGTGGTCCACCATAGCATGTTTGCTCAGCACAGTGGCAGTGACGAGGCGACAAGCTGCCACTGCCATTAAGATCTGCACACGGCAGCAGTACAGAACATAGATTCTCCACTCAAAAGGTAATGGACATAGTAAAAAAGTCATGAACAGCACAGCAAGGTCCCATCACATACGGCGATCGCCAGTTACAGGCTTCGCATGACCGTATATATTCACATGGAATCCGAGAACTTCTTTTGCTTCACTCTCACACGGGTGGGACTGCTGTGCTGCCACGTTAAGTACCAAACCTCTCTTGCTGCTGCTCCCTTGTTCTGCTATTGCATGGTTTGCAGCTGCGATTGACAGCCAGCGGCGCCGGCAGGAACGATGGCAGCATTCACAGGCATATGCACTACCAGCGCTGGTGCAGTATTCAGCAGCACTGAAGGCCAGGAGGGTGGTTGCCTGTTGGAGCTCCTGCCACTCAGCTGCTGGTCTGCTGTGGTCGACCTGCTGTCTGCAAGGGACCTGTTGAGCCTTAGCCTCAGCACTAAGGCAGTACAGCAGCTGCTCAACAGCACGCCAGGCATCTGGTGCCAAGCAGTATGCAACTGCCTGCTGGCTTGTGCTGCGGCTGGCACCAGCAGCAGCAACAGAACAGCTAGCAGGGCTGTGGCTGGAGTGTCAGGCGCCAGCGGTAACAGCAGCAACCATTGGCACACGCGGCAGCAACAGCAGGCTGCAGCTGCAGCAGCACCAACAGGAAGCAGCACATCGGATGAAGCTGCACATCACATGCTCAGCGCCACCACAGCCCTAGCGTACAGCTGTCAGCGACTTAAACCTCAGATGAAGCCGCAGTGCTATCTGCTGCCTCCCTGGCTGGCAGCACAGCCTGGCAAGGCGCGGGGTTTGGTCAGGGCGGAGCAGGTCCAAACCCTGAACCCAGCCTTGATGCTGAGTCAAGCGCAAGTGCATTGGCTGTCTTTGGGCTGCTTATCAGGTGTGTTTGGGGAGCGAGGTGGGGCATTGGCGCTCCGCCAACGGCTGCAGTGCAAGCAGCCGGTCGACTCGCGCATGGATGCTGCATGCAGCCATCACATGTACATCACAGCAGCAGGGCACGTGCGACACATGCAACACCTCATCGAAGGTGCCAGAGTTGCAGTTGTCGTTGCCATGTCTCCCCAGGCGTGCCTCCAGAAACGCCACAGCAACCGGCACAGCTGCATCGCCATACTCAACTTGCACACTTGCACATGCATTGTCAAGTGTGCATCATTTGTGCATGCTGCCTGCAGGGCATGACGGAGGGGTGTTCACCAGCAGCTGCAGCAGCAGCCCACGCAGCCGCGCCCCGTGTGGCTTCATGGCGGCTGTTGTAATTAGCAAGGCGCTGGTAGCCGAGCTGTATCTGCCGCCTAGCTGCAAGGCGCCGGACAGGTGGGCAGGCATCTCCAGCCCTCCTGTAGCAGCAGCAGCAGCACAATCAAACCCAGGTGCAGTGACAGCGGAGCTCTGGCTGAGCACTGTAGTGTCGCTGGAACACCCAGCAGCAGCGACAGATGCAAGTTTCGATCGCAGCAGCAGCAGCAGGGGCCGGCAGCGCAGGCCAACGGGTAAGTCCAGGGGTGTTGCCTGGTACGACGTTCATGCTCTGCTGATGCGCTGCATTGCTGGGAATGCAGCAAGGGCTCGAGCTGTGCAAGGCACATGTGTGGTGCCGCCAGGAACCGCTGCAGCAGCTGATGTCGAGGCCAGGTTAGCTCAGTTGGTGGCTGCAGGAGCACCGGTGCTCGATGTAAGGCGGCTGCTGCAGTGCAGCTTGGAGCCAGTGCCCTACCACCACCAGCAGCAGCAGCAGCAGCAGCAGCAGCAGCAGGAACAGCATCAGCCAGCTGCACTGTGGCAGGTACCAGCGGCAGCTGTCGGCCTGCAGCGGGTCAACAGTGCAGCAGGAGGAGCCCTGCCAGTGCCGGCAAGGGCAGCTGGCATGTTGTACGACGCACAAGCGCAAGCAGCAGGTGGCAGCAGGGGGCTGCTGTCCTGCAGCAACATACGCAGGCAGCAGAGCTGCTGCAACTGCAGGTGCAGGTGCTGCCACTGTTGCTCCCACCAGAGGCAGCATTGCCGCAGGCAGCAGTAGTATGGCAGGTGGCGGAGCAGGCGGCGTGGCAGGCAGTGGGAGCAGGCAGGGCACAGCGCAGCAGCGCACACCGCAGCGGGTGGTGCTGTTGGTGAGCGTCAGACGCCGCCGCAGCCAGGATCACTCGCAGCTGGCCAGCAGCTTGCAGCTGCTCGCGGGCGGTGGGCAGCAGCAGCTGCTGCGGCTGCACGGGTGCTGCAGCAAGCGCTTGCACAACAGCTTAAAAACACCAGCAGCAGCAGCAGCAGCAGCAGCAGCACGAGAGAGCTGGACGACGATGCTACGGCTGAGGCCGTTGCAGCGCTAGTGCAGCAGCTGCCCAGAACTGTGCCGCAGGTGCAGCTGCTTGTACTGCCTGTTGTACTGCCAGGTGGCAGGGTCGGCCAGCGGCTGCCAGGTGGCAGGGGAGGAGGCGGCAGCAGGCTGTCAGCTCCGCGTCTCCTTAGTTTGAATGTGCCGTTCCTGGTGCCTGTGCGGCATGCATGGGAGCAGCTGCCCTGCCTGAGGCAGGTGCTGCTCATGGTGGGCCCACCAGCACCCCTGCCGGCAGTCCAGCAGCAGCAGCAGCAGCAGCAGCAGAATGAGACAGCAGGCTTTGGCCTTCTGCGTCGCAGCAGCGGTGGCCAGCCGTATGGCCCGCAAGCAGGTGGACTTGCTGGTGGCGTTGCAGATGACCACGCAACCATCAAGCACCTGGCATGTTGGGATCTCCTCTGACTCAGCAGCAGAAGCAGCAGCAGGAGGTGTCTGAGGCAGATGGTATGGTACATGGGGTGTTCTCCTCGCAGCAGCTGGAGCAGCGGTGGCAGCAGCAGGTGCAACTGGGCAGCTCATCGCAAGGCAGCCAGCGGGACGAAGAGGACTGGTTTGATCACGAGCTGCAGTCTCAGTACCAGCAGCAGCAGCAGGTGAAGCAGAAGCAGCAGCTTCACCAGCATGATGTTGTACAGCAAGCACGAACCGCAGCACCTGATGCGCCAGCAGGGGCTGGGTGCTGTGATGCAACTCAAGGTGTGCAGCAACCAGGGCATGCATATGCTGCTGCAGCGGCTGGCTGGATGGCACACAGCCAATTGCAGCAGGAGCAGCAGCAGCAGTTGCCTGGTGATGCGCTTGAGGCTGTGCAAGGCATGGTGTTGTCGTGTATGGACAGGCAAGCACTGCACACGTCAGCAGATCTAGATGCCTAGCAGTGGAATCTTGCCCACTGCAAGGGTTCGTTGCATCGGCTGAGTTGCCTAGCTGCCTGGACGCCCGTGGCGCAATTGTCAAGCAATCGCCCAGCAGCGTTCGCGGCAAACAACTAGGACCTGCCTGCAGCTACCCAAGGGTGCAGGGGCATATCTGTGGAGAGGTTGTGGATGCTGCACTTGTGCTTTGCAACATGTCTGCTACCCTTGACACTGCAAAGAACAGTCACGGACTGGTGTGCCGGTGTCGCGTTGTGGATGGACTTCCGAACAACCCTTTACATGGACACTGTCCATTGGACACGATCAGGTCACTGGCCTACAGCATATACTTGCAAATAGGTGTCTTTACAAGTTGACTTGTAGCAGCGGTATGCCTTGGTGCGCGATGACATTCGCGGGATACTGCGTGACCTTCCGCCTTCCGAGTGTTCAATACTGCTTCTGCAAGGTGCAAATCGACCGCGCTTGCATGTTTCACGATTTACACCAGCTTTTGAAAGGGTGCTCCGTTCCAATAGCAGTAGTAGGCGTAGCTAGCTAGCTTGTAAACGGATTTCTTTGGTTACCAGCGCAAACAGCAGCAGCACCATCAACGCCAGTCATCTGTGTAATCAAACACCTTGTTGCAGTGGAGTGCAGCCCAGACCCGTCGACAGACAGCCTCCAGCAGCAGAAGCAACAGCAGTGCGGGCAGGCTGTCGCCCCAACAGCAGCCGCAGCTAGCAGCTTCAAGCCTTGCAGGTGAGCGCTGTATGAGTGATGTGTTCCTTTGAGTGAAATCAACAGCGCACCGCCCCTGGCCAATGAACCATACACAGGTGTAGATGAACAGGGCTGCAGCACCGCTGTGGCCTTGTCTGAATATCAAGTCATGCCAGCATGCATCCCACGGCCTCATAGAACACTGAAGTGATCCCCTTGGCGTTGTGATTTTGTGCCAGCCATCTGAACGGGTACTGCGTCTACACTTTCTGCAGGTGCAGGACATTGACTTGTTGTCAGCCACCAGGGCCCAGGGCTGAGCCAGCCAAGACTTGTTGGGTAGAGCAGGAGCTGTACTTCAACAGCAGCAGCAGCCGCAATACAGCAGCAGCAGCAGCTGCAGCTGCACATGGGCCATGGATGCCAGCAGTGCCACAAACGTAGCAAATTAGCTGGACCTGTCCATGCCAGCATTGCATTGGGCCAGTGGGTTGCACCAGCTCTGCTAGCTTTGCTGCTGTCTTTCCAGGCAGCAGCACCATGTACAGCCCAGCCCAATGTGCAGCCTCTCTGCTACTGGGGCGATGGCACGTGCAGCTTAAACGCTACCGTCTATGCTCAAACCCAAACAAGCAGCAATCAGCGCCTGCACCAGCAGCTAGCAGAGCTGCACCAGAAGTCATGGCGCTGCATCGCAGATGGCAGTGCAACCCAACCGGGCAGTGCTGTATGGCAGCAGGCATGTGCTGTGTATCAGGCAGAGCATTGCGTAACAGCGCAGGCAGCAGATGGAGGCCCTACCTTCTGTGTGGCAAGGGACATGCCGGATGGCCTGCTTGAGCTGCTTCTGGGCCCACGTGCCTGCGCACTGTCTGGTGCGTCTGCATCCAAACCACAGCAGGAGTGGACGCCCACGTATGTGGCAAGTTCAGTGTGGTGGCGCACATGTGATATGGTGAAGGCAAGCGACATAGCACAGGTGTTGGCGGCAGAACCTGCATCAGGGAGCGGTGGGTGGCCTGATGATGAGCAGGCCTTGCTGGCAGCGCTGACTGAGCTTGAGAGCAGCAGGAAGTGGTGCACGGCAAGGACGAGCCAAGGAGCATGTGCAGCAGGAGGCATGCTGCCCTACATGCCAGCGCTCAACACCAGCTGCGGTTCTGAGACGCTGCAGCAGTTTGATGACTGCTGCAGCAACCAAGACCGGGTGGACTTGAGCAACCAGAACCTCTCAGGCTGGCTCCCTGACCGCTTCATGCCTGCGTACGGCTTCACCGACCTGTCCAACAACCCTGCGTTGTGCGGGACGCTGGCTTTTAGCAGCGCGACGGCGACATCAGTTGGCAGCATGTTGCCGGCACACGTGAACTTGTACAACTCCAATCTGAGGGTCGATTTGGGCGAGTTAGGCCCGATGAATGGCCCCATGGTTGCTAGGTGGCTGGGGGATGGGGCGCTTGCCCACAACAACTTGTATGGCAAGCTGTCGTTGGATGGGTCCTACCTCATGTGCACGTTCCTGCGCACTGGACGCCTGGCTGTTGCAGGCAGCGATGCATGCAAGCCTGCTGACGGCAGCAGCTGCATGTGCAAAGGCAGCTTGGCCGTACTGCTGCACGGCAACAGTGAGGAGTGGGCGGCGTGTCACAGGAACACTTTGAACGTGTCTGTTGACAGTGCCCTGCATCAGGCAAAGGCGCTTGCCCAGTATGACCAGCACATGTTGGGTGTCGAACCTGCGTTTGCATGTGGCAGAGGTGGCAGGGCGTATCGAGACAAGATAGCTGCAGTGGTTTGGTGTGTTACTTCTGTGGTGATCGCCATGCTTGGGGCAGTCGCATACTTGTTACGCAGTCGTCTGCGACAATTGCTGTATGAAAAAGACTTGCCACTTTCGACTGTAGCATCAGCAGCGTCTGTGCCAGCAGACCACTGGGCAGTGCGGTTTGTACAGCGGTGGGTCGACAAGTTTAACAGCCGGCGGCAGCAGTGTACACAGGCACAAGCACCACAGCAAGAAGCTAGCAGCAGCGGCATGACGCCCAAGATGAAGCACAAATGGTGGGCTAAGGCACTGTATCTAGCAAGCTATGTAGCACTGCACTCTGCAGATGTTCTGATGGACTGGGTGTATGTGTACAACGTTGCGCGTGC
Source organism: Scenedesmus sp. NREL 46B-D3 (assembly GCA_014080715.1). NCBI lineage: Eukaryota > Viridiplantae > Chlorophyta > Chlorophyceae > Sphaeropleales > Scenedesmaceae > Scenedesmus > Scenedesmus sp. NREL 46B-D3. Next base: position 369,756 of record JACERP010000067.1, on the reverse strand, counting down.
CGGCAACCTGCAAGTGCTGCTGCGGCTTGGATGGCTGCTGCTGGCACCGTACCTTGTGGTGCAGGTGGTGTATGCTGTGTGTCTGCTGCGATACAGGGCGTGCGGCGCAGCAGCAGGGAAGCGGCAGCAGTGGCGGCAGCACCCATGGAGGCCAGTCACAGCTTTTCTGCTGATAGTTGAAGCTGTAATTGCAGTCTCGCTGCCAGCTGTCGTGACGAGCCGACTGTTGCGGTTTGCAAGCAGCAGCGGCTACATCAGCCAATCAGACTGTGTACGCACGGCGTGGCTTTTTGTGGCGTGTGCGGTGTTCAGCCAGCTTGTGCTGTTCTTCGTGGGGTTGCTCTGGAAAGCCAGAAGCTACCTGGCCAACAATGCAGGACCATATCAGACATGCTCTGCAAGAGGTGGGGATCAAGATGGCAGGCATGCATGTGCTGTGGACTCACTAGCAGTACTGGGGACCTATTGTTCCTGTTGCTCGAAGACGTGCCGCAGCTGATCACGCAGACATGGTTCTGGGTCTCTGGCATGGCACTGCTGCCTGCTTGGCTGTATGGCCTGTCCACAGCGCTGTCATTGCTCGGCCTCAGCTTTGGGCTGGGGCATGCGGCGCTGCGTGTGCGGGGGCATGACGGGGTCATGCAGTGGGCCGCTGACGTTGCACTAGCTTGGCGTCTGCAGCTGATTGTGGTGCCAGGTGACAGCTTGTAGCGATTTATTGGTTCAGGCCATTGGCAGGCGCAGAGGAGGCTGCCATCTCTGGCACCTGCCAGGCCGCTTAGCGGCTGGCAGTGGCATCATTGCTGTCGTACAGCGCCGTGTGAGAGCCCTCCTGCAGGTATGATGAGCCCAGAATGGCGCAGCTGCAGAGGGGCTGATGGCCGCCGCGGAAAGCTGCTGCTTCAAGAAACTTGGGGAATTATCATTTGTAAACGATGATCGTCATCTTGTTGCACAGTCAAGCCATGTTTAATATCAGCATTTAGCAGCTGCTGTTGTGTGCAGGCTGCACCTGCAAAGCATGTATTTGTGTGAAAACACAAGTTTCAGCGAGTCTGACAACCGTCAGTTGTGCCTGCTGCGGCTGCGGCGGTGTGACACTGCTTTGCGTGTGCGTGCGATGCATACACTGCAGTGCAACTGGCTTCAAGCCAATTGCAGTGGTGGCTGAGAAGAGTAGTTGCCCTAGCGCTGGCTGTGGTCATGGCTCTAACAGCTTTGTGTGCAGGCAGTTGAGGTAGTTGCTTTACCTACGTGCTTGAAGCATCGGCGATGCCCTGCTTAAAAGGCAAGCCTACTTGGGACCTTTCAGCTACTGTTGCACAGCTGTGCGCCGCTGGCACGTACCGCTGCCACCTGTCCCTCAGAGCACTGCTCTGTTGGCAACAGAAGTGTGTCACTCATACCAGGTGCCTGTCCGAACAACAGGTAGCTTGTACACATACCACCCACCCAAGCAATAACATTCACATGAAGAGCACGCACATTGCCAGTAGGGTCATGAGTCTGGAAGTGAATACCTCCACCATCAATCAGTTACTTTGGAGCACATACCTTGGTGTGCATACTATACGCCGGGTTCTGTAAGTAGGGTCAGTCAGCAAAGCGCACTGCACTCTTCGCACCTCCACCACTGGCTGCCCTGGGCTCAGCAGCAACAGCGTGCTGCAATGCAGCTGCGTCTCGCTGCTGTGCCACTGCTGCTGCAGCCAAACGCAATGTTGCATCTGCCGCTGGGCAAATGAACTGTTCTCCTGTCTGTGAATTACAGCCTGCTGCATCAACGTCAATCAGCACCTGCAGCAGGGGAGGCAGCAGCCACGGCTGACTGCATGAGATGGAGCATGCAGCTATGCTGTGACCACAAGGAAGCGCGGATGCTTTAATGATCATTCAAATGCTATCAACTGACGAATGCATGGGTTGCATGACCAGCTTTATCCTGGCTGTGTTGCCCGAACTCTGATAACATGTGCCGCCAAAAAAACTCTCACAACGGACTAGTTTAACACACCCCTGTGCAGCTGCCACCTGCCAGTCAGCGCACCTGATGCTTCCTGCCCTGCTGCTGCGCTCCTGCTGTCACTCCGCCTGGCTCCTCATCTACTTGGTCGCCGAGCCGAGGCGTGAATATCAATGCTGCATCAAACCCGTCAGGTCGGTCTGCCCTGCTGGTGAAGAAGTGGTCAAATCTGCCGCCAGCGTGGCTGGGCCGCCGCCATGTGGCTCGCTGCTGAGTTGAGTGGTGCATGCCAGGCAGGAGTTCAAGCCCACGTGGCGCTTGTGCTCGCCTGCTGCCGAGCCAGTGCCGCTGCCGCTGCTGCCGGCAGTGCCCATGATATCACGCACGCGTATGCTGCGGGGCCCCAGTGAACGCACGTATCTGAGCGCGCGTGTTACGTTCCGAGACAGCCCCGACGGCTCTATCCTGGTGTCCCTGCAGGCACAACGACGCAGCAGTGGCGGGGGCGCCCAGCTGTTTGCCTGCAGTTCAGACACTCAGTTGCTGCTGCTGGTGGTGGCCTGGTCATGCTCGTGAATGATGCACTTCTGCATGGAGGTGTACACTTGTGTGTACGCTGTCGTTGGCTGCAGCAGCCCAGCTGTGCTCCGTCAACATAGTCACAGCCGATTGCCTTTACCGTCTGCCAAAGCTTCATGCGGAGCCACTGGCTGTTATATGGAGGACATAGCAAATGCTGCCGCTGCTTGCTATGGTGCACAAGCACACCAAGTGCTTCTGCTGTCACAGTCCGACAGTCTGCGCGACGGCCTTGCAGCCCTGCCCACCTGTTGGCCATTATGTAGTCCCACGTGGTCATGCCACGGCAGGCCAGCACGACATGTAGCAGCCACAGGTCGCCTAACGGGTACAGCGCAGCTGCACAGACGCAGCTGTAGACAAGCAGCGCTGCTTCGTACTGCCGCACGTGCATGTATGCTGGGTACGCAGCTGCCAGCTGCGCTGCTATTCGGTCCGTGTCTGTGAAGCAGCGTAACGTAAGCCAGATGCCAATGGCTGCCTGCAGCGCCAGCATGCTGCACATGGTGCTGAGCAGCACAAAGAACGGGCAGTAGTTCTTGCGCCCTATGCAGTTGTTGACCCATTTGCAGTGGTGGTCGAACCCAAGAACGCACTTATCGCACTCCCTGCAGTGTTTGCTGCCGCGCTGCACAAAGACCTGGGGCGGCGCAGGTGAGAGCACACAACCAGCGTAAGTACAGGGGAGTCGCTGTTTGGCAGCACAGCTGTGCCTGCAGAGGGCTGTGAATGCGGTCTCAGTAAGCCATGCACTGCCCTACACTGCGCAACTTGCAGAGGCCCCGTGCCAGCAATGTATTGCCCAGCTGTTGGCTGTTGGTTCTTATGACAACGGACAATTGAGCATGTTGTTGGGTTGATTGCAAGCATCAATGGGTTTACTTTGCTACTTGTAGTACAAAAGCGCTGATGGGTATGTTAAGAATTTGCTGCAGCTGCACTGATTTAAAAGCTGTGTATCCATTCGTACCTGGCACTGCTCACAGTACAGCGGGCCCTCTGCTGCTCCCTCAAACCTGGGTCTGCCGGGTCAGTCAAACTGCGTGGAAATTTAGCATACAGCAGTTGATTGGTCGTGCTGTGTGTTGATCAACATCTCTAATCAAGCAGGGCCGCTCCATGCTTCAGCTCGCGCACTGGCATGATTTCACAGCAATGAACCATAGCTGCCTGCATTATCAGGCATAAGAAGGCCACTTGCCTTACAACGAAGTAAGTTGCCGTGACAGCAGTAGCTGCTGCTGTGTACAGCACTGCCACTGCTGCCTGTGCTGCTGCTTCTTGTATGACTGGGATAAATAGGGCATAGCAGCCTGCTAGCACCGTAAACCAGACCAGAAGCGACACCGTCTGCGAGCAAGGCAAAAGCAATAGAATGGGCCTAGCTGTTCTACAGAGCTCTTTTGACTGCCCTGTTGCTGCTGCCTGCCAGACCTGTGAGAGTTTCCAAGGGCACTGGCAGCCATGCCGTCGTTTCATCTCATGGTGTGTCAAATTTTGGTGTTGCTGTTGTTGCGCTCAAGCAAGCACTGCAGGTAACGCGCGGAAGTTCACGGCAGCCTGAGCAACTGAGTTGAACTCCACTTATCAACGCGAACGTCCACCCAGCACTGACACAAACCTGTGAAGTTACTCGACAACAAACACTAGCAGTGAATGTTGCGCATATACGTACAGTCGTCATCCCTCACAACCCTAGCTGGCACACAGATTGTACGACACAAACCTCCTCACTGGCGTCCTCTTGATCAAATAGAGGCTGCCAATCGCCAAGTACAAACTTGGTTGCCGTTACTGATAGCTTAAACTTATGGAAAGCCAGTAGACCACGCACTTGAGTTGAACACCATGGGTGCACTGCTGAGCAGCTGGGTATGCACAGGCGCATGCCTGAGGCTATGCTGCAGCACCGCTGCCATTGGAAAGCAGCAACAGCAGCATAAGCTCAGCGCTTTCTTGAAGGCATACAAAAATGATGATGCGCGACATGTGGTGCAGGTCCTCCAAATATATGCATGCAATGTGCACAGCATGTATGCAACCCAGCAAACATAGTTGCCCAACACAACCATCATGCTGCTGCCCCAATTTTGAGAGTCAAGAAACCTGAACCTCTGCAGACCAGAATAAAAGCCAGCATGGACGGACTACAGTTGTTTCACTTTCAATTAGTGTACTTAAGCATCCAACTGGTTGTTCACAAATACTACTACAAATACCACGACAAAACCATTGCGCATGCTGCAGTAGTCGCCAGTGCTGCTGCACAACATGATAACAGCACAGCTCTGTTAGCCGCCAACCCACAGCCCTCTCTGTATGTGCTGCAATCTGCGGATCACCGCTGCTGCCAGCTCTCCTGCCAGCTGAGTGGACCCATCCCGCGTCCCAGCAAGCACGCTCCTGCAAGCGGCCTTTTGCCTTCCTCAAGCTGGCCCTCAGCTTTTCACCAGCTTTGCCTTCATGCGTGCCAGCAGCTCCTCGGTTGTCTCCAGCAGCAGCTCGGGCGGCTTGCTGCCCTGCACCTCTGCAAGCAGCGTCTCGAGCTGCTGCTGCCTCTTGAGCAGGTCAAATGCTTGCGCCCTGCACGTCCAACGGACGGACAGCAAGTGTCGGTCAGCAGAACCAGCGACAGGCAAGGTGCCAGGTTGGACACAGCGCCATAGCCACGTGCCTGTCGACAACAGGCCTGCTGACATGCCCCGTTCCCTCTCCACCTGCTGACACACACCACCCAACCTGACAGGTTGGAAAACCCTCTGCCTGCTGCATGCACATCAACGGCAATCTGCAGCTGCAAGCTGAGTTGTGTGCGCAGCGTCTCGGCAGGCACCAGCTGCCTGCCACGCAACCGCGTTTCACCCTTGCAGCACCATCAACACCATTCGCATCAACGCCTGCGGTGCTGGCAAAGCACACTACATGCTTGGCGCGGCCTGCCCACCTCAGCTGGATGTTCTCAGCCTCCAGGCGTGCAATCTCCACCTCATCCCGCGAATTGCTCGCGCCTTGACTGCCCCGCAGCTGCTCCTCAACCTGCGTGGCAGGCAGCAGAGATGTCCATGCATGAGTACTTCAGCTAGGTGATGCACTCGTGCCTCCATGTGCCTCCATCCACAATGCACGGTTGAGTGCCACAGGCTTACGCCACCCACATCACCCTGCAAGACCAACATACTCACAGCATGCAGCAGCATGTATGCAGCCACTCCACTGCAGGCAAACAACTGCAACAGCTGCACCACCCAGCAGCAGCCAAACCACGAAGCGTCCTCCTCACCATCTCGTACGCCCTGAAGGCAAGGTCTTCCGTCTTCGACCTTGCCCGCACGTGTGCACTTTTCACCGCAACGGCAGGCAGAGGGGCGTCACGGCCACCACCACCCATCGGCAGCTGCGCCACTGGCCTGCCTGCAAGCCTGTCTGCAAGTGCTGTGATCTCCGCGCGCAGCCTCGCCACATCACCAGCCTGCAGCAACGGCAGCATCAGCAGCAACAAGTGAGCACATCTGGAACAAGCATATGCTGTCGCCCCTGGTTACGCAAGCTGTGCTGCTTGCAGCAAGCTTGTAATACCTACTGGATGCTAAGTATGGCAGCCTTGCATCACTGCTCAAGCAGCTGACACTGCTGCTGCTGCTGCTGCTGGACTGCACAAGAAGATCCGTGAGCTGTGCTCAAGCTTTGCTGTCCGAGGCTTGGAGCATCCAAGCTAAGAGAAAGGGCAGTCCCTAGGGCAGTCTCTTCATTAACTGCTGGGCTTCTGGATGAGAACAGGCTGAAGAACGTGCATGTAGCGGAACGCAACACCATACCGGGGCCCAAGTCAACTGCACCAACCAGTGTTGTGGGTGCAAGAACAGGGTGGAATCGCATCCCACCTTTGGCATTGGCTGGCCTGAGTTGAACATTGCTGCTAGCTGCGCCTCCTTCTGCTGCAGCTGCGCCTGCAGCTGTGCCGGTGACGCTGCTTCAGCCTCTGCCTCTGCTGCTGCACGCACAACATGTCGCCACCGCCTGCTGCTGCTGCTGCAGCTGCCGCTGCTGCTGCTGCTGACTGCTGCTGCTGGGGTGTGCCGCACTGCAGGTGCTGCAGCTGCACAGACAACAGACTGTGGCTTTTAGGTGATACAACTATTAGGTACGTTATGTATGATGCTTTTCCAAAGCTATGCAAGCCCCACTGCCTGGTGCTCCAGGTCAGTTGGTGATGAGCAATGCAGCCATGCTCAGTGCACCAGGTTGTTCGCAGGTGAGGGAGTACTGAGGTCCACACACTAAGGGTCAGGGACTTTGCAGCCTTGTGTTAGCATGAATGGCCTGCATATGGTCACGGTGTGATGTCAGGCTGGCAGTGCAGGCTGTGTGCAGTCAAAGACCCAGAAGTTGTGCATTGAGCTGCAGGGGTGCACGCCGCCATGATCAGCAATGCTCACCATATCTTCGACCCAAACAGGCCTGCAAGACTGCCTATGTGCCAGGAGCTGCATGCTGGCCTGGAGGTGCTGACAGGGCTTGAAACAGAGGCTATGCAACTGCTTGAATGCTCCGCTTGCTGAAACAACCAACAATAATTCACCTGCTTTAGCTCGTAACTGTAAGCAGGCGAGCCTGCGTGCGCTGGTCACTTCGCAGCAGGAACGACACAGACGGATGTTGTCGCAGCGCTATGCATGTAATGCTGCCTGTTGACCGTTTCAGCGAGATAGACGGCAGCTGAGCTATGAATGCGCGCGTATAACCAGTCCATAACACACTGCCCTCAAAGCCCTTCGTGCGAAATGTTCTGCTGCGGTGACGCTGAGAAAGGGAAGCTTTTGTTTTGAAATTTGCTCTTAAATAAAACGGGTGTATCCGCTGCCCAGCTGTTGCCGCTGCTGCTGCTGCCATCACCTCACCTCACTGGCTGGTTGATCAACTTCAACTGGGACTTCTGGACTAGTAGTTATCAACTAGTGGTTTCAATGGCACAATGTGTGATGCCCAGAGCATGTAGGCATGCACCTGTGGAGGCACCTAGGCGGGTTCCTGCTGCAGCGCGGGGAGTGCAAACAGCACGGCGATCGCTGTACAGAGCATCACCATGCAGAACTGTACGAGCTACAGATCCAAGGAAGGCGGATGCTTCAACAAGTGAGCTCTTGTTGTTGCTGCCGACTGCTACTGGCAATGCTACGGCCCTTGTACTGGTTCCTGTACAGCAACCTGACGATCAGGCCACAGATCCTCCAGCCAGCTCAGCACCGACTGCTGAAGAGCCAGGCATACGTATTTTGCTGGCATTGTTCCCTGTCTTCTTTGCTGCACGCAGCCAGCCTACTTCTTGCTGCTGCATCTTCTGTCAGGAACTCTGAATATGCTTTCATTCTGTGCTGTCATGTGAAACTGGCTCCAGATCACGGAGCTGAAGCTGTACAACAGGTTTCAGAAGCTGGTGCAGCAGCAGCTGTCGCAGCAGCACCTGTTGCAGGGCCTGGCCAGCCATGGGTGTGGGAAGACAGCAACGATGCAGTGCGGGCTTATGCAGTGTTCTTCCTGTGGCTTGCGCTGGGCAGCTGGCCGGCTCTGCAGGATGTGGGCCTTGTAGGTGCGTTGCCAGCTTCGGATGTCTTCCAAGGATGTACTACGCTGTAGTGCTGGTGCACAGCTGTGCAGTTGTTGATGACCAGCCCCAGCTGCGCAGGTTGCTGTCAGCTGCAGCAGCTCGAGCAGCTCACAGGGTCAGCATCTTGTGGAAGACCATTCTGTCTGCAGCAAGGTCGCTGCTCATCTCCTGCAGCCCTGCTGAAATATTTGTCAGCAGTTGACAGCTGTCCAAGACAAGACAGTCACTTCATCAGACCTGCGGGTGATGTGAGGGCGTGGGTGCGGGAGGCATGGCAGTGGGCCGAAGCAGCTCAGCAAGTGCTTGTGCAGTTGCGCCATAGCCACACTTGCTGCCGTTATGCACAATCTGCGCCAAGTGTCGCCTGCCAAGCCACCATTGGCATGATATGGTCTGCAGTAGCTGCTGATGTTTGCTTTGTTCATGCTGTCCTGCATGCTGTTGCTGTTTTGCCCGCGGTACAGACCTGCCGTACTTCCTGGGGCTGGGCGTGCTGACCGTGTACATCGGAGCACACAGGGGACTGACAAGCAAATCGAAGCAGCAGCTGAGTGTCAAGGAGGTGCGGGCCGTGACAGCGCAACAGCAGCTACAGCCACACCTTGCCAGTGAGCACGTTTCAACAGGTGGCTCCACCTGCATTGCGCTGCCGGGTTTGCCATGCAGCCTCAACAGGCGGTTGATGGAAGCACATGTCACGGCTAATGTTGTAACGGCCGGTGGATGAAGCAAACCTGTTCTGGCCGGCGGTGTTTGCACTGCAACATCAAAAGCAGCCATCTAGCATGCTTGCTCCTTTACTGCAGGGCCTGCTCGCGCCCGTGCTGGCGTCCTGCTCGCTGTTTGGCCTGTATCTGCTGGTCAAGTATGTGCCAGACTTCAGCCTGCAGACCTTCTTGGACGCGTACTTCTGGCTACTGGGTAGTGCAGCCATCTATGGAGCAGGTGAAATGCAGATACGGGGCTACGTTTATAACGTGACACACATCACAGCTGTGCGTGGCACTGCTATCTGGCCTGTTAGCTGCAAAAAGCCACCCACCTACGCAGCAGGCAGTTGCCTGACTTCATCTGCATTGTCAGCTGCTGCACTTGCCAGCACAGCCTCAGCCCAACTTAACAGCACAGCTGCTGTGCTGGTGTTGTTGGCGTTACCAGCAGCTGTCTGTCCCGGTAGCTTTTCCGGTCCCACCTGGCAGGGGTCGACCAGTCAGCTGGGCGTTTGTTCTTGAAGGTGCCAAGCTTGCTGGTCATATTGCCAAAAGCCCTGCTCAAACGTTTGCTGTCCATACTGCATTGCAGCACGGCCGCTGCTGCGCCAGATTGCTCCAGGCTCATTTGGCCAAAAAAGCATCGAGTTCCAGCCGCCCGAAGGCATGCTACTCGATGAAGAGGGCAACAGCGTGTCGCTGGTGCAGTTGGCGCCGTCTGACCTGGCTGCTGCTGCACTGGCAGTGGGGCTGGCTTCTGCTGAGTTGCTGGGTCACCACACCAGCTTCACGCTGAACAACATGGTGAGCTGCAGCAAAGCAGTTTATCGCATGCTTCCCTGGCATTTCATGTTGCTTGACTCTTCTACCTGAGCAGGTCAACTCAGCATTGACTGCAACATGACCTGTTTGACTTGAAGGATACCTGCGGCATATCGGCCTTTCATTCAGCTGAGAAGGTCGGCCCCAGCATCGACTGGGAGCGACTTGGTCATTAGACTTGGGTAACCTGCAGCATTTGTGTGAACAGCATGCATGCATTGCTCGCCGATTTGTAAGAAAGACGAGGAAGCAACAAGGGGCTCATTGGTGATGCAACTTGGCGTCCTGTGGTGTGTGTGTGGGGAGAGGGAGGAGAGGGGTGGGGGCGCGCTGGTGCACTGCTGGTGCGCCCACCACAACCTGAATGTCGAACACCGTGGTGCCCTTGTGTGTGTGCTGTGACCTGTGGGGTACAAGGTTGGGTGCGGCTGGTTTTTCCTAGTCATGTTTCTTGGCTGAGCTGTTGGGTCACCGCACAAGCTTCACACTGAATGACAGGATGTGTTTGAGCAGCGACTTGCATGCTCTTCTGTATGGCAGGCAGCTTGTAGTGGGCTGGCTTCTGCTGAGGTGTTGGGTCATCGCACCAGCTGCACGCTGAACAGCATGATAAGCCGTCAGTAGCTGGCCGTTGTGTCTTGATAAGCATGGGGTGTGGAGAATGCACACGTGGCCGTACGTGCAGGTGTGGCAGGCACAGCTCCTCAGGTCTTTGTGCGCTGGCCAGTCACTGCACTTGGCAGCTTGAACAGCCTCACCCGCTACAGTTACACAGAAGGCCACTACAGCACACGTACCAGCACGGTGTTTGCTGCGGCATCCACTTCAATACTTGCGTATTTTAAAACAAAGCAAAAGTAATGCATGCATTGGGCGGCTGACATCGCCGCTGCCGATGTCGCTGCCTGCCGCGCAGGTGGCTTGCCTTGTTGCCACAGAAATCCTGGCGCTGGTGGGCCTGCGCTCCTTCAGGACGGCCGCACTGCTGCTGGTTGGGCTGCTGGCATATGACGTGTTCTGGGTGTTTGGCAGCCCTGCAGGTGAGGACGTGGCAACCGCAGCTGTGACTTCCTGGTGCGACTGCAGATGGCTGTGTGTGAGGCTTGTGGCATACGCGACGCTGGTACTTTCATAGGTTTGATGGACGCGTGCATCGTGGACCGCGGCTGTCCAACAGGGAAGCTGCCCAACAGATCGCACTCACTGTGTATATGAATTGTGATGACGATGCTGCGGCTTGTGCTGCTGTTGCTGCTGCTGCTGCCACTTCAGTTGTTGGCGACAATGTCATGCTCACAGTCGCCACCTCGGACATGGTTGTGGGGCCGACAAGGCTGCTGTTTCCAAGGGCACCAGGCGGTGCGGGGGAGGTGCGCTGCGCAGCAGCATTGCCTGCAGCTGCCCGGCTGCAGCAAGCTGCCAAGGCTTGCGGTATCAGCTCTTTCAACCTGGCAGGCAGCGGCTGCGTTGCATCCTGGCTGTCCTGCAGATGTGCATGGCAGCAGAGACGACTCATGCACTGCCCGGGGCTTGGATGCTGTTGCAGGGCAGCGGCAGGGCCAAACAGCAAGAATTGAATTGAAGCATTGAAGGCAGCTCTCAGAACACCACTGCCTAAACCTCTGCGTAATGTTGTTTGCAGGCGGCTGACTTCCCTTTCAGCCTGCTGGGGTTGGGTGACATAGCCATCCCAGGTAAGCTGCTGCTGTTGCTGCATAGCATTTTTTCCTTCCCAAGTCTGCAGTATACTCCTGTCATGGGCTGCTGGCTGTCATCAGCCCACAGCCACTGTCGGCTGCTGGCTGCTATAGCCACTGTATAAATCTGCTTGCTATTATACTGCAGCGGGTGTTGAAGGGCGATTATATGGGCACTGCAGGTGCTGCATGCCTTTGTAACATTTTTCATGCAACATGCAAGTGCTGTCTTGTGCTGCTGTGTGTCTTGTTAAACATTCAATGTTGCAGGCCTGCTAGCTGGGCTAGCTCTACGCTACGATGCTTCCCGCATAGTCAACATGCAGGCGCGTGCTACAGCAGCAGCCACCGCCATCAGCGAAGCACTTGCAGCGCTGCAGCCTGACGCCAGTGCAAAGGACATGGGTGATGCAGCAGCTGCAGCAGCAAGCACAGCATATGACAAGGTAATTGCGGGTCACAGCATGCAACACCCTGCACAGTCGCATGCATTGTGCACAACTTCCCTCTTGCATTTGTGCCACTGCCGTCATGTATGTAAAAGGAACAGCACTGCATGCATGCAAGTGAGTGCCCCACAGCCTGCCACCCTCCCGCATGCAAGCTCTGCTGCGTGCACCCACTGTTAATGCCACATGAGGCTGATATGCACAGCACACGTAGTAAGCACCAGATCCAAGCAAGGAGCTTCAAGGGCACCAGCCCTTTCACGTCCAAGGAAGCACATAGGGTTGATGGCTGCTCACGCACGCACTCAACTTCCGCCATAAATCACCTGAAATTAAGCAGCAGGTCAGCGGACAAGCACAATGTGAGGTGGGCTGGTGCCAGCCACACCCCACGCTTGCCGCTGTTCTTGTTAGTCCAGCTGAAGGCGTTGCCAGTAGCAATAACTTCAAGTGATCTCTTGTCATGACAACCCGTAGCAGGCCTACAACACGAACAGCAGACAGGAAACAGACAGCACGCCAGCAGAAGAGAGCAACACGTAATGTCCGCACACAAGCATTGGACAGCTCAGCAACAGGTTACAGAGCACCCGTATGTGGGCAGTATCCTTCAAAGTGCACTGTGTGCCCTTAGGACAACTCATGTTATGCTTGGCGCATGTTTGTTAGGCAAGCACTGCAAGTTTGTGGGATTGATTCGGCCTGCAGAGGTTGCCTGAAGTGCATACCGTACGGTCGTTGGTTCCATGGTGGTCAGGTATTACTCAAAAGTTCCACCTGTGTATGTGTTCACACTCACTACTGACCGGTCAATGCATGCTGGGCTTGCACAACAGTGGCACAGCTAAGTTGTGTGATTACTTACAGAATATCATACAGCACATGTGCATTGTCTTATTCATGTGTGGGTTGCTTGGTGTGTGTGTCTGTGTGTGTGCTCTCGCAGGTTGCTGACAGGGAACTGAACCAGCAGGACAAATCTCAAGGCATTACACGGGCAGCCAGCACCAGCGCCAGCGCCAGCAGTGATGTCAACATCGCCGACGCTACCAGCGACAGCAGTAGCAGCCAGGAGCAGCAGCGGTCAGTGCCGGTGTCCATCGAGGTGCTGCAGCAGCGAACCTACTTCACGCGCGTGGCATGTGCGCATGTGGCAGGGCTGCTGACTGCTTTTGCAGCCAACAGCATCACACACCTAGGGCAGCCAGCATTGCTGTACATAGTGCCGGCCACACTGCTGACAGTGTTGGCAACGGCAGCCAGCAGAAGTGAAGTGGGCAGGGTGTGGCACTTCACTGATGTCGCCACTTTTGGCGTGCCTGGCAAGGAGCAGTAATGGCTCAAGACAGCATAAGCAGCACAGTTGCAGGTGGTTGTTAATGGCACAATGGGTGACCCTATAGACACAAACCTTGGTACAAAGCAAGGTAGTGAGCTGAGCCCTCTTCTGTTTGGTTTGTTTATTGAGATGCTGCATGAACTGATCTCCATCCGGGGCAAACCTGGGCCGGACGGACAGCCCGTGCCTCTTGGCCCCCGGGTTGGTGAGTTGCGTGTGCCTGATCTCATGTATGCTGATGATGGGTGCTTAATAGCTGAATCTCCTGACGACGTGCAAGCTTTGTTGGACTGTTGCAATTGTTCTGCGAAATCACTGGCATGGAGGTGAATATGCATCCCAAGAAAACTTGTGTCGTGTTTCGTAGGCAGAGGGTGCCCCTGCCACGTTCGCTTACGTTTATGTATGCGGGTCAGCCACTCAGCATTCAACGTAGCTACACCTATTTGGGTGCTGAACTTCATGACACCAAGGGCTTGCCGCCTGCAGCAGCCGCCTTGGCGGCGTCTGGTACCAAGGCTATGCATGCCCTTCTGGGCCGCTTCCGTTGGCAACACATCACGCAATATGACATGAAATGCAGATTGTTTGACATTATGGTTGAACCTGTTATGGCGTATGCCTCTCATGTCTGGGGTCCCGAGTTGTGCCCTGCTGGTCTGTTGCGGCGCACGGGATGGCAATCGTGCGCAACTGACAAAGTGCATGTGGCTTTTTTGAGGTACATGACTGGATCAGGCAAAGGCGCCAGCAGCGACGTTCTGATGCGTGACCTGCACAGATCGCCAGTGTTACACCAATCGGGTTGTCTTGGCGGCGCGCTGGTGGGAGCGTCTGCGGGCTATGCCTGTGGACCGACTTGCGCGCGTCATCTGGAAGTCAGATGTGGAGCTGGCCTTGAGTGATTGCAAGATTTGCTGGGCATATCACCTCCTGCACACCATGCAACGCCTGGGTGTTGTGCAACATGATGCTTGGCGCGCACATGGGGTGTCGGCCACATCTGTGTGTTCCCTTGAGCTGAATGCTACAAATGTGTCTGCTGGTCTTGCACGTCTGGTGAAACAAAGGTGGATCAATGCTGGCGCTGCAGCCGCCGACCCTAGGACAGCGCTCAGCAACTGTGTTACTATGTGCACACATGCCGCAGGGGTGCACCCTCTGGCGCCTGACGTTGTGTTTGATCGTAGTACGCAGCCAAAGTACATGCAGCTGTGCTTACCATTCCGTGTCTTGCAATGTCTGGCCCGGCTCCGCCTGGGGCTGCCTTGCTTCAGGTTCAGTGTGGCAGGCATGCTCGCCCATATGTGGCTAGGCACCAACGCTTATGTCGGTTGTGCTCTTGCGCCGACCCTGCTGTCGCTAGCAGGGCAGTCTGGCGCACCCGAGTGCATTCTAGAACTGGGACGTATGATAATGTTGAAGACCTTAGGCATTTCTTGCTCGGGTGTCCTGCATATGACCATTTGTGCAGCTCGTGTTCTAGCGTGTTTTATCCAGATGGTACCGGGGACCGCAGACCGCTATGCAGCTCAGGTTGTGCCGCAGATCCTACCTGGTGTGAGGATCAAGAAGGCTTGGCTGTGGTGGTGTACAAACTGTGGTTGTACCGCTTAGTGCTGCTCGGGTTGTCCCCAAGTCACCCCAGTGTACCAGCGCAGCATGATGATTATGTGCCAATGGATGACACTTAGGATGCCGTTGTCCCACTCCCTTACATTGTAGTGTGGATACTGCGAGGGATGTCCTGCCCGTTTGTATGATTGTTGTATTTGCTTTGCTGTTGCCGTATGCCGCCCTAGTTTTTGCTGCCCTTGCCTTCTGATTGATTACCTTGACAACATGCATCGGTTGGTGATGCTTTCATGGCGCAAGCTGCTGATTGAGTGGGGTGTGTCTCGACATGCCGCAGATATACTTGATGCATACTAGTATGCATCAAGTGTATCTGCAAAGAGTACTCTGAGAGACTTTGCATGTTTCTTGATGGACACAATCAATTGTATTGTGCGCTCATCTTTTCTCTGTCAGGCTTTGACACTGTGCTCATTTGGGGTGGCTTATACCATCGAAGATGGTGACTGGACCCACGTGTAACTACTCTCTTTCAAAAATAAGCCCACAATGAGCCAGGCAGGGACGCAGTAGCGTTCAACACTGTTGTGCGCTGTGCATCCATCAAGTTCAACTTAGTTAGGGGTTGCCATCATGCATAACATTGCCAATGACAAAGTTCATGGAGCTTAGTAGGCGGAGTTTGTTCGATTGTGACACAGAGCACTTTGTCTGAGACCCAGGGGGCGGTGGGCGGTTGCTCAAGTTCTGGTCCTCATCCCCGGGGACTCAGGGTGTTGCCAGAGCCCTAAGGGGGAGGGCTGACAGCAGGCTGCACCACTGCGAAGTGCTGCTGCAGTGAAGGTCAACAACATGCCCAAAAGCTGGCATTTGGCTCCAGAACAGCATCAAGATCAACCATCATATTGTGGCAATGTTGATTAATTTTCACATCTGCTGAGGCTGAGCACTTGAGGTACTGGGACCACCAGTACAAAGGGGAGGGGGAGGGGCACAGGGCCCTCAACCACTCACCCACCCTTGCCCAGGGGGCCGACAGCAAGACATCGTGTGCAGAGCGCCCCTCCCGCTGGGGCTCCCGCTAGGGCGGGTTTGACAAAACCCCTGTGTCTCTTTCAACCACACGCCCCCCAATCGCTGTGGTTTGCTGTGTTGGAATATGTCGCAATGAAAGCATCCCTAAGCATGAAGCGTTTAGCCCGCTAAGGAAGTCTACAGGCCTCGTAGGGTTCGCGCAAAGCTGAGCATATGCTTCGCCGATGCATCGCCGAGACCAACCACCATTAATCACCACCCGTACTGGAGTTCGCCGTAAACTATCCTCGTTTGCCGTAGAAGCATTCTGCAACCACAGGCTTTCAACAGGAACAGGATAAGCCACCCCCAACGGCGGTGTGCTGAAAGCAGCACCAGTCAGTCAGCTGTGGTCCCCACAGCAGTCATGCAAGCTTTCAAGGCACCACATCAGGGTGAAGATACTTACACGTTCGATGTGTTGTCCAGCTGCAGCATGCAACTGAGCCTGCGGGGCCTGGCTCGCGTTGCAGCCAGCAGCAAGCACCTTCAGCAGATTTGTCACACCATTCTAAACAGAGATGCGCTGCAGTTGGCTATTGCAGCGCTGGAAACCTCTGCAGCAGTAGTGCAAAAGCCAGCGGACTCCTGCTGGGATGGAGTGGCAGCACCAGCAGCAACTGCAGCAAGTGCCAAAGCACAGGCTGGGCATCTGCATGACTTTATGAGCCTGCTGCCTTTGACGCCAGCAGTGGCAGCAGCAGAGCGTGTGGTAGAGAGCTTGCTTTGTGTTCCTGGAGTGCCTCATTGCACAGCAATACACATTGTGACAGCAGGCGTGCGGGTCTCATATGCACAGCTGCTGGGTGCAGCCAACAACATGGTGCAGGGGGTGGAGGTGTGGGCACAGGCTCAGCAGCAGCTGGGCATTGACACTGACACCCCAGCAGCTGCAGTCGCTATCTGCTGCTACGACTGCAAACCTTCACAGCATGGGTAGGTTACACATCACCACACTGGTGACGTGACTGTGCAACACCAGATAACCATGGCCATTGACACACAGCTGGCCAGTGTATTACAGTGGAGCACAGCAACCAGCAATAGTTGCAGGCGTGTCAAACACAGTGCCCATTTACTTATCTTGCAAGAAAAGCAGCTGCGACAGGAACGTGGCGTACCTTACAAATTATCTTAGCACCTCACTGGGTGGCTATCTACTTTGGAATTGAAGGACTGGCCCTTGGTTGATGCACTTGCATGAAACACTGAAGCTGTCTTCGGGCGATGCTGCAAGCATCCTGCAACTGGCCATGAACAGCAGCAATCCGCTTGTACGGCTGGCGGCGGTGCGCAAAGTGTCAACAGTTCTGGAGCCAGCTGCTGTCAAGAGCCTGCTGCTCACTGCGGCTGTGCAGCAGTGCTACTCAGTCAACGTTGGCAGGCTCAGCAGCAGTACGACAGCACGTTGATGCACTTACTCTAGAAAGCATCCTCAGCCACATGCCACCGTGTTCTGGCAACATGTACGCTTCCAAGCATGTTCTGTATGATAAACTGCAGCAGACCGCAGCATCAATGAGCAAGGATGCCATCGTCAAGCTGCTCAAAGAAGCCACAGAGCAGATTGCCGGCACTGCACATCCCACCTATGCAGTTTGCCAGCTGCACAGAACCATCTGGACAGCACAGAAATGCTGCAGCTGCTTGAAGGAGCGATGGAATAAGGCAGCTGGTGCTGCATTGCGCACATGTGCGGGCTGCCAGCTGCACAGCAGCTTAGTGTGGATGCGGTGGTTCAGCTGCTTGCTGTTGGCGCTGAGCAGCTCACATTGGCGCTGAACGGCCATACGTGGATACAGATAGTCTGCAGGCTGCCAGCAGCACAGCAGATCAGCGGTGAGATGATAACACAGCTGCTGCACACAGCAGTGCAGAAGGGCAACACCATGTGTACTTCACACCTGTGCAGCTTGAAAGCCGCTCGTAAGCTTAACATCGCAGCAGTAGTACAGCTGCTGCAAGCAGCTGCAGAGGCAGGCAGCCACATGTGTGTACAGCACATGTGCAGGCTGCCAGCTGCAAAGCAGTTCAGCAGTGCAGGAATTGCGCAGCTACTACACACAGGGCTGTCGAAGGGCAGCCTTGATTTTTTGGAGCACGTGCAGGCTGCCAGCTGCACAGCAGTTGAGCAGTGCAGAAGTTACGCAGCTACTACACACAGGGCTGTCGAAAGGCGGCCTTTGCTTGTTAAAGCACGTAAGCAGGCTGCCAGCTGCACAGCAGTTCAGCAGTGCACAAGTTGCGCAGCTACTACAAAGAGGGCTGTTGAAGCGCAGCATTGATCTTGTGGAGCGTGGATGCAGGCTGCCAGGTGCAGATCAACTGAGCAGTGCCGTGTTATCAGAGCTGCTGCAGACAGGAGTGAGGCAGGGAGCGAATGCCTGCATAGTGTGCTTGTGCAGGCTGCCAGCTGCAGAGCAGCTCAGTGGTGAAGTGCTGACATCTTTATTGGTAGAATGCGTGCAGCAGCAACCTACAGGCCACTGAAGCGTTGTGTAGCAGGCCAGCAGCGCTCGAGCTGAGCAGCGGGGCGGTGCTACAGCTGTTACTGGCAGCTGTTGAGCAGGACAGTGACGATATTGGCGCTTGCTGTGCTCCCAAGTGACACTAGTGCCTCAGAGACAGAATCCTCAGAACTTGTTGAGGCCTCGGATTAGTTGGTTGGATTGGTACTCCTTGGCTGTTGTGGGACCCCATGAGCCTTGTTTGGCTCCTTAGTGGGTGGGCCTGTGGCCCTACTTTGGTATTAGCATATTGAGACACTCAAAAATTCTGCAAGATTTGAACTCCCCTATAGAGGCCGTCTGCAAGATTTTGAAAAATAAAAGTTTGATCCTTGTTTGGCGTGAGGCTTTCCAGGTCCCTTTCAACGCGATTAAAATGTTGTTCTCGACAGCGCAAGCGCGGGTCTGCCTCAAGTTTGGTGACCTTCGAGCGGCCAGCGTCAGGGTTCCTTGTGCAGAATGGGCCCGCGCCGCGCAGAATGACGTCGGACACGGGCACTCAACTCACATGAACAGTTGAACAAATGTTTGCCTCAAATGTCTACGGCTGCACCGCCCAGCATCCTGCTGATGGCCGAGCGGTGCCTGCTCCCATACGCGAGCGCCTGCGGTCTCATAATGTACACATTGCTATGGTAAATGCGTTACGCAGCGTGTCAGCCGTGATCGCATCGTTTCTGTGCAATGGGCCCAGATGCACACCCGGTGTTCCACCACTTCAACACAACAGGTTATGGTATTGGCTCGCGAGCAATTTGCAGGATATGTGGGGTCAGCGTGTCACGTCAGGCTGCGACATGCAGCAAGCACTTGTTCCAGACCTGCACACAGGCAGCTACAGCAGACAGAGCAGCTGTCGTAGCTATGCTGGAGTCGAGGGGCCAGTTAAAATGGCTGCATCCTCCGCAGCTGGCAGAATTCCAGGCGGTGCAGCTGCTGCGACAGCAGCAGCACGCGCAGCAGCAGCAGCAGGACTTGCCTCCAGATGTGGCAGCAGCAGAAGCTGCTTGCTTGCATCGCGGGGTCTGACATATCTAGAATACTGTGGGGCATTTCCAAGCAGCTTTGTTGCTTGCACAGCAAGTCACTGCCTATGCTCACCACTGCATATGCTGGTGATTGCAGTTAGCCATACACATGTGTACACGGGGTAACCTGGATACAGACAAACCGCACGCGCAGCAGCAGCAGCAGCAGGACTGTGCAGCAGTACACTGCACATTGTTTGCAGATTCATACGCAAGCGCCTGAGGGCACTGCAATGTTTGGGCGCGGAACATAACATGTTCCCTGTGCTCTGGAACTACTGCTTGCTTGCATCGTGAGGTTCAACATATCTAAATTACTGTGGGGCATTTCCAGGCAGCATTGTTGCTTGCACAGCAAGTCACTGCCTATGCTCACCATTGCATATGCTGGTTATTGCAGTCAGCCATGCACATAGGGTGACTTGGACAAACACAAACTTGAATGGACCCTGAATGTTACCTGTGACACGACAGCACATCACGGCCTATCCCAACACGTCACATTCAATATGCCCTGCTCTCTAGTTGGTATTTAGTATTTGAATATTGCAGCATATCTGTGCCGCATCAGGGAATCTCTCTGCTGAGATGATTGTTCCTCTGCTGGAAGCAGCTGTAGAGGCGCGTAAGTACCACCTTTTGGAGTACCTGTTTTGTGTTCCGGCTGCACAGCAGCTGAGCGGTGATGTGATTGCACGGCTGTTGATATACGCGCCGCTGGGGTACCACAGCTGCCCGCTGTACATGAATACGCTGCATAGCCTACCAGAATGTGTGCTGAGCAGCAGTGTGATAGAAAATTTGCTTAGGGTGGCTGTGGCGCGCGGCAATGCTGGCTTTGTTGTGGATGTTTGTAGGCTGCCAGCAGCTACACTGTTGCAGGAACTTAAAGCTGGTGAGCAAGGCTGTGCTGCTTGCAGTGAGTCGCTGCGCTGGCTGCTCAGTGTCATCATCATCATCATCATCATACCCATTCAAGCCATAGCATCAGCGCCATCGGCCCCGCGCCCCACCGGGGCGGAAAGAGGAGGGAGCACTGCTCCAGAATGTTTGCATGCATTGCGCACATCCCAAGACTTGACAAGAAAAGCAGCAATACACGGTGACACCATCCGACATCTTCCAGAACTGCCCCAAATATCATCAGATACAAAACGCAACACCTTGATTGACGAATCAGCCATGGACAAAACGCTGCGCAACTTTTCAGCGCAACCAGGCATAGATCTGATCTCAGTGTCAAGGATGAAGAAGAGGGGTTGCCCCATCACATCAGCACCTTGGGTGAGGAAGCATCGTATGACAGCTTCATCAACTGCAGCTGCTTCAACCTTGACGGGTTTTTTTCCAGTGTTTGTGAGTGACATGCCATCAGGTTATGGGGTCTGGTTACTATTAGTATTAACCACTCAGTGACTGTTTTCTCCCCCCGGGCTGGTTGTGAGCTAACTAGCTTTTGCGTCTGTGTGCCAGTCATATCAGCCACCTTTTAGCAGTGCAACAGGTGTCCCGCCGCTGTGTGGGTGCTTTGAAGCTCGAATTCAGGAAGCTTTCTGAACTGTTTCATTGAGGAGATGTGGACAACTTAGCACTGCATGCAAAAGCACTGCTGGCAGTGGTGTGTGTACCGTACCGTGTATTATGTACCTGCAGGTCCACCGCTGTGGCACCACTCATCCGCATGAAAGCTCCGCCGCGTGTGTGTACTACGTACGCGTGCTGGACTGCCAGTGGGACCACTCTTGGGCGGGGCCCCCCGCCTGGGCCTCCTGGTCTAGCCGTGAAGCTGCACAGTGCACTGCGTGCGTTTCCTTGGTGACAGGACGTTCTTGGTGACGAGGAGGAGCTGTTTGTAGTCTGTACAGTTGACATGACGTTGAGCGCACATTGGACAGGTCGTATGCACAGCCACTGGCAGGCTGGCAACTCCAACTTGATGAAGGTGCTTCAAGGGCCTGCACCCGCCTAGCACCAAGCTGGCCGGCTGCGCATGGAACTTCCACACGGTGTGCAGGCCAGCTGCCACGCAGCGTATTCAGCGGCTGCTGAAATCCGCACAAGTTGTCGCGGCACAGCTGCTGTGATGATTGTGCGCATGCTGGCATTGCAACTGCTTTTTACAGTCATTTGGGCTGCATGCAATGTAACCCACCAGACCTGGGTGTTGCTGCTGTCATCGATGTGCCTTAGTAAGCAGCAGCACTGTACTGTGTCATGTGACCCAGCAGGGAAGCAAACCAAGAACAAGCAAAGTTACCCGCCCCCCTCATGCAAGGCTGGCACCGCCCACTCTTCACACTATGTGAAGAAAGCACTATGTCGTGCATACCATGTTTTTATATCATGAGTGCTGGCAATGAACTCAGCCATAGGTGACCATGGACAGCATGCGCATGCTGGTGCAGATCATAAATAATACAATACAATACAATACATCTTCAGGATTGAAACCTGACCTCAGGCACTAGCCCAGCGAGCCGCTACTCCGCTCATGAGGTGATAAAGCATATATTGCCAACTTTGTATGTGAACATCAACGTCGAGCATGCTAGCAATTGCATGCACATTGATGCACAACGCCGCCAAAACACAGTGGTCAACTGCACTTTGAAGAAGAAGCAGCACTCTAACGCAGCACTGTGTGTTACATTGTCGTAGTCACTACTCTCACGGTGAGAATGCACAATCGTTGAAATGTGACCATTTTAAACTGCAAGGTTGCGCCTTGCGGGCGTGATATTATTGCGTGATTCATGCTGTGGAGGTTACAAGGCCATATGCACTTGATTTGACAACATCATCATCATCATCATCATCATCATCATCATCATCATCATCATCATCATCATCATCATCATATTACCCATTCAAGCCATAGCATCAGCGCCATCGGCCCCGCGCCCCACCGGCCATATGCACTTGATTTGACAGTGCTGTGTCCTTTCACTTGATGGGTGATCCAGTAATAGGCTGTTTTGAACAACAGGGCACACCAAAACAGTCATTTTAAGGCAACCACCAGCAATACCATATGCACCATGTAGCTATGATAGCTCACCCTAGTGATCATCGCACACAGACTGCAAAGCGGCTCCTGATGCCGTGCACCTACAATGCGAGAACCAACTGCGCAACAGCAGCTCGGTCGCCAGATCCATCCTCCGCTGCATACAAGCAGGGTGGCTGAGGACCTTCAGTAATCCAATGCAAACACCTGAAATGGTGCGCCGAGCAATGTACCGTAATCACTTTAACATAGCATGACACGACATGCAATTCAATGGCGCTGCCACCGCAGCCGCTGGCGGCCGACAGCTGCTGCAGTCAGGAAGCATTTTCCAGGCGAACCCTACTAGCCAGCATCTGACAAGCGCACCCCCCGGCAAAGGCATGCTGCAGAGCACCCTGTAAGAAGCAGCAGCACTCCAACCCAGAAGGAAAGCAAAACAGAGTCACCCGACCACCCTCATGCAAAGCTGCACTAGCATGTGTATGCGACCCTGTGCTCTGGGGCAGAGGGACCTGCTCCACAGTAGCCAAACCGTCTTGCCTCACACGAGCCGATTGCACTGCTGCCACGGCCCAAGATAGACATGATAAAGACGAGGCGCATGCAGGTCTAGCACACATGCCCACGAGCCGTTTAATTCGCTCTTTTACAAGCAGTGGCCAATGCCCTGCCACCTCATGCACCGCCCGTGCGTCTCCCCTTGTAAGGCCGCAGCTGCCCGCTCGGCTCAATCGTCAGCTCCTGCCCATCGGGCCCCACAATGACAGGCTCGCCGCTTGGGCCCGACACAGCCTGGCCGTCCTGCCCCAGCACCACCGACATGCCGCCACTCCTGAGCAGCTCCGCAAGCTGCTCCTCTTCACCACCAGCCTCCACCGCCCCACCCAGCCCACCCATAGCCCCAACACCTGCATCTGCACCCAAACCCGGCCCCATGCCTGCCAACCGTCCGCCCATGCCAGATGCTGCAGCTGCAGCAGCTTGCATGGCACGTGGATCAAAGTCTCCAAGTTCGCCGGATGCCAGCAGCTGAGCTGCAGTTGCAGGGTCCAGGTCTGCCAGCTGAGGGGGCAAGCCAGGGAGGCCGCCGGCGCTGCTGCCGTGTGCTGCTGCTGCCGCTGCTGATGCCAGGGCGTGCTGGCGCCGTGTCTGCTCCATGTCTTGCTCCTGCTGCTGCAGGGCCTGCAGAGCAGGTTGCACCCAGAATTGCACACGGCAGCCACTCTGAGGTGGCAGCGCACAGACTGGATGCAAGCAAAGACACCAGGAGCTAAACCACAGCACAGCTCTGCATTCTAGCATGATCCAGGCGATCAGCCGTGTTGACCGCCCAACCCCTGCACCAGCATGGCATAAGCCCCGCTCAACCTGTGCCAAGCACAAGCTCCTTTCCTGCCGGCTGTTTGTTGGGCTCAGCACCCAGCATCCCGCAAAGTCGCTGCCCACGCAGCGACACAGCCTTGAACTGCATGGCAAGACGCTACACCACAACAAGGCCGGCGCGTCACGGCCGCACCTTGAGCTCGTCGCGCGCGTGCTTGTTGTTGGGCTGCGCAGCCAGCACCTCCCGGAAGTCGCTGCGCGCTCCCCGCAGGTCGCCCTTGTGCATGCGAGCCGTGCCCCGCCTCAGCAGCGCTTTGGCGCGCTGGCCGGGGTCTGGCGAGGTCAGTGCCCTGTTGCAGTCCGCCTCTGCTGCCTCAAAGCTGTCGCGCGGTGCGTGTGGGCAGGCGGAGGAGGTGAACCAGCGGTGCGGATGCATTATGGTTGGGGACATCTTGCACAGACATGCGTGGGTGGGTTGCGGCAGAAAAGGGTTGCAGGCCAGCGGCACACTTGCAGACACGGAGGTGCCAGCTGGGTGCGGCAACCGCCCAGTTGCACCTTGCCATACTGCCTCAAAGCTATGGGTGAACCAAAGTGTGCGACGGTGTAGGCAGCAAGAAGAGGTATGCACGGCACTACACAAAAGAAAGAGGAATTGCTGGTTTTGCAGCCATTTGCTAGCTATGTGATGTAGAGCACTGGGCAACCAACTTACAAATGTACACATCCACATGCACGCACCCACACAACACCATGTTGGCTTGCAGGCGCCAAACACACAGCAGCACGCTGACTTGCAGGAAGCCAACTGCGCAGGCGCTTTGACACGCAATAGCATGCTGACTTGCAGAAAACCAACCGCACAACTACATGCTGGCTGGCCCAACTCTGCATGCCCACACACACACACACACACACACACACACACACACACACACACACACACACACACACACACACACACACACACACACACACACACACACACACACACACACACACACACACACACACACACACACACACACACACACACACACACACACACACACACACACACACACACACACACACACACACACACACACACACACACACACACACACACACACACACACACACACACACACACACACACACACACACACACACACACACACACACACACACACACACACACACCGCAGCAATCCCTCACCCGAGCGCCCTCAAGCAGGCCATGCCTTTGTTGTTGCCATCCACCCATGCTGCACACACGCCAACCCAGCACCTCACACACATATCATTTCGGCGCACCCCAGCACCTCAAGACACCTCCAAATGCGCCATGGAACTGCCGCCAGCAACAACCATGCTGCACCCACACATCCCAAGCATTGTGAGTGCGGCACGCTCCCACACACCTGAACACCTTCAAGTAGGCCATGGCCCTGTTGTTGTAGTACACAGGGTTGTTTGGGTGCAGCTTGATGGCCTCGCTGTAGGCCTTGATGGCGTCCATGAAGCGCCCGGCCGCAAAGAAGTCGTTGCCGCGCTCCTTGGCACGCAAGGCGCGCTCAGCGCGCTTGGCATCAACCTGATGCGTGCACGAGACGAGCAGGAACGGGTTAGTGGGGCTGCTGCTACGCATTAACCCTGAAAGTAGACCATATGGCGGTTGGCCTAGTACCTTCAAGAATGTAATCCCCAGCTGCATGACTGTGACGATTCAACACCTGTACTGCTGCACCTGGCTTGCCTGCAGCGACACACATGCACCCGGCCACAACATGACAACGCCTGCCTCAGCATGCTTCAGCCTACCTGGATGTTGTGGCTGCTGTGCCCGCCTGCAGCGTCACCTTTGCCCCCTGCCTTGCCCTTGGCTGCTGTGGCATCGACCTCTGCTGCTGCTGCTGCTGCTGCCGTTCCTGCTGCCTGCTGCCGAATCTTTGCCATCTCAGTCTGCAGGGGGAAGTCCAGCATGCAACACAGCAAGTAAGAAAACAAGCAGGGCCACTCCAGCTGCCGGTGCTGCTACAGGGGCAATCTGAAGCGGGAGGCACTCAGCGGGCGCTCGCCGGAGCCCTGAGGCTTGAGCAACGCCCTGCACAGCTAGCATGCCAACGCTGCGTCATTCAAGGCTGTATGTGGTTGCGCGCATGAAGCTTGACCTACATGAACAGAAGACACGCAGAAGGTTGTGGCACACACTTCTCCATACCTCATGTCGTAGCAGCACAGTTGCAGCCGCCCTACCAGCTGCCCACCTGTATATACGGCATCAGCTTGTCCGCTACCGCCAGCAGCCGCTGGTCCGTCCTGCTCTGCCCAAACATGCACAGCCCCAGCGGCGCACCATCCGGCAAGCTGCCGACGGGAAGCACCAGCGAGGGGCAGCCGCCGAGGGTTGTGATGGCGGCGAATGCATGCGCACGCGCCAGCCAGGCCTGCTGCGCGGCTGCGGGTGCGTCCAGGCGTGGAGGTGCGGAGGGCACGCAAGGCGCCACCACAATGACGTCGTTCTTCACTGCACCCTTCATGACCTCCTGCAGGGTGCACAGCGCGCCAGCAGCAGCAGCAGCAGGGGCGGCGGCAGCAGGTCATTGTTGCCCTGCAAAAGGGGTTGCCTGAAACATCTGGTGAATGAGCTACCTGCAGTGTTGGTGAAACAGCTGCCCACAGTAATGTGCGGTTTTGCCAACTACTCCGGTGTCACGAGCTTGCAAGGGCCATGCAGGGCCAGAGCTGCAGGGCCGCAGCTCAGCCCTTGCTGAGAGCCTCAGCCAGCCACATTGGTGCAAGCCTGGTGTCGCTTGACGTGCAGGCAACAAGCAAGTGCGACAGCCAAACAAACAAATCCCTCCATGCCTGCAACCCGATAGAAGCCAACTCGAGCTGCACATGCTTTTGGCGCGTGTTGTGCCTTTTTCATACTTGCACGCAGTGCGCCCACCTGCATCTCTTGTGCGACGTCCTGGGCAACCTTCAGCTCAGCCTGCGTCGCTGCTGCACCATCCCGCACTGCTTCAAGCACCATGGGATCTGTCTCCCCCAGCTGCTGCTGCTGCTGCTGTGCCTGCTGCTCATCGTCATGCGGTTCATCCGCTGCCGTTTTCGCTGCTGACGCCACCGCAGCCTCCACAACTGGTCCATAGCGCTGCGCCAACTCCGAGTGGTACAGCAGCTGAGCGGCACGTGTGATTGCACGCAGCACTGGCGGCAGCTGCGGCTCCATCTCAGCTGGTTCTGGCAGTGCTAGACGCCTCCAGTGCTGTGTGTTGCTCTCCAGGAATGTGGCCAGTTGCACGCTGCCGGCCTGCTCATTGCCAGCCCATTCCAGCACAGCACGCTTCACAGCCAGGATGCCTGCAGTAGCAGCAGCAGCAGCAGAGGCAAGCGCCATCCAAGAGAAAGCATGTGGTCAAAGCAGCTCTTGCACTCCTTGCGTTGGCAAGCCCGGGACCTGCAGGACAAACCACCAGCGGCTGACACGCAAGGTGCCATGCAGTACGCTGCACACACGGCAGCACCTCCACCACGGCATGTGCTCTTGTTGCTGAGGGTGCCGCTGCACCGCGGCAGACCCCGCCCGTGCATCGGCTGCGGCAGCACTCTCACCTGGGCTCATCTCCGGCTCGCACAGCAGGAAGAGGTCGTCTGCGACCACCACCTGCGTCACCTCGTGCCGCAAGTTGGCCGCGCCAGGCACGCCCAGGCACGAACTCGCCCTGCACAGCTGCCCAATCTCGGCAGCAACCAGCCCCAGGCACTCAACGCTGCCGCTGCCGCTGCCGCTGCCGCTCCTGCTGGTGCGCCAGCTACGTGCACCTGCAGCTGCCTGATGGCTGCTGCCGCTGTCGCTGCTGCGGGCGCTGCTTGGCTGGGTTTCGTCCCCTGCCGCAGGAGCTGCGCTCGAAGCACTGGGGCGCGCAGCAGCCACGTCGGCAGGGCCCAGCGTCCCTGGTGTGCAGACCACGCTGTACAGCCCCATGCATGCTGCAGGGATGCGCAGGGACCCGAGGTAATCTGCACCAACCGCCAGGTCAGCATGTCCAAGTGCTGCTGCTACAGCAGCGCCGCTGGCGCCGCCGCCAGCCACACGGAAGCGCGCGACGGGGTTGCGGATGTTGCTGCCCAGCGTAGGGTAGTTGCAGGGCTGCGTGGAGCCCTGGCCCACGATTGCTGCTCCCATGCTCAGCAGCTTGCGAATGACTGGCGCGGGCTCTGCTGCTTGCGGCCGCATGTGCCAAATGGATGGCACCCCGCAGCCGATGATACCACCCTGGAAGGCATGTCACGAAAGAGAGGATGAAGAGTGACATTCTGAGTTGGTTATGTGCTGAAGGGTGTGAGGTAGCCTTCTGTCAAAGAGCAGGATGCGAGAGGGTGAGGGATGACAGCACAGCTGCAAGCAAGTTGCGCGACAAAGGTGGCTGGAAATGGATGCTATGCATGCGTGCATGTACAATTGACATAGATGGCACGGAGCTGATTGCAGTATGACCTTTGCGATGACAAGTGCATTGTGGCAGTTGAAGGCGTCTGCAATGCCACAGACTGCCCCTAACGCGCACTTACCGGCACCGCCACATTCTCTGCCACTACGCAGCGCAGGCTGTCCAGGACCGCAGCCATTGGGATGGTTGTGGATGTCTGATCCAACACATAGTCGGACGCATACATAGCCAGTGTGGGTTCAGGTTCCTCTGCCTCTGCCTCTTGCTGCTGCTGCTGGTCCAGCTTTTGCCGCTGCTGGCCACCTCGCACCTTGCGCAGCAGCCAGCGCAGGCTGAGAGCCAGCAAGACAACAGCAGGAGCAGAGTATCTAAGTGCCAGCGGCCGTGCAGTTTCCCATAGGCTGCCGATACCATTTGAATTCCTCCTATTGCTGCTGCTGCTGCTGCTGCTGATGGCGCCTCTATGTTTGGCTTGCTGCCTGTGTGTTTCTCCATCTGCTGGTAGGGCCTGCAGCTGTTGACTTAGGCTGTCTGTTGCTTCAGCATCTGTTCCTGTCGCTGCTACGTTTGCTGCTACTACTGAATCCAGCTCATCTTCTGTCTCTACTTCATCAGGTGCTGTTGCTACTTCTTGCGAATATTGGGGTGCCTGCAGGAGTGCGCTGCTGCTGTGTGCTGCCTTGGTGCTTCCAGCAGCGGCTGAGCCGTGGCTACGGCTGTGATGACTCATCCTGCAAAGAGCAATCAGTAATGTACGCAGTGGGCATGAATGCAGCCCTCATCATCTTTGCTGCGTGCTGCGTGGGCGCCCAACGATCATGATCTGTACTTGTGCGCGCTGATGGTGATACGCATTGTCAATCATCAATTATTCAACCATCATGTATGACTCACCTTGACACTTTGTGCGTGCACACGCCAATGCCAGCGCCAGGCTGAACGTCTGCTCTTCCAGAAGCTGTGCGGCCCCGCAGCTGCAGCCTGTTAATTTGTTGTTGCACCCCTTACACCGAGTGCAATCAGCTTTGATTTGTCGTAATGAGTTGAAGCGGGTGTTCAACAGCCAGTATTCAAAATGGCAGCGGCAGGTACAACACTACAACTGGCTGTCTTTCCGGTACGTCTGTCAGGCTGCTCGAGCTCAATTGTAGTTTGATCCAAGCACATCTTATGCTGGATGGTGACCTTGCGTTGCACTTTCCTGTCGCATGGATGTCTAGTCATTTACGTGAAAAAATCACCTCACCTGCCTGAACCATAAGTACTGAAAACTATAGAGTTAAAATAATATGATCACCACCCCTGGCCTGAACTACAAACTGCGTAGCATTGACAAGCCATCACACCGCCTACCCACCCCAAGAATGGGCAGAGCTAGCTGATGCACAACGACAGGCACAGCACCAGAACCAGGAGCCTGCTGCAGGCGCTGCAATTGAGTGCCCCTGTACATGCAGCCACCCACACAAACACAGCCATACCATTGGGGATTTCAGCCTTGTGAGATGATGAACCCTGATCGGTGCTCTTGCAGCTTCATACATTCTGATAGCGTTGGCACCATGAAAAGCGCCTGCTAAGCACAGCAGCTCAAAGATACTAAGCAACATGCAGGTCGACAACTGACACTCACTAAGGCGCAAGGAATGCAGCTGATGCAGCAGATGCTATCGCTATGCCGCAAGCACAACCTATGCCAGGTAAGTGTTGATGTATTAGGACTGTCAGGACACGTTGATGTGCAGCTGCACCACAGAAACCGCCATAGGCTGCTGCTGTGCGTAAACCAGTCACGCTGCCGCCACCATCCCATTGACCCAGCCAGAGCCTGCGATACACAGTAGCAGCGTATGCTATTTGCACCAATGGCGATGGAACCATCGTACGCAGCACGACTCTGATCAAGCCTTGCCTGGCACCGCCTGCACAACAGGCAGCCAACTAGAATGCCATGCTATCTACAAGTCAATGCTGTGCATACGCACTGATTCGATCTATTTACTCAAAGCACCCAATGCTCTCCACACAGCAGCAAGCACTGCATGGCATGCAACGCAACATGCACCTGACAACATCTATAGGCCACGTAGACAAGAGACAGATCGCCAGTAACAATGCTTGCACTCACTGCAATTGCACGCTCACTGCAAAGGACGGCCGCACAAGGATGGCAGTAGCGCAGCCAGCAGGTTTCCTGCATATTGCGGCAATAGACATGCAGCACCGCCTCCATCGGCCTGCAGACACAAAGGTAGCCACACGGAGCACCACATGCACGACAGCCAACACAGCACAGCTAAAGCAGAAGAGGAGGGAGCCGGGGTTGTGGTTCAAGGCTGCGGGACCTGCAAAGGGAGCAAGGGCGCCAGTGTAGGGAGCCTTTCACAACATCCATTGATCGGCCTGCGACCCAGCAACAAAGCAGCAGCACGTCACAACCATGCAGCGCCTAGGTGCAGAGCTGCACTGCTGCTTCCTGCTGCTGCCTGCCACAGCGCTGTGACACCACCAGACAGCTGTCTGTCCTGCAACCACCATGCCCTGCCAAGTTGAGGTCTGCGACCGCCCAACTAGCACAACTGCCACCTGTCCGTCTGCAGCCAGGACGCCTGTTGCAGCAGTGCTGCATGCAAGCCATCACGATACCGCAGTGCTGCCGACAGCGTCTTGCAGCCGCAGCAGATGTCCAGCTCAGGGCCACCGGCGCGGCTCCTCCCACTGCCTGCAGCACAAGAGAAGCTGAGTAGCAACGCCGCCTGCCAAAGCTCCAAAGCCAGCACCCGTGTGTTACCGGCAAAGCCACCAGCGCAGCAGCGGCCGCACATGCAGAGTCAGGTGCAGTGCCCAGCCTACAGCCGGAAGTGCTGGTCGTACACCTGCACAAACTGGTACGCAGCCTGGATCATGTGCCCGTTGTAGAAGCGGCCGTGCAGCAACTTGAAGGCTGCTGCTGCGCCCTCCACGGCACCCATTTTGAGGTAGACGAAGCCCTGCAGCACAAATGATGGCCAGGGCAGCAACGACAGCGCACAGCAGTTGGTCTGCAGGTAGCCTTACGATGCGCTTGCAAGATCACGACCAGGCGCGGAACCTGCGGCTGAGCACAGCAACCAGGCCTGTGCATGCACATGCAACACGATGGGCTTTTGCATCGCAGCATTCGCCACGCTGATGCACTGACACGAACCAATAACAACTACCACCGGCCTGACATCGGATCACCATGGCATAAACGAGGCAGCCCTGGAGCATGAGGCGCAGCTGCACCAGCATCCTTGTCATGCTGCTGCAGCAAGTGCACGTGCTGCATGCTACATGCTGTTGCTCCTTCACAGTATGCAGCAGGCACAGCAGCGCCGCTCTTACTGCTGCTAACACTTGAAAGACAATTCAGCCGGCTGTTTGCCAGCTGCATCACGCACCAAGGTTGGCTACCCCACGCAACCGCACCATCACCACTCAGTCCTATGCCGACATGCCGCCCCTGCTCCCTCCCCTCCCTCACCTGGCTCGTCCTGTCCACAAACACGTGCAGAAGCTGCCCAAGCTTGCCGCACTCCTCCCGCACGTCATCTTCAACCTCCTCAGCCCAGCCGGCCTCAGCCTGCTGAGCAGCATCAAACATGTTCTTCAGCAGCAGGCACTGCGTAGGGATGGGGCTGGGAGGCCCCAGCAGCCCCTGATCTAGGCTCAAGTCCGCACCAGGCGCAGCACCTGGCATGCCCGGCAGCGGCATGCCGCTAGGCGCCACAGCAGCAGTTATGCCGGGTACTGCTGCGGCCGCCGCAGCTGCCATGCCGCTGATGCCCACCGCACTAGGGGCCAGCATGCCAGGCATCATGCCAGGTAGTGCAGCGAGTTGTGCTCCCAGCAATGGGTTAGCTGCTGCTGCAAGGCCGCCAGACGCTGGGCCCATGCCTGCGCTGTTGGCGAGCCTGTTCATCAGCGCTGCACGCGTCTGCGGGCACACGGCAGCAATCAGTAAACGCGCAGCAGCAGCACAGTAAGCTTGAGCTCTGAAACACACGCCCAACTACAAACGTGAATGAGTGGGGGGACAGTACTGGGCACATGCTGCCAAGCACACTGCCAGCATGTTGTTCCAACGCTGCAGGTGCTGCACTGTGGCTGGCGCATCTCTGTCCCCACCTGCGTGTTCAGCCTGAAGTCGCCGTCGTCCAGGTCGCCGACACCACCGGCATCGGCGCCGCCGCCTGCCCGCGCCAGTGGGCCTGACAGTGGCGCCACCACCACGCTGAGCTCGTGCTCCAGCAGCACCTTGCCATGCCAGTGCGCCTGCAGCAGCACGGCAGCAGCAGCAGGCACAGCAGGTATGCATGTCTGTTATACGCTGTGGAAGCGCATGCGCAGAGGCATACTTCGCGAATCACGAACCAAACACATGCAGCAAAGCATACTTGCCATCTGACTCCTGAAAGCCCAGCAGGCCACCCATGTCTGACCCACCAGGCATCAGCACACCATTCACCGGGCATGAACACCCCACCCCCAACCAGCACCTGTCCTGCCAACCAAGCAACGCTGCGTTTCCACCCCAGGCACCACCCCCACAGCAGCACCGCACCTGCGCATTCTGGCCGTCCGTCATGCTCTTGAACACCACGTACGCAATGTTGATCGGCTGCCCAGCGCCGTCCCGCACCACCGCCACGCTCTCAACGGGCCCAAACGGCTCAAAGATTTGCTGGATCTCCGCCTCACCCAGCCCCTGCTTGAAGCCAGTGACCTGCAGCCGCAGCGGGCCAGCCGGCACTGCACCTGCAGGCAGCACACCAGCGCCAAACAGGTCAGCAGTGGCAGGTGCAGCCGTGGACACAAGACACATGTGGCCATGCAGCAAGGTGCACAGCCACAGCATCAAATTCGGCGCACTGTGCTAGCAGCCCGTGGGGCCATGCAACAAGAAAACGGACACAAGATGATGCAAAACCTGGCAGTGTGCTGGCCCTGCCGCCTTACGGCATCCGATGCACTCGTGCCGCACAGGTATCTTGCGGCCCTTGCGCTACAATTGCGGCAGTGTAGCTGGTGATGCCCCTGACGCCTGCCTCTGCCACTGGCCTGCATGCTCGGCTGCACCATCGCATGCACCCGCTTGCAACAAACAAGATACATGTGGAAGCATGCGACACCCCGTACCTGCGGCTCCGGCCAGCGGCGCCAGCCCCAGCGCTGCCAGCTCTGCCTCTGCTATGTTGCTCTGCTTTGCTGCCTGCTGCGCCTCCCAGGCCAAGTTCTTCTCCGCCTCTGCTGGCTTCACCATCACCGGCTGGCCCAGCATGGGCTGGCCTGCAAGAATACAGCAGCACAACACCAGCAGCAAATTTGGAGCGTCAGGGAGTGATGCGCATAAGCAAATAACGCGCATGGTGCAGCAGCCGCCCAACAGCCATGCACGCCCGCAGAACAAGGGCAGTCGCAGACACAGGATGAGCCTGCCGCCTGCCGCAGCTCCTGCAGCGCACGATGATTGCTGGCAGGGGTCCAGTAGACGGCTGGAGGAGAGGCGCTACGACTGCGTAGCACACAAAGCGCCAAATGCCCACACTTGGGTGCATCGGCAGAACTGCAGGTCAATGCTCTTGTGTGCACCCCGCTGCTGTTGAACATCGGGAGGAGGCTGTCCAGTGCTGCTGCTGCTGCTGCTGCTGCTGCATGCGCGAGTTGGTGCAGTCGAAAGCTGACCTGTGAGTGCCAGGGCTACAAACACCTCCTCCTGCTTTGAAAACTCCACATATGCCAGGCCCTTGGAGCGCTTGGTGTGGCGGTCTGTGATCAGACGAATGTCAGTCACCTGCAGGACACAGAGGCGCCACAAGGCCAGACTACTTAGGTTGCTGAAGTGGAGCGGCCGAACCCGGTCTCTCAGCACGCACCGGGCATAAGGCATGTACAACGTACCTGTTCCTTCAGCCCCACCAGATCTGCCGATGCATCAACACAGACACCAACTGTCTCCCCACAACTGCACCCAGACAGCCTGAGCTAGCACACTCAACACCACGCACCTCTCCCGCCTTGGCAAAGAACTCAAAGATGTCGCGCTCGTCTGCCTTGATGTTGAGGTTGAACGCAAACACGGTGCGCGTAGCACGCTCCAGCTCCTTCAACTCGCGCTCCTTCTCGCGAGCAGCACGCACCTCAGGCGGCGTCAGGTCGCGCCTGCAGCGAGGCATGGCACAGGAGCTTTGAAAGAACGTCGAAGGTGCAGAGTGCTGGCATGAGCCATAAGGTGCGCACAGTTGAACTGTGGCAAAGCCTGTGGCATGCAACTGGTCCACTGCTGGTGACTACCAAATGAAGAGCCTTCGAGCGTGACCATGCATGTGCTTCACTGTTGCTGCACCTGAGCTTCTCACACTCTGCGCTTACTTGATCCCCTGCTGCTCATCCTGCTGATACGCGTACTGTCAGCAACCCGCGACATGTGATGCACCCACCTCTTGGGTGGTGGTGCGCGCCGTATGTCCCGCCCACGGTCCCTGCCACCCCTGTCCATGCCCCTGTCCATGCCCCTGTCCCTGTCCCTGTCACGGTCCCCGCCCCTGTCCCCACCCCTGTCCCTGTCACGGTCCCGCCGCTCCCTGCAAGACAGCAATCAGCAGCCGCACTGGTTCTCAGGCAGCAGCAGTGATGAAGAAGTGCACATGCTCAGCATGCTACGCAGCACTACGGCAACGTCCACCCATTGCAGTTATATAGCTCAGCAAGGTGCGGCTTGGCTGGACGCTTGCCGTTGAGTGGGTTAAACAACACCGGGCAGCAGGTGCTCCAGCTCCAGCAGCAGCAGGTTACAGCAGCTACACTGCTGTGCCCAGCACCACCCCCACTCATCCCAAAATACACGCACACTCTAGCAACAGCCCACCTGTCTTTTCTGCTCCTGGATCTTGATCTGCTGCGCCTGCTGCTGACCCTGTAGTCATTATCTCTTCCTTGCGCCTGTCCCTGTCCCTGTCTCTGCTGCGGCTGCGCTTTCGTTCTTTTCGATCTCGACTGCGGCTTCTGCGTTTCTCCCTATCTTTATCTCGCCCTGACCTATCCTTTTGCTCTTTGTCTGCTACTCGGTCTGGCTCAGCCTCCTCTTTGGCCCCATCCCCCAGGATCGCGTCATACTCGTCAAGCTCCGCCATGGAGCTCGAACAAGTAAAAGCTGAGCTGTACTAGATCACTGCAAGCAGCTTACGGCTGAGGCACTACTTCGTATCTGAAGCAGCAGTATGAACGCAATATAATGATCCAGCGTGCATTCAAGCTACAAATTAAAACGTGAACGTTTGTAATGGAAGCAGCATGGCTTTGAAAGCCTTCCGCATGTCAGGTGACAGGGTTTGGCGCGGTTTGAGAGAAAGGCTGCCAAGAGACGTCTTGACCGCACTGTGTGACCTGCCATAGGCCTACCTGTTGCCTCAAATGACCTATCATACATCCTCAAGGCTCAACCGCAACATCCTGTGCCACGGCAGGAGACAGCCGGCCCATCATCTCATGGGCTCTGCATGCACGGTGAACATTTTTTTGTTGAGATACTTGTGCCGCTGGCTTGCCAGTGTGCAGTCACCAGATGTTTGTCTTGTATGTTGCATCACAGATATTGTCATCCACCGCTGTTTTAGGAACACAACGAGTCAAAACATCCAGCACGTGTTCAACACTGGAAGCTCCTGCTTGCCAACCCCAAGTACCAACCCTGCACAGCATGATTGAGTATGAGAGACCCGTCGCAAGCAGTGAAATATTAATCACCAAGTAATCTGAAGACCCTTGCCTCACAGCCGGTCCTCAGAATTCCGGAGCTTGTTATACCAGTTACCAATTACCAAAGCAGGGCCACAGGCCCACCCCGTAAGGAGCCATACGTTGGCTCGTTATGCCATATTTGCTGTAAAAGTTGGGGACTAAACTATTGATAAGGCCACCCATGCACGAGTGTGCAGGATGCGGTGTGTGAGAGGGTGGACCACCTATGTGCAACTCTGTAAGAGCTACCAGCCGAAGTGGAGCCTGCTGAACTCTAACAGGTGGTCCCCAAGATTTGAAGCATGTTCTAGCATACATGATGTAGTATCATTAGTACTGTAAAATCTATACAGCAAGAAGAAGGGGACTACATCCATGCAAAGGCCATCCCATGCACGAGTATGCACCATGATTGAGTGCGAGGGGGTTTGAGAGCCTATAGGCATAGCTATGTGCAACTATGTAAGATCTACCAACTGAACTGAAGCCCCTTGGACCCAACAGCTGGTCCTCAGGAATCCTGGGCATCATTGACCACAGTGTTACTGCAAACAATGGTGACATGGTCAATGCTAAGGCCATCCATGCTCGAGTACGCACCATGCTTGAGTGTGAGAGATCTGACCATCAATGCGCAACTACATAACATCTATCAACTGGCTCGAACCCTCCTTAGCGACAATCCTGGTCCTTGGGTTGCTGGAGCATGTTCTGCCACACACTTGCAGCAAAAGATGGGGATTCGATTACTTCTGAGCAGCTGCTCATGTCAGCTGCGCCGACTTACGTTGCATGCATGAGACTGCTGAACTTGCGGCTGGCAGCTTACGCAAGGTTTTGAGGCTTGTGGCGATTCAAAAGTTCGACCAGTACCTCCACAGAGAGCTGCCTTGCTGCTGGCAGGCTGTTCGGGCGGCGAGCTTTGCCCAGGTGAGCCCCTTGCACAGCAGCTTGAGGTGCCTCTGCCACCACTGCACTGCTGAGCTGCTGTCCAGCTGGCGGCTGGCACAGCTCACTCAGGAGGCCTCCCGCTGGTCGCTTCTGCTGTGCCGCATGACCTACTAAATTTGCTTGTGGAGAGACATTTTTGGACCCCATGAGCCTTGTTTGGCTCCTTAGTGGGTGGGCCAGTGGCCCTACTTTGGTAACAATGGTAACTTTGGTAAGTAACAGCCCACAGCTGAGTTGTTTTGCTGCTGGCAGGGCACATGTGTGTACACAGCCAAGTTGCATCCTGCATGCTGCATGGCTGTAGTTCTCTCCGTAGCAGCTTTGCAAGTGCGTTGCTGCCTAGCTGCTGGACTCCTGGTTGCTACCCATTGTTGCGTGGCCTCAGCATGCAACAACTGCAGGGCTTGCTGCAGCCGCCGAGAAACTGCAGGTGCCGCTCAACTGCGTGCTGCTGGCACCAGTGCAGAGTCTTGACGCAACTCCTTCTTGTCCTTCCTGGCAGGGAGTTCCGGAACACTAGTACGTTCAGTACACACTGTTGAACCATAGTAGTCCAAGGTTCTGATATTGTCCAGTTCTCTTCTGCAGGCAGGTGCACCGTGTCCAAACACTCCTTTGGCCAAAGCATGCAGCAGTCAAACATGGTTATCCTTCAGGCATTTGACTTTGCATGCCGTTGTGGGCCCCCTCCCCTTGTACATTCCCGTGCCAGATACCTTGCCAGCACACCGCATGAGCCTGTGCTACGCTCATGATGCAGACTGAGATGCGCACCGTAAAATGCAACTTTTTCAGCAAATTGCACCAATAGAGGCAAACACCACTACAGCAGCTCCCCACTTCCTTCCTGGGCACGAACCAGGCCCATGCTGGGTGCCTGTCAGGGCTGGCTAACATGCCATGCCACCCTGTCACTGGGTGGGTGACATACCTGCACTGATCTATCAGCTTGACAAAACTAGCTGAGGTGCTCGCTGGAACACTCTGCTTCGTCATACAAAGTCTGTTGCACGTTGATGGGTTCTGTCACAACCTTTGTTTTTCTGAATTGTTGTTCTGATGCACGTCATGCATCTGTACTTCACACTGCTGCTGTGCTGGGTCAGCACGACTCACACACCCAGCCACAGTTGCACATGCTGCATGTACAAGGTCATTGATCGTCAGGTCATCTTGATACGACTACTGAGCAGCATTCTTAGCAGCCTGAGCACTGCATGTGTGACAGCGGATTGCCCAACTAGCTCATCACAGAGGTGAATAGAAAGGGAGCTGAAACTTGAAAACAACACATGCAGTGGCTTGCACCGTCTGTGGCGACATAGCAGCCGTTCCGGCGTTTGTGCTGTCACAGCAAACAAAGATGGATCCCTTTGCTCTACTATCCGCTGGTGTCCACTACGATAAGTCACGAACTCAGAAGAAGCCGGCACAGACGCCGCATACGCACTCGGTAGCGTTGCCCCTACCTGGTGAGGGGCAGCAGCAGCAGCACACAGCAGCAGCTGAGACAGCAGCCGCTGCTGATGACTGCTGTGCTGGCCTCTCCAATCTCTGTTAATTGTTCAGCAGCTGCAACACCTGCCTTTGTTGAAAGCAACGTTTTGCCTTCGTCGCTTTCAAATGGCCATCAGCAGGGCAGCACAGCTCGGCTGTGGCGGCTGCTTTTCCACGCTGCCTGTGTGCTGGCTGTGTCCCTGCAAGAACAGTGTCTGTGTTGACTGGGCCGTGAATTGCAATTGCAGACCTTCCACGTCCTGCAGGCGGCCAGCTGAGCAAGAATAAGAAAAAGGCAGCAGCAGGTGAGTGGCATGTCTGCATGCAGTCAGCTGTGCTGGATGCGTGCTGAGCAGATGCCGGAGGCTATGCAGCTCAGGCAAAGCAACACCATGCCACATACTACACTGTAGCGCCACCTACGAAGCCAAAGCGTCTCAAATGGCTTACTGTGTCTGCCATCTAGCTCTGCCAGCCGCAGCGCCTGCTGGGCATCACCCGCCCTTGCTGTTCCTCTACGGTGCACTGCACTGCAGGTGCTCAGCAGCAACAACAGCAGCAGCAGCAGCAGGACGATGGCGGCATCAGCCTGTTCTCTGCGGCAGCAGTCCAGCTGCAGCAGCAGCAGCAACAGCAGGTGGTGTCGGAGCCGCCGCTGCCGCAGGTGCACAGCAACGACCCTCATGAGGAAGCCAACGTCATACGCAAGGCGCTGCGCATCAAGGTGGGGGAGCGTCGTGTCATAACACATGGTGTCAGCGCTGTGTGTGTCTCGCCGCAAAGTTTGCATGCGGTTAGACCTCATGTCAAGTGCGGCATTGCAGCTGGATGCTCTGGCGCTGGCCTGTGCAGATTGAGCTTGTGTGGCGGCAGCAGCAGGAGGCCGACACAGCGCCAAAAGGCAGCTGAGCTGGCACGTGCTTGTCATGCCTGTCCATTGCCTGCTCTTGCGCAGCTCATCCTGACCGCAATGCCTCACTCTTGCTGCTTCTGGCGCTGCCACTGCTGCTGCAGGTGAAGGGCCACGACGTGCCCCCACCACTAAAGTACTGGTCAGAGATAGCAAAGCACCCCAAGGATGGTGAACAGCAGCAACAGCAGCAGCATGGCAGTGACGATGGTAGCGACGACGAGCGGCAGCAGCAGCTGCAGGCGTCCAAGAAGCGCAAGCAGCAGCAGCCAGATGCAGCAGCAGCAGCAGCAGCACCCAAGAAACGCAAACTGCACAAGCAGCAGCAGCAGCAGCACGTCGTGGGCCTCAGCCGCCACCTGATGCGCCACTTGG
Organism: Scenedesmus sp. NREL 46B-D3; assembly: GCA_014080715.1. Taxonomy (NCBI): domain Eukaryota; kingdom Viridiplantae; phylum Chlorophyta; class Chlorophyceae; order Sphaeropleales; family Scenedesmaceae; genus Scenedesmus; species Scenedesmus sp. NREL 46B-D3. The sequence goes on along the minus strand of JACERP010000067.1, from coordinate 330,142 downwards.
AGGAAAGCGGCTGGTCAACGCCCACACCCATCCAGCGCCAAGCCATCCCTGCACTGCTGGCCGGCCGCGAGCTGCTTGCCGTCGCCCCCACAGGCAGTGGCAAAACACTCGCGTTCGTGCTGCCGATGCTGGCCCTGCTGGCTGAGCAGAAGCTGAGAGGTGGCGAGGAATGGCCGGACGCCCCCAAGGCGCTGCTGCTGAGCCCCACACACGAGCTGGCAGCTCAGACGGTGCGGGTGCTGAAGCAGCTGCTGCCTGGGAGCGGGCTGCGCTGCTGCCTGCTGAGCAGTGCACCTGTGGGCGTGGTGCAGTTCAGCAAGGTTGATGTGCTGGTGGCCAACCCGCTGCGGCTGAAGATGCTTGCGGAGGAAGGCAAGGTGGACTTGAGCCATGTGAGTAGACCTCCTACTTGTTATGATGAGATGAGTCTGGTGGTAGCCTTGTTGGTGATGGTCAGCCAACAGCTGTGGCGGTAGTTTGAAGTGTGGTGTAATTTAGAAGCAAGATGAAACGAGTGGAAGTGCCGCAGGTGCTCCTTGAACATGGCTGTCTGTGGTGGTGTGCGGCGCTCAGCTCCAGCACTGGTGGGCTGCCTTGTGGGGCTGGGTGAGCCTGGTGAGCGTCATCCAGAGTCGTCAGCAGGAGGAACTCAGCAGAGCACAGGCATTGGCTGACCTGCATTGTTTGTGGGTACGTGCGTAATCAAAGAAGAAAAAAAGGACTGGAAGAAAGCTTTATCCGTAAACTAAATCGTGGTTGCCTAGACAAGGTGCTGGCTGTTGGCCTTTACTTACAGGGAGTTTTTGTGGCGCGGATTTATGTGGGCTGTGGCGTGTACTCTGCGGCAATGTAGGTGGCCTTATGTGTTGAGTATGGATGCTGTGTCGTGCAGCTTTATCCAATTTGATTAAGTTCATGAAGACTGGTTTTGATTTCGCGGACAACGTAGTGGTGAGTGAGGTGGACAAGCTGGTACTTGGGATCTTGCTGTTCCTCTTGCCTGCACAGTCACCAAGTACAGTCAATCCTCTCATGCCCTGTGCCCTGCAACCTGCTGTGCCCTGCTTCCTGTGCCCTGCTCCATGCTTATTAAAGGTGACCTACCTGGTGCTGGATGAGGCGGACAAGCTGCTGGCGATGGGCTTCACAGAGCAGGTGGACGCGCTGCTGGCGGCAGCAAGCAATGGAGGCATCGTGAGGGCCTTCTTCAGCGCAACGCTGCCAGACAAGGTGTGTGTTCGTACAATGAGCTGGATGTTGTGCTGAGTCAGCGCGGCAGCCCTGTAACCGTCTGCTGCGTTGCGTACCATCGGTGTTGCGTCCTGCTTTGTCCCCTTTTCTACCATGAGCATGAAGTTGGAAGTACGCATCAGCAACATAGGCTGCTTGCGGTTTCCGCACACTTCCGCTGGCAGCTTTCAGCTGGCAGCTGGCTGTGAACGTGCATCCCGCTTCCCTGAGGTGGCTTGCAGGACGCTGCAAGTTGACCCATCGTCATACCTGCCACTGCTCCAGCAGCTCCCTCTGCGCTGACTTTGTCCGTCTAACACTTCCACAACAGGTGGAGGCGCTGGCGCGCAGTGTGCTGCGCGACCCGCTGCACATTGTGATTGGTGAGCGCAACACCACGCAGCACTTGGTCAAGCAGCGGCTGCTGTTTGTGGGGCGAGAGGCTGGCAAGCTGCTGGCGTTGCGGCAGCTGCTGAAGGGCGGCGGCGTGAAGCCCCCTGTGCTGGTGAGTGACAGGTCATTGCTGCATGCAGCGGCACTGCTTGCCAGACAGCATGTAGAATGCAGCATTGGTGCTTCTGCATGCAGCCCCTGCTCACCCTGTGGTGCACATTTCATCACTTGCGCATGCCTGTGTCTGCAGCCGTCCGCTTTGGCTCACCTTGCTTGCCCAATCCATCTGTGTGCAGGTGTTTGTGTCCAAGAAAGCACGAGCGCAGCAGCTGCACCGTGAACTGCTGTACGATGGCATGCATGTTGATTTCATCAGCGGCGACCAGCCCAACGCAGCACGCGCAGCAGCGGTGGAGAGCTTCCGGTCGGGCAAGACGTGGGTGCTGATTGCGACGGACCTCATTGGGCGAGGCATGGACTTTGCTGCAGTCAACACGGTGGTCAACTTTGACTTCCCAAGCACCACCACAGACTACATTCATAGGGTGGGGCGCACGGGTGAGTGCCTGCAGCCATGTTGAGCGCTGTCCAAGGTGGTGGTGAGTGTGGCTGCTGTGGCAGTGTGTGCAGGCGACACCCTGATTTGAGCTTATGGAGTAGATCAGCAGCATGGGTAATCACTTCACCGTGCTGCACAGCTGTATTGCTTAGTTAGCAAAGGACTCTTAAGCCGTCGTGCTGCTGCCCTGCTGATGCTGCTGCTGTATTTGTTGCTGCCAGGTCCAGCTGGTCATGCTGGCCAGGCAATCACATTAAATAACAGTTGCAGCAAGCACTTGACCTAGACATGAACCTTTGCTGTCAATGCTGCTGCTGCTGCTGCTGCTGCTGCTGCTGCTGCTGCTGCTGCTGCTGCCAGGCCGTGCTGGTCATGCTGGTGAGGCGGTCACCTTCTTCATGGAGGCTGACGCCCCCAAGCTGCGCGGCGTGGCCCACCTGGTCAAGGAGGCGGGCAGCGAGGTGCCCGACTGGATGCTGCACATGGCCAAGCAGCCCAGGAACAGGTTCAGAGACAGGAAGGTGTGTGCGCAAGTGTGTGCGAAGTCCTGGGTGGTGCGTTGTGCTGCCAGCCCACTTGAAGATCACTTACCTGAGCAGGATTCTTGCATGTCATGCTGCGCTGGATTTTTGCAGATTGCTTCGTGGTGGCAAGCTAGGGTGTTTGAGAGTGAAGAACCTGTGGTGCAAGGTCACAGCATGGTTTGCGCGTCGTTGTAAGTGCATTTGCTCTGGTGACGCCACAGCAAACTCCACTGATGCAAGTCACTGGCTGCTGCTGTCGTGTACTGCTTGTCCCTGCTCATATGCGCTGCGAGCAGGGGCTGCAGGCGGCAGCAGGAGCGGGGACGGCAGGGGACGACATGCTAAAGCAGCAGCGGCCGCAGGGCGGCAGTGAGAAGCAGAAGCAGGCAGCTGGCAGCAGCAGAGCGTGCACTAACAAGCGGTTGATGACGAAGGGGGCCACGACAAAGCAGGGTGGGGCAGCTGGTGGCAAGCCGAAGGGTGGGGCAGCTGGTAGCAAGCCGCCGCAGCAGCAACAGCAGCGGGCCTTGAAGAAGGCAGGCAAAGCAGTTAAGCAAGGCAGGGTGAGCAAGCTGAGTAGCAAGGCGTGAAAGGCGAGGGCTGGAAGCAAGGCGTGAAAGGCGAGGGCTGCGGCAGGGATGGCAGTTGCGCGTGGAGCCGCCACCTGGTGCTGCCCTATTAGCTGTCGCAGGCTGCGGTTGGTGTTCGAGTTGCTGCCACTTGGTACTACCTGCTGATATCAGTCTGGCCGCATGTTCACTTTTGTAACTGTCTAATGGCTACTGCTGCCTGTCACGGGCACCATGGTGGTGGTGCTGTTGCCCCGACAGCATCAGAGGCTTCTTGCATGGTTCTTGCTCGGGTTTTAAACAAGCAGATGCAGCTGTTGCTGTTGTGGTGGCTGTCTGGCTGTGCATCCCGACACTCCATGCGCCTGCCTTGTTGTGGGCTGACTTGCATCGATGCATCAAGACGCTGCAGGTGCTGCGCAATCTGGTGAGTCATAAATCTGGACTTGGTGTTATTAGACATACGACTGCGAAAATTAGTAAAATATGTACAAACAGTTGTCCGTCAGCGCTGACAAAGAGACAAGACAGGAGGGAAAGTTCAAGGAGGTGCTGGAAGCAGCACACTGTGCTGTAAGGCAGCGTAAGGACAAACTGCTGCTTTGTCTTCCTTGCTATTCATGAAAATTGTTGATACAGCTGCGGCTCATATGAAGTGCAAGTATATATTGCAATCAATGGTTACTGGATGGTTGATGGGCTGATTGATTGGCTCGAGCCACGAGCACTCGTGCACCTGCAGCCTGCACATCATGGTGGTGGTGGTGCCTGCATTGTGCTGCTGATGTTGTTGCTGCCGCTGCTCAAACACTGTTCAACTGGCTCTTTCTGCAGGCGCAGGAGCTGCTGCATTTCCCACTGCTGCCTGGCAGTGACCTTAGGAAGATAATCTGTACCTGCTGTACCGCATGACACATTCCAGCACCTCACAGCCGGCTGCCAGACGTTGAGTTTCACCGTAAGCATGACTATGATGTCTGGGAGTTGCTGCAACAGGCTCTTTGTAACAGCTGCGGCACTTTGTCGTGCTGCCGGCGAGTGAATCATTACGACGCCCTTGGACAGGGGTACACCCTGGCTGCAAAAAACATGGTGAAACCTGATCATAATGATGTAAAACTCATTGCAAACGATTGTAAACATCGTGGCTAGCTGGAAGCAAGACAGAAACCACTTGCACGGCAAACATGCGGCGCAGCCTCGAAGGTTGCTGCTCCCGCCATTAGTCGCGCATATAATAATTTATGTCTTAACCAGACTGTCATAACAGCAAAAGTTACTGTAGCATGCATGCAGCCATGCACGCTTTTATGGCCTGCGGTTGTTATTGCAGCAGAAACGGGCGGCACGTTCTACCAGCACAGAAGGACAGTGGAGCTGGTGACTATGTGATTGGTCGGTGTTGCTTGCAGTTATAAGCCAGCTGTGACAAATTCTGAATGCTCTGAATTGCTGCTGGTGCTTTTGCATTCACCTCCTGATCGACTGCTTTTTGCTCGGGTACCATGTACATGCCAAAGCTGGCATGTTGCTGCTGCCTGCACGACCTCTGCCATTGCCTCAGCATCCCCGACTGCAGGTGCTGGTGCCACGGGTAGAACTGCAGCTGCAGCTGCAGCTGCTGCTGCTGCTGCTTCCACCAGTGTGCTTGCTGAATGTGCTTTTTGCATTACAATATCTGGCAGCGGCTCTAGGCTTGGCCGTGCCGCATCAGCTGCAGCTGCAACAGCTGCTGTTTCATTGCAAGATGAGCTAAGCCTTGGTGCTGCTTCCATTGGTGGCGCTGGCAATCCAAAAATCGAGTCAGCACTGGTGGTCACTGGCTTGCTACCGCCGCAGCTGCCTTTCTCCCAACCGGCTGCTGTTTTCGTGCTGCAGGCACTGCTGGCCCAGCTTCTTGCCAGGCAGTGTGGCACACCTGCAGCTCCTGCTTTCCTGCCCTGCAGCGTTCGCTTTGGTGCTGTAGATAAATTGCGTTCGGCTCCGTCTTCTGCCTGCCAGGTGGCTGGCTGTAAACCTTCTGTGCCTGCATTATCAGCTGCTGCGCCAATCAATGTTTGTGGTGACTGTCAAGCATTTGCTGTAGCTACTGCTGTGCGCATACATTTCAGCAGCTATAACAAGCTGCAGCACAAAAGCGGGCATGGCAAGCACAGCAGACAGCCCATTCCTTCCTGACCGCGCTTTTCCTGCAGCGTCCCACGCGTCAGCCGCTGTGCATCATGTCTTGCAGCAGCATGTACAAGCCTGTGACCGCCGCACGGTGATGCCATAAACATAAAAATGACATCAACATGAAGATGCATATCGAGAGCAACTGGTGGGCATGTTGATGATCTCTGGTTATACCAACAGCGGCTAGCCCAGCCATTTGTGGGCCGCCGCTGACACACTGTGGCAGGTGCCAGACTCAAATGCATGCAACCTGCAACAGGCAGCCTGAAGCTGCATGATTGCATGCCATCATGATTGGCCTTCTGCACTATGGTGTGTCACTTGAGCGGTTTCAATGCAAGATGCTACTACAGCTGGTTCTCATAAAACCATTCGGCTTTTGCAGGTTTGACAGTAATTATCATATCAGTATGGTACCGTGTGCGGCTGTTGTGGTTACATGCTGTGACTACCCAAGACTTGAGGTGAGTGACCTCGGCAGCATCAAATGTGTGGGAGTGCTGCCACAGAAGTGTGACACACAGTTTCTGCCTATCATTCACAACATCAGTTGCTTGGCAAACCTCATGCACAAGATCATACATGGTGACTTGTACTCAGGTCAATGCAAGGCATTGCCGACAATTGTGCCTTGAACCTGGTGCATGGTGGCCCCATGCAATCATCGCAAAACGGCAATATCATCAATGCAGTCAGTCCGCAGTCAGCAGAGAGACTGCTGCTTCTGGGGGGGGGGTCAATACAAATCAATCTTTAATCATCACTTTAGGTCTGGCTGCCTGTGTAGAGCCTGCTTGTGCTTGGCTGTGCATGAATTGCATCATGCGTGTGCCATGCACAGCAAGCACATTTGTTTCAGTTGCATGTTCAGTCAGCTTCAATTGTTGAGGGTGGCGATGCGTCAGCTTCTGCCTGCAAGTGCGCGGGTGAGTCGGTGCACCGACTCCGCCACGTGGCGTAGCAGATAACTGTGGTTGTTTTATCATGCAGGGGCCAGTAAAAAACATCGTTTTGGTTGCTATAACGCATCAATGTGTGTTGTGCTAGCCTTGCGTGTCATTGTCACGACCCCTGTACCGCTGGCAGGTGTTTCAAGTACAGTCCCCATGACAGACCGAGCTTCATATGCTTCAACAGCCGCACATCGACCACCTGAGCCGCTGTTCAACTGCTTGTATAAAAGCATACTCGTTGGTGCCAACTCGACCCATTGCGAGGAAACGCAAGCAAAACGCCAGACAGCTGCACGCTAGCTTACTGCATTGCCTAAGGTGCCATATCATTTTTTGGCATCATAATTGGAGCTTCAAGAAACCAGGGCCAAGAGAACGTGGCCAGCACAGCCCGAATGATGGTACCCCTGAAAGCTTGTCTTCTGGCTGTGGTCGCGGTGCTGATCACACTGAGTGCTTCAGAGCCGCAGCTGCATCAGTTCACGGTGAGCATGCCACGCAATTGCTCCCGTCCGGTTGAAGGTGGTGCTCCGAAAGTGTACTCCCGGACCCGCCTCTCGACGCCTCAAATGTTGCCCATGCCTAAGCAATATTGAATCATGTGCCTTTCACCGTTTTTCAGGGGCCTATCGCTGCCCACTCCCCTGCAGTGCGGGCCTGCTGCTGCACCAGTGCGTCCTGTAATGGAAGCAGTGCAACGTACACGGCCCAGCAGCTGAATGCGCACGGTGGGTGTAGCTCAGGCCGCATAGGCAGTGCCTGCTGCTTGCTAGGTTTTGCTGACGTTCCAGAGCCGCTTAACGTGTTGAACCAGACTGAACATGATGCCTGGAGTCCAGCATGCTGTGTACTACAGTGAAGCGGCAGCTGCTACACAAGCGGGAACATGAGATGTTTCGTGCCTGAATGTGATTGCTGCTGCTCACATTATTTGCTACCAGCAGCAACACCAAGCTGCTGCTGCAACCACACAGCGCCATGCTGCTGCTAACGCTGCTGCTGTTGCTGTTGCTGTTGCTGCTCCTTGCAGACCTCAGAGGCAGAGTCTGTATTGTTGTCTTTCTTGCAGCAGCATGCGTGCTGTACAGAGAGCTGAAGTGGCTGCTCGCCTTCCTGCCCAGCAAGGTAAGGCACCTAGGGCAGTGCACCAGCTGAGGCAGCTACAGTGCTGCATCTTGCCGACATACCGCTCAAGGTGGATGGCAATTAGTGTCTCTGCAGGTGCCACAACCAAGCCTTGCTGTGTTGACTGCGGTGAAACCAACAGCATGCATATGTACATGTGCCATGTCTGTCCACTGCTTGCATTCTGCTGGCACGCCCCAAACCTCTCAGCAGACGCCAACCTGCCAGCTGCAAGTGACATCCCCAAAGGACTGCTGCCACCGCACCCCAATGCACTGTCCTCTGGCTGCACTGCTACCGCATGCACTTGACCAACGGGTGCACACGCATTGCACTGCTGCCTGCGCTGCATAGCTGGCCTGACACTGTGCTGCGCTGCTGCTGCGCATGGCCTTGGTTTGCTGTGCAGGGGCTGCATCTACGTTGGAGGGTGGCGGTTCACCTGCTGGGCCTGTTGGTGTGCGTCCTGACAGGCGGCGCTGATGACGCCGCGTTGGCGGCGTACCAGGCCTTGACACTCGACAACAACGAGGGCAAGTTCTACGGCCTGCAGGACAGCGTCACGGTGAGCAGAACTGCACGGCTCGGCTGCACCGTATTACTACAGTCAAGCACCAAGCAGTGTGCAAGGCTGTGCAGCACCTTGTTTGGCTGACAGGCAGATGGTATGAAAGGTGGCATGAGCACCCGCGGGTGCTTAGGCATGGTGGCACGCGACTGCGTGCAGAGGCAGCCAGACAGCATCCGGCCAAGATGTACACGTGCAGGGCGGTCAGTTGCAGGCACGGCTGTTCATGCAGTGTGAGTGATGGTGCAAGCGTTGCTGCCTGTGGGGCAGCACGGACATGCGCCACGACCTGCAGCAGCTTGCTGCGGTTCCGCATCCTGCTAGTGCTTTGCAGTGGATTCTGCACACTCTGCATGGGCTGCCACGTGCAGCACTCAAGCTGCATGTAGGACGTGTGCAAAGTCCACCAGCAGTGGATGTCAACGCCCACCACTGGAGCTGGTCCGCGTCCCTGTGCATGTTGTCATTGCCACCTACACTACTTGCATCTGTAGGCGGTGAGCACAAATGCCAGCATGCTGGCTCTTCTGTGCACTGCATCTATCACTCGCCCTGATCCTGGCCGTCAACACGTGCATCATCACTGCTGCCGCCACACTGCAGGAGCTGGAAGCCAAGTGCACGCACAAGGTTGATGAGATGTCCCCAGGGGTCCTGAACCCCTTGTATGAACCCTGTGAAGCCCCCTGCCGGCCCAGTGCCGCCGACACCAAGCCAGTTCTGTGCCACCAGGACCGCAACCCCACGGTGAGGGGCCAGGGCTGGTTGCCGCCAGCACAAGGTCACATGTGCCTGTCAGGCGTGTGTTGTGCGGCACCACGCTGCTTGGTGTGCCTGGCCGCACAGTGTGTGTGTGTGTGGTGCTGCACAGGCGTGAACACTGCAATGCATGTAAAGGGTGAACAAGCATGACATGGCATATGCATCATCATGCTGCTGCATGCACCTGGCCACGCAGCAGCTGCTTTACACTGCATGCATCCCGCAGTGGTGTGCGTGGCGGCACTGAGCTACGCACGTCAGTGCTGTCGAGTGCACATGGTCCGGATGCCGTCAAGCAGTTGCAGGCGACAACGCTGATGCCGTGCGCCGCACATCGCAGTTGAACTAAATGTAGCATTGCTGGTGCTGCTGTCTGTTGAACTGGCGCAGGTGCTGGCGCCTGACGACGCCGGCAGCATCAACGCGGTGCCCTCGAGCAGCGCGGCAGCCGCCACCCCTGCAACTCGGCAGCGCAGGCGCTGGGACCTGCCCCAGAAGACCCTCCGGAACGGCACCACCCAGCAGTCGATGCCACGATGGTGCAGCCCTCAGGCGCCCGCCGGCACAGCAGCCCAGGACAGCCGGCGACCCGTGGTCAGCAGCAGCAGCAGCAGCAGCAGCAGCAGCAGCACAGACGACCACAAGAGCAGCAGCAACAGCCGCCGCAGTGTCAGCAGCATCACCCGCAGCAGCAGCAGCAGCAGCAGCAGCAGCAGCGTCAGCGGTATCACCCGCCGCAGCAGCAAGAGCAGCAGCAGCCAAGGCTTCAGCGCTGCACAGCCGCCAGTGCGCTTTGTGAGCGGCCTCTCAAAGCTGGCAGCACGCAGCAGCTCCACCTACACGCGCAAGCAGCCTGCTGCTGCTGCCGCTGCTGCTGCTGGTGGCCGCGGACTGGATGCTGCTGGCAAGGCTGCAGACACCGGCAAGAAGTGCGCAGACAGGCCAGTATGGAAGTAAGACAGCAGCAGCAGGAGTCTTACTTTATTTTACTTTACACGCTCCACCCATCAAGGAGTGGGAACCACATCCAGGAGCCAACAAGAGGCTCATTGGGGGAGTCACAGCAGCAGACGTACACTGCTGGTGAAGTCCCCTGACATTGCCAGGTCCATCAGCCGGTTTTGGTTGTCTGGGTGTTCAGTTGTTTCTGGGTTGTTCAATTGATAGCGATCAGTGGCTTTAGTTGGCTGTGTGTGCGACTCATTGTTCCTGCTCCTAGTGTTTCTATTCCTGTTGTTGGCTATCAGGCGGGCAAGGTTTGACATGCTCTCTGGGCTGTAGCCATCATGGCTACAACGGGTCTGCTGTTGCCTGGGCCGAGAAATCTCTTGAGCACTGCTGGTGTAGCTCAGTCAGGTGACGACATTTCAGATCAACTTTGTTGACAACGCCCCCATTTTAGATGTGTGCAGATGTTGCATGGATGCAGTGTTGTGTTCTCATACATGTGGTGGTGGCCTCAACGTGCTTCCTTAAGTGCTCAACATTGCGTCCAACTTCAACATGATGCAGTGGGTAAGCTAGCGGTGCTTGCATGCAAACTAGCCCATCACAGGCGTCTGCTGTTTTTTGCCAGGCTAGCTTGCTTCAGTTCAGCGTCTAAGTGCAGTAGTGTGTTCAAAGACATGGCATTTACAACGGATAGAGCCAGAATTGCTTACAGATGCCAGTGCAGTTTGCATAAAGGAGGCATGGTGACTCTGCTTCGCTTTCCTGCTGGGTTATTGTGCTGCTGTTTTTTTACATGTGGTGTGTTTGTGAGGCTGACCAGGAGCCAACAACGCTATTCCCGCCATCAGTGAACGCGTTATGTTGCTGGAGCATATTGCTGATCTGCGACCACTTAGTGCAGATCTTTGCTAGTGTAGCGTGATGGTACGTGACAGTTTGTCACATTGTATATCAGCTGTCACAGCTTCACGGTGTGAGTGCAGCATGCAGCTCAATTGTCCGTGCTTGCGCATGCATTGCTACACAGCAAACAATCCAGCATAGTTCTTGCAGCAGGCTGTCGCACGCATAGCTGAGTGCAATCTGTGTGTGCACCTGACCGTTCGCCTGGCAACAGATGACAGCAACGGTGTATGTGCTTACAAACACACCAACAGTGGCATTTTGTTGAGGAGCAGCAGCATGTGTTTTGCTTGCTGCTGCTCTCCCAGGCTAACTGGAGTACAAGTGTTGTGCACAGCAGCATGCCATGCTTATGGTACGTTAGCATAGTTTTGTCATTGGCAGAGCCTCAGATCAGTCGAAGTGCATGTTCGTGAAGCAGCATTCGGAGGCATCCGTGCTTTGGGCTTGCTGCCTCTCTGTTGCAGCAGGGTAGTGCTGGAACCATGTTGCTTGAAGGACAGGTGTGATTGCGGCTTGGATTCTTAGTTGTTGTGTTCGTTTGTGTCTGAAGGCTGAAATTGTCTGAGACAGTTGTTATGAGTAAAAGGGTGTACTAGAGGGACCAAAAGCAGGCAGAGGACGCAAGTCGCAGCATGATGCACTTCAAACGTTCTGCCTCTTGGCTTTTGTATGTAAAACGGATTTAACGGCTCCTGGCTCCAGGTAAATGCAAAACGTCATACCTTCAAGCAATGCTTGACCATGTATGTGTGTTGTACACAATCATCCATCAGTGGGTGCTTGCAATCGGGTGTGTCGTGACATAATCTATCTTACTGATTGAGAGACTCTTGCTGATTGAGAGACAAGCAGAGCAGAGGACGCAAGTTGCAGCATGATGCTTTTCAGCCCGTCTACCCCCTGGCTACGTAGCCAGCCACGTAGAGGTATACCTCTACCTCTTGGCAAGTGCAGCAATCCAATGAGGCCTGCTTGCAGTCCTAGGGATGAACGTGTGAGAAGCATAATGTTCCACTCAGTAAGAGACCAAGCAGAGCAGAGAACACAAGTTGCAGCTCAGTACACTGCTCTGCCCCTGCCTCCTGCAGTGGCCCCGTCACCAGTGTGGCAGCAACTCATGACCGTCAGCTTAGTGTCGGTGTATGTGCTCGGTGTTTCGGACAGTCCTCACTTAATGAGAGACACGGCAGTGAAGGATATCCATAACAGCCACTCCGCTCCAAGAACCAAGGTATGAACCTTGAACACGGACGTTCGTGTACATGCATGACGCTCAATCGACATTCATTGTGTCTGGACTTGTTCTACTTGAGTATCAATGTATTTTCGTGTCTTTATCGACATGTACCCTTGTATCCAGCTATCCCTCCACTCTGCTGCTTCCCGCCGGCGCCCCCGTGCCGGAACAGCTAGTTCTTAGTGTATTTCCCGCTTTGAATCACACAGCACGTACTTAGACTGTCTTTTGCCATAAGTTTCAGCGTTTCTAGTTTGAGTTTGCCTTCACAAGGATCCAACGGAAACAACGGCAAGCGGGTGTACACCATGTTGTCACCGGGCTTGCCTGTGAACCCTCCCCAAAAGCACGTGTTTGCCTCATCAAGGTCTTTGAACGACAGATTATTTGAAATACTCATATGGTGGGTGTCAGCCGTCAGTGTGAGGCCAGGAGGACGGCCACAGGTGGCACCGTGGTGCTGCCACCTGTACTGCATCGTCACCATTGTGGTTGCATATTGAGACACTCAAAATCTCTGCAAGATTTTGGAGTCCCCTATAGAGGGCCGTCTGCAAGATTATCAACAATAAAAAGGTGTGATTTTTGTTTGGCGTGAGGCTTTCCAGGTCCCTTTCAACGCGATTAAAATGTTGTTCTCGACAGCGCAAGCGCGGGTCTGCCTCAAGTTTAATGACCGTCGAGCGGCCAGCGTCAGGGTTCCTTGTGCAGAATGGGCCCGCGCCGCGCAGAATGACGTCGGACACGGGCATTCAACTCACATGAACAGTTAAATAGTCGTTTTCCTTCAAATGTCTGCGGCTGCACCGCCCAGCATCCTACTGCTGGCCGAGCGGTGCCTGCACCCATACGCGAGCGCCTGCGTTCTCATAATGTACAGATTCCTATGGTAAATGAGTAACGCTGCGTGTCAGCCGTGATCGCATCGTTTCTGTGCAATGGGCCGAGATGCACACCCGGTGTTCCAGCTCTTCAGTACAACAGGTTATGGTGCTGGCTCGCGAGCAATTTGCAGGATATGTGGGGTCAGCGTGTCACGTCAGGCTGCGACATGCAGCAAGCATTTGTTCCAGACCTGCACACAGGCAGCTACAGCAGACAGAGCAGCTGTCGTAGCTATGCTGGAGTCGAGGGGCCAGTTGAAATGGCTGCATCCTCCGCAGCTGGCAGCATTCCAGGCGGTGCAGCTGCTGCGACAGCAGCAGCACGCGCAGCAGCAGCAGCAGCAGCAGGACTTGCCTCCAGATGTGGCAGCAGCAGCAGCAGCAGGACTTGCCTATGCTCACCACTGCATATGCTGGTTATTGCATTTAGCCATGCACACGGGGTAACCTGGATACAGACATTCAGCACGCGCAGCAGCAGCAGCAGGACTGTGCAGCAGTACACTGCACATTGTTTGCAGATTCACACGCAAGCACCTGAGGGGCACTGCAATGTTTGGGCGCGGAACATAACATGTTCCCTGTGCTCTGGAACTACTGCTTGCTTGCATCGCGAGGTCTAACATATCTATATTACTGTGGGGCATTTCCAGGCAGCATTGTTGCTTGCACAGCAAGTCACTGCCTATGCTCACCATTGCATATGCTGGTTATTGCAGTCAGCCATGCACATCAATTCTCTGCGCTACAGGTATGTTTGGATTTTTGAGGGCTTGCTGCAGGAATGCGTGCCTGCATGGCAGCCCACTCGGAGCACCAGGAGAACTTGGGCGGGGGTCTCCTGGTCCAGCATTGCTTGAGGTGCGCAGTTTTGCATTTACCTGGAGCCCAGGAGCCGTTAAAATCCGTTTTTTACATAGGGTGACGTGGACAAACACAAACTTTCAAGGACCCTGAATGTTACCTGTGACACGACAGCACATCAGGCCCATCCCAACACGTCACACTCAATATGCCCTTCTCAGCAGAAGCAGCAGGATCACCAACAGGACCAGTGCAGCCTCCAGCACCTGAGCTGCAGCAGCTGACAGCTGACCTCGATGATGCTTTCCAAGTTAACCAGTGCTGGAGCGCAGAGCTGCGCGCATAACATGTTCCCTGTGCTCTGGAACTACTGCTTGCTTGCATCGCGAGGTCTGACATATCTAGAATACTGTGGGGCATATCCAGGCAGCTTTGTTGCTTGCACAGCAAGTCACTGCCTATGCTCACCACTGCATATGCTGGTTATTGCAGTTGGCCATGCACACAGGGTAACTTGGATACAGACAAACAGCACGCGCAGCAGCAGCAGCAGGACTGTGCAGCAGTACACTGCACATTGTTCGCAGATTCACACGCAAGCGCCTGAGGGGCACGGCAATGTTTGGGCGCGGAACATAACATGTTCCCTGTGCTCTGGAACTACTGCTTGCTTGCATCACGGGTCTTAACATATCTAAATTGCTGTGGGGCAATTCCAGGCAGCATTGTTGTTGCACAGCAAGTCACTGCCTATGCTGACCATTGCATATGCTGGTTATTGCAGTCAGCCATGCACATAGGGTGACGTGGACAAACACAAACTTGAATGGACCCTGAATGTTACCTGTGACACGACAGCACATCACGGCCCATCCCAACACGTCACAGTCAATATGCCCTTCTCTCTAGTTAGTGATCACCATTGTAATTAGCAGCAGCGCTGCAACCTAGCAGGGAATCAACTCCAAATCCTGGTCTGGTGGGTAAAGCATGGATCAAGCGGAAGCACTGTGACCTAGCAGGGAAACAAGGAAGAGAAAAAGCAGAGCCCCCGACCCCTTCATGCAAGATAGTGGAACATGTTATATTTAGGTGCTGATGATAGCAATGTACCAAATACCAAATACCAATTACCAAAGTAGGGCCACAGGCCCACCCACTAAGGAGCCAAACAAGGCTCATGGGGTCCCACAACAGCCAAGGAGTACCAAACTAACCAACTAATCCGAGGCCTCAACAAGTTCTGAGGATTCTGTCTCTGAGGCACTAGTGTCACTTGGGAGCACAGCAAGCGCCATAGCCGGATCATTTCTAACAAGGAGACAATAGTAAATAAAAGCAGCACAACTGTTGCAATGTGACAGCACAACTGTTGTTGAGCTGAGAGGCAGTGCAAGACAGTGCTTGCAGGGGGGGCAGCTGTGGGTGGCAGCTGTGCACATGATCCTTAGGCAACGGTGATCAGCATTGCTGGCTGGCCATTCAGCTGTGTACATGTACACAGCACATGTGCTGAATGATGGTCTTGTTGTACCTGTTGCTGCTTTGTACGCTTTGACTGGATTGATGCTGGGCTTCTTCTTGTACAACAGTTTCTTGTAATTAGCGGTTGGCAGTGAACTCGGCCGGCAGTAAGCAGGCGTGCAGCTGCAGCTGCACACAGCTGTGTGGCCTGACAGCGGCTGATGTTGCGCGTAGTGTGCGCTGGGGGCAGCTGTGGGTGGCAGCTGTGCACATGATCCTTAGGCAACGGTGATCAGCATTGCTGGCTGGCCATCCAGCTGTGTGCTGAGAGTTGATTATGTTGTGCGGCGGCTGTTGATACTGATTAACTTCATGCCAGGCCCCAAGGAGCCCCAGGCCTGTGTTGGGAGTGTACGGTGATCTGCCTTGACTGGTTCACAGGCGCATGTGATAAATGATTATCCGCTGATTACCCGTAATATATCCATCGCTATGAGGGATAAAACCAGTTGATAGATTATCCAACACCAGCACAGGGTAATCACGGTATCCATCAGGTTTTCATCAGACAATCGCAGTATCCCGCGGGATAAAACACCCCTGGCGTTGGTAGGGCCTGGCAGCTGCCCCTGCACAACACAGAGAGTACTGCTGCTTATCACAACACAGACAGCAGCAGCTTCAACCTCTCTCCTCAGACCATATTGTGATGATCCCCTCAACACTGCTGCTGTTTGCCATTAACATCGGGCACCTCGCCACCCATTCCTCACAGCATCACCTCAAGGCACATGCATGTCACAAGGACGGTTCTTTGGACTACGCCATACCAGACAGCAGCCTTTCCACAGTCAAGCAGTTGCAGGGCTGGTACAAAGTTCAGCTGACAGCCACACTTGCAGCTGTGACACCGCCTCCACTTCCCTGCACACAACAGTCAACACTGCCCGCCTGCTACTAGAACCTTGTAGTACCTGCAGCCCAAGCAAGCTTCCAGCAGCCAGTGCAGACCAGACATTTGCACCACCAAACACAGCATGACAGCGCCACTGCACCATTGCCTACATCCTGCTTGTAGCACGCTTGTGGCCACCACATGCACCCCTGCCTTGAGTGCCATCCTCTTCCGGCTGCTCACCCCCTCCAACACCATCCATCGCTTGCTTCTGCTGCTGCCAAGCAGGTCTGCCCCTGCCACGGTTGCCAGCTGCTGGCATGCTGCGACCCTTTGCTTCCACCTCTCTGCCCTCCTCTTCCTGCTGCTGCTGCTGCTGCTGCTGCTCGTCAGCCTGCAGCAGCTCTTTCGAACCCCCTGCTCCTGCAAGCTTGTTGCCGCCGCGGGGCCCCGTGCGCGCTGCTGCTGCTGCTGCTGCCGCTGCCGCTGCCCTCACCCTCATTCCCCTCCTCCTCACATGCCTTCTCTGCTGCCTCATGCTCTGCCTTGCACTGTGCCTTGCTCACCCTGCGCCCCTGCTGCTGCTGCTGCTGCTGCTGCTGTTCCTGTGTGTGCATTGCTGTGTACAGGTACCCACCTGCAGCCGTGGGCAGCTCAGGGCTCCGGTGGCTCCAGCAGCTGCTGATGTGGTGCCAGCGCCAGCCTAGGTGCTGCCAGTGCCTCACGCAGCAGGAGGAGCTGGCTCTGCAGCTTCTCAGCAGGCTGCCGCTCACTGGGACGGGGCGCATCCTGTAGCAGCAGCAGCAGCAGCAGCAGCAGCAGCAGTGATGCACATGCGCACAGCTCAAGAATAGCAGGTGCATACCCGTGGAAAAACCCACCACCACCACCACCAGCAGCACACACCCAGCAGCTGCTGCTGCCATCACAGTGATGGTGGCACATTGAAATGTCACAGTTTGGATGTTACACGACGGGAACATCACCCGTCGTGTAACATCCATACAAACACTCAACGTGTGTGCTAGGAACAGCTGCACACCTGGAGAAGCTGAGGATCATCGCACAAGACATAGCACGCTCTGCCAGAGCAGACATAGTGGTGCTGCAGGAGGTGCGTGGTGTGCTACATTGTGGCACTTTCTGACCTCATGGTAGCCTATCATGCAACATCTTGATCAGCAATACACATCCTTACAGACAGCACGCTGATGCTATGGCTTGAATGGGTAATATGATGATGATGATGATGATGACCTCATGGTAGCAGCTGTGCGTGCTGTCTGTTGGGATGTGTATTGCTGATCATCATCATCATCATCATCATCATCATCATCATCATATTACCCATTCAAGCCATAACATCAGCGTGCTGTCTGTAAGGATGTGTATTGCTGATCAAGATGTTGCATGATAGGCTGCCCCTTTCATTGCTGCTGACATTGGCCGCAGAAGCCAGGCATGGTCGTGGAGGTATAACCTGCTGAGGTGGCGATGTCGCTGCAGGCCAGCAGCTCAGAAGTTTAGTGTTTTACTCCAAGGCGGTAACATATGCCACAAGAGGCAAGGTTGGTATGAACATCAGATGTGTTGTAGGGTTGCTCAACATGCTTCCTGATGCTGAGTGCAGGTTGACCAGGACAGGACTGTCCACTAACAGCGTGGCACGCTGTGCGCTGAGCTCATGAGGATCGCAGCTCTGAACAAGGGCGACAAAGGCAAGCAATGTGCTGCCAGCATGCCATGCATGGCACGTGGTGGGTTGCCATCACCACAACACACTACACATGCATTCGGGGCCTGCACAATGCAACAATTGCTGGCGGTACCGGTTGTTGACATGCTTGCTGAAGCGGTACACACACTCTCAGAGGCAGGGCCTGCCTACCTAAACAGTCACCACGGTGCTGTCTCAGACTGATAAACACTCATAAGTGCAAGGCACCAGCCCATCCTGCTGAGCACAACAGGCTGCTCACATCCTGCCCGGGCCAACTCCCCGAGCATGACCAGCGATGTGCTGCCGGCTCACACTCAACCAAGCAGAGGGCCTGCTTCACCGCATCACGTGGTACACGGCCCTGGCCATGGCTGTGCTCAGCTGCGCGTCACCAGCCCTCATCTGGTCGACACAGCCACTGCCGCGCATCTCTAGCGCTGAGCGGCCCAGGCAGCCCCAGCTCCCTGCGCATCGCGGCTGCCGAATGGGCCGTCATGCAGCTCTTGTCGTCCAAGCCAAGCACACGCAGCTGCTTCAAGCTGGCCAGCGGCTTCAGTTCTCCCTGTCGCTCATGCAGCCGGCTATCAGGCAGGTCTAGGCAGGTGAGCTGCTGCAGGTGTGTGGCGATGGACTGCAGGGTCGGCTCCCCGGGGCAGTAGGTGACATGCCGGCACGGCTTGTAATCATATGTTGGCCCGTACTGGTCGCCACGCTGCAGCCGCAAATCCTGCAAACATGCAGCACACCAGAACTCGGGGATCGCCATACTTAGCTGGCAGGAGAAGTCACATGCACCTCCCCCGCGCAGCAGGATTACAAGCAAAGGCAACCGAATCTGGTGAAGCTGCTACATCACTGTTTGGTGCAGTTTGGTGGATTTGTGTTTGATGCAGCAAAAGTTGCTGGCTGCTGTGCGCATGGCAGCGGCAGGCACGCACCCGCAGGCCCTTGAGCTGAGGTGCCAGTGTTGCAAACCACTTGTTGCACATGCCATCCAGAATGTGGCGACCCAGCGCCAAACGGGTCAGCTTTGTTGCCTGTGCAACGTAGGCCACCCACGGCGCCCAGCCATCCCCCTGCTTTTCTTTCGCAGCATGCTCTAGTGCTGCAACTGGTGGCATCTCCGTGAGGAACAGCCGCAGGCTACGCAGCTGCGCATTGTTGCTGATCTGCACAACAGTGCCAAGCAGCTGCTTCAATGCTACCACAGCCGGAGCTATGCGACGCAAGTCGGCGCATGGGGTGTGTGAGGTGGTCCATTTTGGGGGCTTCTTCACTGCATCGCTGCCAAGCATGGCTGCGCTGCCCTCAACCTCAAGCTCCTGCAAGCTGCTGAGTTGCTTGATTGCGCTGCCCAGCTCCGCAATGCTGCTGGTGACTTCAAATGCAGCTAGTGAGAGGCTGCTCAGACTGGTCAGCTGTGCCAGCGCCCACACCACTGGCGCTGACAGCATGCAGCCTGCCAGTGTCAGCACACGCAGGCAGGGCGCCAGAGCAACCCAACCTGCACCAGTCTCTGCACTGACTGCCACAGCTGCCGCAGCCGGAATAGTGGGCGCTGCATAGTGCAGCCTGAGCTGTGTCAGCTTGCCATCTGCAAAGGCACACGCACCAGGTTGCGCAACAGATGCCAGGCAACCTTGCTGTCAGGTATGCTGTGTGAGCCGGCAGCCGCTGAGTGCTGATCGCTCATCGGCAGCGGCTGCTGCAGCAGTGTCAAAAAAACAGCCCTGTCCTCACCTGCTGCCTGGGTGATGCGCAGCTCCACAAGTGACGCTGGCAGCTGCTCCAAGATGCTTGCAGCTGCATCTGCTGGCAAGGAGCGCTGTAGGTGCAGGCTGCTCAGCTGGCTCAGGCCTGGCAGCGCAGACAGAACAGGGCTGGCACCAGCAGCAGGGTCCTTGGGCTGCAGTGCCCTGCTTGCTGCCACTGTCAACCTGCGCAGCTGCCCCAGCTGCAGCATGGCAGCTGCCATCTGCTGAGTATCACGCCCGGCTTTCAGGTACACCTCCAGGCTTGTCAGGTGAGCAGGGGGGAGAAGAGAGATGAGCGCTGCACTGCTGATGTCCTCTGAGGTGCTGTGAAACTGCTGCAGGCGCAGGCCGTTGGGTGCTGCTGCTGCTGCTCGCAGGCCTGCTGCGATGGCGGCCGCCTGCCCCTGCCTGCCCTTGCCCACCTGCAGCGAGTGCAGCAAATGCCCGTGCTTTGCAACCCAACCCGCAAACTGCTGCGCTGCATCAACTGCAACGTAGTTCTGCAGGTGCACTGGGATGTAGCCTGTGCATATCTCATCGACTGCTGTGCCAGCCGCTTTGCAGCTGCACATCAGCTTGCTGATGATGCTCGTCTGCATGAAGCAGGGCTGCATGAGCAGCACACGCAGCAGGTCCTTGGCTTCAGCTGCCAGTGGCCTATAAGATAGCTCCACACTGCCCCAGTGCAAGTCTGATACATCTTCACTGAATGCTGCTGTGTGGCTGTTGCACAGCAAGAGGTCGAGCTTGATCTTTTTTGTCTTTTCAAGCTTGGACTTCAATCGCAGGTGTGGCATGCCTCCTGCACGCCTGCTACCAGGGCTGCCAGGTGCAGGTGGTGAGGCGCCAAGTGTCAAAGTAAAAGTGGTTGCAGAAGTGTAGCATAGGTCTGGGTCAGGAGGGCTACCAAGAGCTGCAGCTGGTGCTGCTGCCTGCACAGCTGCGGGCATGTGGTGCTGTTGTTGCGTCGTTGGGGCCTGCCGGCTGCTGCTTGCCCCGGGTGTAGCAGCTTGGATCACGTGAGTGATGAAAGGAGCTGCAGGTGCCAGAGCTGTAGCTGCTTGCTGCCCTGTTGCTGCTGGTGCCTGCTGCCTGTTCCTGCTTGACGCTGCAGGAGCTGGTGCAGCAGCGCTGCTTACGCTTGTAGGCGCAGCCACCCGGGCAATGGCACACGCAGCCAGCATCCTTTGTACAAACTGTGCTACTCTGCGTGCCAAGCATCCTGCTACAGCGCCGAGCAGGGCTATCACGAGGATCTTGTGCATGCTGCCTTGGTGTCAAACGGCTACTTCGCTGCTATCATGGATGCTGGCTTGTACACACTAACTTGCAGTAAAATTATTTTGAGCGCTATGGTGACTTGTTTGGCTGCTGCAGATGGTTGTCAGCGTCGCAGGTTCTGGAGAGCAGCTAATGCAGCCAACTGCGTCTTACTTTGTCGCGGCATGTGCTCTCCGTGAACAATCGCTTTTGCGTATCCGGCTTGCATTGCAAACACTGACGCTCAGCGTACTCAGGTGGTTGCTAGTGTCAAAAACCATATGAGAGAGAAAAACCATATGCACATCTGGGGGTTTGGTACATACGTGTAACTACTTCACGGAGACCAGCTCACACACAGGTGTTAAAAGTGCTGCTTCTTTGGACAGGTGTGTGACACACCTATTAAATCACCTGGCTTTGCGTGAAGCACTGCAATAAATCTGCAGGGAACCATGCCGGAGTTACAACATTCACATGAGCGTACTAGTCAGTTTGGCGGTCGCAGACCTAACTCCACTTCAGGATGTCCTTGTTGTGGTGCAGAAGTTGAGTCTTTGTCACACTTCATGTTTGATTGCCCTGCTACTTCTGCTCAGAGGGATGATATGTTTGCTGAGATCAGATCCCTGCCTGGTTGCGCTGAAAAGCTGCGCAGCGTTTTGTCCATGGCTGATTCGTCAATCAAGGTGTTGCGTTTTGTATCTGATGATATTTGGGGCAGTTCTGGAAGATGTCTGATGGTGTCACCGTGTATTGCTGCTTTTCTTGTCAAGTCTTGGGATGTGCGCAATGCATGCAAACATTCTGGAGCAGTGCTCCCTCCTCTTTCCGCCCCGGTGGGGCGCGGGGCCGATGTCGCTGATGCTATGGCTTGAATGGGTAATATGATGATGATGATGAACAGTCACAAAGCTACATTGGGCCCCGCACAACATGGCTGAACTGTTCTGCAACATGTAATCCTGCCTGACAACACATACCCTTGCCATTTGTTCACGAAAACGCCTGCTTGTTTACTAGCCCTCCAAGATGACAGTAAAGAGGAGTTACTCAGAACGAATTGGCACCAACGTAAACATGACATCAGGAAGAATGCCTTCCTGGGAAAAATGTGTGGCTATTCAACAATCGGACCTGCGTAATGTCATCGCAGCCGCCACCGCTAATACAGCAGCCCAGCTGCAGCGGCGTAGCCGTTTGCAAACCTCCACGCCCCACCCCACCCGAGCCAACGCAGCAACAAAGCCAGCCTATGCAGCAGCCTGCTTGACAGGCCACCAACTCATGCAGGCACGGCTTTCCGCAGCTATGTGTACAGCACTTGACACAGACTCTGCTTCATTGGCCAGTACCAGATCGGCAGCCATTGCGCTGCTGACAGAAGTTGTAGCACACCAGCATTCCTGCAAGCAGCCCACTTCCTGCTGGAAGCCAACACAAAAACTGCACTTCCAACCTCCAGTGACACAATGCCAGAACATGCTGTGCAACTTATGCTGTTGACATTGCTAGCAGCTGCACACAACAGCTGGTGCAGCAGCACGGATAAGCAACTAGGTAACAAAATAGCTGGCTGCTTAGTAGCCATACTCATCTGCGCCACCGCCTGCTGCTGCTGCTGCTGGGTTCTTCTCTGGGATCTCTGTCACCACCACATCGGCCAGCAGGAAGATCTTGGCCACTGAGCACGCGTTCTCCAGCGCACAGCGGATCACCTGCAGCAGCAGCAACAAAAACATCAACTTAACAGCAACATGATTTACAAAGAAAAACAATACAGCAGTCCAGCAGGATTGCTGTAAAAGCAGATTCTTTGGCGGCTGCACACCTGAATTTGATATTGACAGCAAAGCACCCGGTGTGCACACCCCCATGTAGCAGCAACACTTGTCAAGCCGCTCCACACAAATCAGAACACGGCAGCACCCAGGCACATGCCTGCAAACCAAACCCTAACGCACCTTGGTTGGGTCGATGATGCCGGTCTGCATCAGGTCCTCAAACCTGTCGACAGCTGCGTTGTAGCCGTAGTTGGGGTCCTGGCTGTCAATCACGCGCTGCATTACCACGCTGCCGTTGGTGCCTGCGTTCTCAGCGATCAGCTTCAGGGGGTAGGTCAGCGCCTTCTTCACAATCTCGGCACCAACCTGGCAGGCGGGGTGGGGTGATGGGCCGGCAGCAGCGGCAGCAGCGAGGAAAAATGAGTAGCAGCAACAATACTGACAAACATAGAGGCCAGGACTAACAAGCAGAGACCAGTATGATGGGGCTGCTGCAGGCAACCAGCGGGCAGCATGTGCAGGACCACCAGGCAATGTGACTGGGGCAACAGTCATGTCAAACAAGCCGCTGTTGCCAAAAGCCTTACCTGCAAGCACATCAACATTGGCCACACCATCGCCACCAGGCGCCAAACACTGACGCATGCGAGACTAGGAGCAAGTGCTGTGCACAGCAGTACAACGACACCTGCAAGCTTGTCAACAGTTTCCTGTCGGCATCCGCACGACTTCCTGCAGGACACGTGTGCACTTCCTGCAAGCCGCCGCCTCACCTTCTGCTCCTCATTGCTGAGGCTCTCCTTGACCATGTCAACCTTGGCTGCCAGCTTCAGCAGTGTGCAGCCGCCGCCGATCACGATGCCCTCCTCCACTGCTGCCTTGGTGGCGTTGAGTGCATCCTCCACGCGCAGCTTCTTCTCCTTCAGCTCAGTCTCTGTCTGGGCACCGACCTGCAGCGGGACAGCGACACAGGTGTGCGGGGCAGCACAGCACAGATGTGAAACGTGATCGTTTCAACCTTCTTTCTTGCCACATGCAGGCAAGCAATGCTGTACACAAGGTGCATGCCACACTCACGTGGCAAACATTGCACAATACATAGGTGCTGAGGCAACACACAGGTGATGGCAGAACACACCCACACACACCAGGCCACGGCACCGGCATCATGCCAGGCACCAATATGATGCCCACGCCACCAACCAGAAACAGTTGACCTTTCTCTCTCGTACTGTACGCCCTGCATAACCACGCGGTAACAACAGCAGCGAAGCAGAGAAACACAAGACAAAAGCCAGACAGCAAGCAACATGGTGTAGCATACAAATTGAACAGATGCTGACGCAGGGCCGCGCTTGGGTGGTGGCCATACAGCAACAACAGCAGCGAAGCAGAGAGAGTAAGGAAACGTCACCGCAGGGCCGCACCTGGATGATGGCCACGCCGCCGCTGAGGCGCGCGATGCGCTCGTTCAGCTTCTCCTTCTCGTACTCCTGCTCGGTCTGCTCAGCCAGGTTGCGAATCTGCTTCACGCGCGTGTCCACGTCGCCCTGCGTGCGGCCGTCGCCGACGATGGTGCACGACTCCTTGCTGATGACGACCTTGGCTGCCACGCCCAGCACGCTCTCGTCCGCCTTGTCCAGCGTCATTCCCAGCTCCTCCTTAACCATGGTGCCGCCCGTCAGGATGGCGATGTCCTCCAGGTAGCTGGTCTTGCGCTCGCCTGCACGCGCGCAGGGCGGGGGCGGCAATGGGTTGCTTGTTACTTCGGCGACGTATGTGTGGCCAGCGACGGCTCAGGCACATCACTGCAACACCCTGCAAGTAGCTACGTGTGCGTGCATGCTGACCCGCCCCAACGGCTGCAAGCATACCCTGAGGCATGTGCAACCCACGGCACAGGGACACACGCCTTGGACATCAAAGCATACCGCCTCTCAGTGCAGACATGGCGCTGCCGCAGTGGGTGCAGCAGCTGCTGCTGGACGCAAGCTGCAGCAGTTCGCGCGTCGCTCACCAAAGCCCGGCGCCTTGACGGCCACCACCTTGAGCGTGCCGCGCAGCTTGTTGACGACCAGCGTGGCCAGCGCCTCCTGCTCCACGTCCTCGGCCATGATCAGCAGCGGGTAGTTGCCGCGGATGGCCGCCTCCAGCAGGCCGATCACGTCGCGCGCGGTGGAGATCTTTTTGTCGACCAGCAGGATCCTGCAGGAGCGACGCACACATGGGTCACAGAGTGCCGGAATGGCTGTGCTGCTGCGATATGCGAGCTGACGAGACGCGTCTTACAAGTGCAGTTTGCGTCAGGTTGCTTGGACTGAAGACAATCCCAAAGTCACGTCACCTGTACCTGCTCATGGGCCTGCACCTTGCTGTGCTGCCGTGTGCATTCACACGCCAAGCTGCCAGGCTGCCCTAACCAGCGCCTGGCGACTGCTGTGCTGCCCCAACATTGCTCTGCTGCCGGCATCAGCTGTGCAGCACTGCAACCGCCAGGTGCTAGGTGCTGCAACCACTGCACCGCCCACCACATCACAGCTGGCGCGCACGCACCTGCAGTTCTCGTACTCCGCCACCATGCGTTCTGGGTCGGTCACAAAGTAGGGGCTGTAGTAGCCGCGGTCAAACTGCATGCCCTCCACGAAGAACAGGTTGTCGTCCGCGGTCTTGCTCTCCTCCATGGTGACCACGCCCTGGCGGCCCACCTTGGCCATGGCGTCAGCAATGAGCTGGCCGATCTCAGCGTTGCCGCCTGCAGCAGATGCATGGTACACACGGTTATGCAGGGTGATTCACTGGCAGCAAAGTCACGACCACAAAGTATGGCGAATATCCACAGCACATCTGCTGGTGCTGCTGCTTGTTACAAACAGCACTGGGGCTGCGCAGAGACACAGCCAATGCCTGCTGCT
Organism: Scenedesmus sp. NREL 46B-D3; assembly: GCA_014080715.1. Taxonomy (NCBI): domain Eukaryota; kingdom Viridiplantae; phylum Chlorophyta; class Chlorophyceae; order Sphaeropleales; family Scenedesmaceae; genus Scenedesmus; species Scenedesmus sp. NREL 46B-D3. The sequence continues at coordinate 304,713 of JACERP010000067.1, read as the reverse complement.
GCTTGCTGCCCACCACACAAGATGGTGCTGTTCCTTGCCAGCGCTCGCTCGCTGCTGCTCCTGCTGCACCCCCCCACTGCTGCCGTGGCCGCCGCGCCCTGCCAGGGATGCGCCCCAGGCGCTCCAGCAGCTGCAGTGCTGTCTGTGGCTGCGCACCTGCTGACACTGATGCCACGTTTGCCAGGTCCTTGTCGCTGGCCACCTCTGTCGACAGCTTGGCCAGCTCCTTGACCAGCGCAGCGACAGTCTTGTCCATGCCGCGAGTCAGCTGCACAGGATTGGTGCCTGCACATCTCACAAGCACGCAGAGCAAACAGACAATACATTCAGCAGGAGTCACGCGTTGTTGGGCTCCTGCTCAGCGCCGTTCTGCCCAACGCAGCAAGCCGTCACATCCCTGTCATTTGCTGCTGTTGCACCCGCCGCCACCGCCAATGGCTCAAGTTGGCTAAACTGTGTTTACATGCCTGGCTGCCGAGCCACATCGGTCCCCTGTCGCACCTGCTGCCACAATCTTCAGGCCCTCGGCAATGAAAGCAGCGCTCAGGATGGTGGCGGTGGTGGTGCCATCGCCGGCGGTGTCGTTGGTGCGTGCAGCAGCCTGGCGCACCAGCTTTGCGCCAATGTTCTCCACTGGGTCCTCCAGCTCCACCTCCTTGGCGATTGTGACACCGTCGTTAACGATCTTGGGGCTGCCGTACTTTGACTCCAGCACCACGTTGCGGCCCTGTGGGCAGCGGCACAAGCGCGAGGGCAGGCAGCAGTCAGCAGGGACCAAGGCGCAGGGTCTGGCAGTCAATGCCGCACACGATTTCAAGATGCAATGCACAGGTATGATTGGCGCAGTGCTGGCCAAGTCGATAATGCATGCTGGACAACAAAGACCGTTTTGTGCATGGGTGCATTGTGTCACAAAGGTGACTGCTCAGCAGATGTGTTTGGTGGTGGGTCCATGCATGCAGGCGGGCACATACGTGGGCTGGGCAAGGCCAAGGGCATCATCGAGTTGCTCAAACAGGACTGCCACTGTGGGTGCGTGCTGCTAGACCGCTACTGTGCAAAAGTGGAAGCTGAGATCTCCAGGCCTGTGTAGCCTGAGCAGCTGGCAGGTTGGACACATGCAGCATGAAGCGGCAGCTGCGCAGCTTTATTTGAACCCCTTGCATTATGCAGACCAATCAACAATCGTATATCGGCTGCTGCTTTCTACTAGCCAGCTGTGCTAGTCTCTTCACAGCGCAAGCTGCTGAAGCTTCTAGGCCTCTGCAGCTGCTGAGCTCGCCTGCTGGCAAGTGATTGCATGCTTGTTGCAACTGCCTGCACCACATGTACTGCGCAGAGAGTGTAAGCACCATCAATCGCTGTAAGCTGCTGAGGTGCGCTAGGGCTGCCGTGGCACATCCTGCTCATGATGTGGTTGCTGCTGTGCGCACCTTGGGGCCCAGGGTGACACCAACCACAGTGGCCAGCTTGTCAGCGCCAGCCTGCATCTTTTTCAGCGCCTCCATGTTCTTGTTGAAATGCAGGTCCTTGGCAGCGCGCACCACATGGGTCCTCCTGTCGTTGTGACGTTGTGGCAACCAGGCAGCAGGCAGCAGCAGCAGCAGACCAAGAACGGTCGCCTAGGGCTCCCTAACCAGACGGCATGCTATCCAGGGTATCCTTTCAACACATAAAAGGCTCAATGTGCACCACAGAAAGGCATGACAGCCTTGCAATGCGCAGAAGCACACTCCGGCGATTCCCTACGAGAGAAAGCTGCTGGCGATCGCATAGCACAGTCAGCTGGACACAAGTCTCACCTGCTCCTGCTCACAAAACGAGCAGGGCCAAAGGCCCGTCCAGAAGCGGGCAGAGTGGTCTGCATCGTGCGTGCTTTCTCCTCACGCAGCCACCAAATACGGCAACAGAGGATGCACTAACGTAGAAACGCTTGTGCAGAACTACAAAGGTGCCGAATGGATACGTGGGCAGGTTGAAATGGCTCAGCGCAACGCAGCAGCCATGATACTTGGGGCTTTGTCAGGAAGCTTCGAGACGAAACCCTGCTCAGAGGACGTCGTATGAGTTGCTGACGCCTTTTCAAACAAAATTTTGTTTCAGCCTGTTCTTGTTGCAGTGTGCATGAAAAACATGCGCAACACAGGCAGTCAGTGCGGTGGCGGGCTTGACGATCAAAAATCAGCTGTTTGATTGCAACTCGGCATTTGACTATTTTGTTGAAAAAAAATTTGGACAGCGCCACCATAGGCGTGTAAAGGCGCCAGCAACCTGCTGCCAATTGTACAAGAATATGTGGGACGAGCAGTCAGGTTTGTCCTGATGTTGCTGGTGGTATCTTTTATACCTGTAGAACATCTCCATTTTGTTTGTAAATGTAAGAAACAGCATATCTGAAGGGCGTTGTAAGAAGACTGCTGTGCACATGGTGTTACAGGTTAACAACAGCCAGTCACTGAGTGCTGCCAGTTTTGACGGTTTCGTCTTAGTGACGGTTTGGGGCCTCTCAAAGAGCCTAAGCCTGTAACACGCCAATAAATCAGTCACTATGACGGGTATGGCTCAGATCACTGGCAACACTGACAGCAACATTTGCAGTAGCTCATATACCATCTGTACACTGACTGTTTCGGGCACAGTTTCCTACAATGGGTCGTGATGGATGTCTTGTTGATGCTCAAACATCTACTTTGAGTCTGATAGTACAGCACCAGGCACGCTTGTCTGCTTGCAGTTGGGATCGTGCCTCATGTTGGTGTGTAGCTCAGTTGAGCTGCTACGATCAGCATGGGTTGCACTGTGGCGTTGTTAGAGGGGGGATTGGAGTGCAACATCAAATAAGCTTTTGCTGCAATAAGTTTCATCAGCTTCACCGTCATAGTCACTCCTTTGCCTTCCGGAGCAGTGGCAGAGGATGCTCAGGGCTAGTGACCCGTCGAACCTCTAAACCACAGCTCTGCCGCTGCCAGAACTGTTAATCACAGTTATGTTAGAATATGACATATATTTTGCAAGCTCTTCCACCAGTTCTTCCCTTGCTGTACTTCACTTTTTGCTGCTGCGATGTTTCGCTGCCTCCCAGCAGTGTCATTGGTTCTCACATGACTTTATAGCTGTTCATAGCTCGCTGAACAGCTCTCTCTGGTCTCCACCAGGGGCAGGGCACGGAGTTGCGGTTGCACTGGGTGCAAGGAGCTGGAAGCGCAGGAAACGCAATGAGTCGCATGTCTAAGGCAGATGAGGTGCGTGCTCATAAGCTGAATCTAGCTTGCAAAGCTGGACACCTGCAGCACATTGCTTCACACTACATCCCTGCTGGCTCTGCTCTGGCTCTGCAAGCCTGCAAACTCGACCCTCACAGCATGCATTGCACATGTAGACCCACCTGTTACTCTAAGCTGAAGCAGGCGAAAGCGAGAATCGCCGAGAACGCGTGTTGGCTCAGCAATGCCCTGCTACTGTTGATCATGTTCTTGCCAAGCTCTGCATGTGCCCCAGTGACGTGTCACACCTGCCACCTTTGCCTAGTAACGAATAGTCATTGTGTTGTACGGCAGGCCACATCATGGCGGCGACCACTTGCCTCCAACGACGCCCACAGCACACCAAGCAGCAGCAGCAAGACTAGCAGCAGCTTCTCGCACCGCCCAGCATCAGCAGGAGGCAGCAGCTCTTACAGCAGGATGATGCAGCAACAACAGCAGCAGGTGCCGCCCATGCGACAGCCAGTGCCTGCATCTTTCAATGTGGTAGAAGCACAAGCACTGCTGGATCACCGCTGGAAAGATATATGCCAGCAGGGCCTGCAGCCGGCATGCCAGTGCAAAGAGAAATCAACAGCAGAAAATGCAGCAGCAGGTGAGGCAGCAGCAAATGGCGAGGAGCTTGCAGGAAAGCATGGCAGCATGTTTCTGCAAGAGGTTAAAGCAGCAGCAGACAGCAGGACAGCTGATGGGGCATGGGACGACCCATAACATTTGCAGCAGGCATCAAGCCATGGCGCTAGTTTGAGACGTCTTCTGTTTGTGTTGTGGAAGGCTCCAAAATATGCATAGTCTTGTATTCTTGGGTGCCCAAAATGGCATCTTCCACGTTGTTTAGACTGCACCAGTCACACCACCGTGTTCACGTGACTTTGTTGCCAAATTCAGGCCATGCGCCAACATTGGCATATGCACAGTGCGCAGCATTGACAGTTCAAGAGCAGCATGCAATGGCTCAGTGGCAGCTTGAGGTACAGTAGTACTCAAGTGACTGTCAGAAGCGGTCATGTTTTAGTGAGGTGTAGCAGGTTGTAACAAGCAGCAGCATTGCAGCAAGGAAGTAAAGCAAGGAAAAGCAGAAGCATCCGACCTGTAGTCTGTGTGTTGTCCCAATCTCAGGGCAGGCAGGCACAGACATGGTGAGATTTGAGGCTTGTATGTGACAAAGGCGATTGCCGTGTGCGGGGTAGTACAGGTACATGCAGCTTGCTGCAGTTGTGTTGATGTTGCACGATTACCTACACGCATGACGTGACAATTTGATAGTCAGCAGTGCATGTGGCTGCCTTCATTGACTTCTGCTTTTTTTGGCATGCCAAGTGGGACAGCTACTGTGCGAAGCATGCACGCCATCAGCTGTGGTCGCCAGCATGCTGCCTAACCACTGCCTGCAGCAATGGCCGTCCGTTGGCTTGGTGGGGATTGGTGGGGATGGAGGCATCATGGGCCGCCCACGGTCATGATGCGCACAGTTCTGCCAGACAGCTGGATTTCAACACGGTGCAACCCGCAGTTATGAGGTTGCATTGCAGTGCGAAGAGCTGACATATGCTTGCATCATTGTGCAGAACCCTCTTCAAGGGTTCAGAGTTCGCAGTCTGCCAGAGTTTGGCGTTATAACCCCAAAGCCTACAGGTGCGCTTGTGCTGAGGGAAATGTAAACACACATCTTGATATGCTGCTGCTAACGCATTCTGTTCTTCACTCAGTTTACTGAATGCACGCTAAACTGTGCATCTTGCACATCACCACACCAACCGCACTGGCTCAAGATTCGTGCAATTCAACTATAGACTGCTTGCAAGTTCATTAAAGACATTTGACGCGAGTTGTGCGCAGCCTGCCAGCAAAGATGAAGCGGAGCGCAGCACTCGCCTTGCAAGCGCTGCTACAGTCGCGATGCAGCCCAACTTCACCCCAAGCTTTCGTCACAGTTTCAAAGCTTCATCTACCTATCAGCTGCCGATTTGGGCACATGGCAGTAGCACAGCAGCAGCAGTCCAGCAGCAGCAGCAGCAGCAGCCTGATCACGCCACCAGCGTGGTCCTTCACAGGCGTACGGCACATGGCAGGCAGGAGCGGACACAAGCTTTCGTTGAAGCGGGCCAACAACAAAGCCAGCTGGGCAGCTGTTCAGCCGTTTTTGGAGCAGGAGCAGCGGCAGCCTGACCAAGCAGCAGCGGCAGGAGCAGCAGCAGCAGCAGCAGCTAAGCTGCCGCCAATTAAATCAGCTATACCCCCACTGCCGCAGCTGGATGAGCCAGAGCAGCACCGTAGGATAGGCCGCATCACTGGCCCCTACAGCATAACACGCCAGGCTGCATTTGCAGTGGTAGAGTCAGGTGGCGCGCAGTTCAAGGTCACCCCAGATGATGTGATCTACCACAACAAGATCCCTGGTGTAACTGTGAATGACGTCATTGAGCTTGGCAAGGTGCTGCTGGTTGGCTCTGCGCAGGAGACAGCCATTGGGCGGCCATTCATTCCCGGCGCATCAGTCATTGCTGCTGTGGAAGAAACGCTCAAAGACGCCAAGGTGCATGTCTTCAAGAAGAAACCTCGAAAGGGGTATTCAAAGCTGCAGGGTCATCGCAGCCACATCACAGCACTGCGGATCCTTGAGCTGCGGGCTCCAGGCATGCAACTGCCAGCAGCAGATGCAGCAGCAGCACGAGCTGTGGCACAGCAGCTAGCAGCAGCAGGCAGTGGCAGCGGTGCGCAGCTGGCACCGCCTGTGCGCAGCTTAAGCGGGGGTGATGATGGTTCGCCTGCTGTCAGTGGCATCCATGCTATTGGCCCAGGCAGCAGCAGCAGCAGCAGCAGCAGCAAGGATGGGTCCAGCAGTACCAGAAGCAGAAAAAAGGTCAAGCATCCGTAATGTGTTTGAAACAGCTGTAAACAGCTGCTGTCGTAGTTGTGTGTGCAGCTGCACCAGCTTCATGCTGAGCGCACACCCGCCCTGGCTGGTGCTGTGCTGCCAGTGGCAATTGTCAACAAAAGCAGGTTAATAATAATTGTTGTGTGCAAGGCCAGCTGCAAGGCATCATGCATGGGGTCAAGGGTAGTATCTTTATTGCATTGTCAAAGAACCGAGCGGCTGCAGGCATGTGTCGACAGTAACAGAGCAAAACTACATATATATGAGGTTATGCTGTCAACTCTGTGCTTTGCCCGCATTTTGTCAAGTCTAGACCAGCGCCAAGCTATATGCTTCACGCAGCTGAGGTTGAAGTCAGCTTGTTGGACTAGCGGCTGGCCCGCTGTAACAAGCACTGACAGCACCAAGCAATGGCAAAAGCAAGCAACCATCATGCTGCTACAGCCAAGCTGCAGCGTTGGAGTAACAAGTACAGCTGACGAGCGATGGCAGCTTCACGGATACCCATACCACTGTCAAAGAGCCAATATGAAGCTCATCAGTGACGCTGGCCAAGGTGGCGGCATCACTGCTGCAGGATCCCTACCAGCTATATTCAGCCTGAGCCTGACACGCTGGATGTGACAGGAGTAAACAGCCTGCCATTACCAACTCAAACAAATAGCATAGCCATGTCTACAGCATGGCCAGCAAAGCAGCTTGTAAGCATGTGAACAAGACAGCACCCCGGTGGGACTCATCAACAGATGCAACGAACCAAGATCAGCCCAGACACTGTTTGCACATGCTCCAGAACACCGGCGCAAGGCAATCAGGATGCGGCGCTGCCAGTCAGCAAGCAGCAGCAACTACCTTTCTGTCAACACTGTTCAGCCGTGCTCAACGGCAAGTGCAGGCTGCACCCGCCACTTCAACCATCATCCCTGCCACACAGTCTATGCGAGAGGATGCTGATCCTACCTCTGCCACAGGCAGCATTGGTAGCATACAGTCTGACCACCACGCACGTATGTATCGTACAACAGCATGATTTTTGCTCAGCCAGCAAGCAACCCCGGCCCTGGGCCCCTGTGCGCTGCACCCACTCACAGCAGCTCCTACCTCACCACTTGCGGGGGGCACTCGCATTCAGGAGCTACTCATTGCTGAGACAAGCACTGCTTGCAGATCGTGAGCTCTGCCGTTAGTCCAGCAACACCCCCAGCCAGCTGCTGGCGGCTGCTGCTGCCACCAATTCTGCCAACCGCGCGGTTGCGCTTACATGCAAGAGCAGCACCAGCCAATGCCCATACACCCACTGTAACCAATAAACAGCAAGGTGCACAGCGCTCTGGCAGCATCCATGCATCTGCCCGCGGCTGCTGCTGCTGCTGAGGAGGAGGAAGATGCTGTCCCCCCCTTGCTAGCAGTGTCAAGACTCACATGGTCGCTTTGCTAAAAATGGCGCATGCACAGCAGCAACAGATGAAGCCTGGTGAGTATCCCACACCCTGCTTGCCTTACTCTGCCTTGATCCGTGCATCATCTGAGCCTGTTGCTGCTGCTGCTGCCACCTTTGCAGGCTTGCTGTCCTTGCTGCCCTCGTCATCGTCCGGCGACCCTCCCAGTGCGATGCGGACAATCTTCACAAACCAGAACAGCTGCAGGCTGTAGATGGACAGCAGCAGCCCATTCGTGATGTAGTAGCTCACGAGCGGCATCGCGCGCCCGTCCAGCAGGCCTGGCTTGATGAGTGCCAGCGGCGGCGCCAGCACTCGGCACAGGAAGAACGACAGCGCAAATGCCTTGAAGGCTGCATCCTTGGGGCGCGCCAGGCCCGGGAAGGCCGGCTCCGCGTAGTTGAGCGCCTTGGCGCTGTGCAGCAGCGTGTTGCTGGTGTCCAGCAGCGCGGTCGCCATGAGGCCGTAGCGGCCGAGGCTGTAGAAGTAGCCGTACAGCTGCAGCGGGGCGGGCGAGGACGAGGCAAGGCGGGCGGTGAGAGCAACTGAGCATAGAGGCAGGCGGGCAGGAGCGCAGATTGGCGTAACAGGGGAGTACTGTTGACACGCACAGGTGGCATCTCAGGCTGCATGCCTTACTTGTTGGCTTTTGGGGTGAGTGCATGGTGAGACACAAGTACATAAACAGCAGGAACAATGCCGGGCTTAAGCCCATGCCTACTACAAATGAATGTACTGCTGGTCGAGGGTCGGATGGTCGGTGTGTAAGGCTGTGAATGAGCTGCTGCTGGCTGTCCCTTCCCTACTTCAAACATCGCTGGCTGCAACTCACCATCATCCACATGGTGATGATGTGGTGCACAACCATCTCGGTGCTGCAGCAGCGAGCAGCACAGCAGCAGTGGCAACGGTTGCGACAGTGCATTGAGCAGCGAGAGAAGCATTTGCAGTGCAAGCATAGGCACTGATAGGCCGGATGTGGGGGCTTGTGCTGCAACCCTTGCATGAGGCAGGGAGGTGCAGTAGCAGTGCTAACAAGCGCTGCAGGCTGCAGCACCACTGCCCGCAGGAATGTGCGGCACCAACTCAGCCTCGGGTGCCTACCTGCACCACAGCTGACCATGGCTGCACTCCTGCTGGGCAAGCACACCGCGAGAAGGCACGAAGTAGCACCTGCCTTGCTCACAAGCACCTGCCACCAACACAGACAACTGCTGGCATGCTGCTTTGCGAAAGTGCTTATACACGGCTTTCAGGTCCTCAAACAGAACAGCACCTCACTCCCCACAACCGCGGCTTGCACGCAGTAGCTGCTGCTGCACCTGCCGACTTCCTGCACCTATCTCGCCATGGCGAAACTACCGCCAGCGCACGATCACTGCATCGCACACCATGCGTCGCACACCAAGACGGCCAGCCTCTGCGCCTGCATGTCTGTGGCACATTTGCAGTGACCAGACGCAGATGCAACATCTGCCGGCAGCACCAACAGCACCGAACTCTGGCTCACCTGAGCAGGCAGCCCACCCGCAGCGCGGTGCAGATCATTTCATAGAGGTAGAAGCCAAACACGGTCAGCCAGACCAGCTTGAACTGCCGGCTGACAGAGATGTGGGGCCAGCCAGCCAGGCAAGCGCCTGTGCTGAAGGGCGTGCAGCCGCCGTTGTCTGTCATTGTCACGTGCCAGGCCCACGTCGTCATCAGCAGCGAGGAGGCTGCGATGAAGCTGTTGTTGAAACAGTTGTAGGCCTGCAGGGAGTGGAGCGGTTGGTTGCGGCAGCAGGCTGAGGCAGTGAGCAGAGAAGATGCAGCACATGCATCCGGCTTGCAGGAACATCACGTTGGTGGGTGTTGCACTGCGATGATTCTGCCAAATCAGTGCTGCGTTGCTACTGTCAACACGCTACGAATCAGGGCCAACAGTTGCGGCAACAGTGACAGGGGAACGCTGCAGAGGCCAGAAGCGTTGCGTGGGTTGACAACTTGCCTTGCCCAGGTGAAGCACACTTGCAGGACAGCGAGCTACAAGACTTCCGGGGTGGATTTGCTCAGCAGGCAGGCACGCATGCCTGTCTGCTTGCACGCAGATCACCTCTGCACACTCTCCAAGAATATTCCCTGCTACCTGCCATAGGATGAATCAGGCACGGCATGACGCAGACGATGGGACTCTACAATTCAATACAGGCAAAAGCTTTGGCGTAGCGTGCGCACCCGCTTGCGGATCTTGGACGGGTTGCTGTCGCTGCCCTGCAGGCGCGCCTTGAGCGCCGCGTTGAGGGGCGGCAGCAGCAGCTTCTCACTGGCCAGCCGCACTGCTAGGATGCTCAAAGCAATGTAAAGGGACAGCAGCATATCCACAGGCTGGCCTTCCAGCGGTGGCATCAGCCACTGAAGTTGGTGAGGCAGCGAAACCAGCAGGTCCATAGCTGCTGCTTGCTGCTGCTGCTGCTGCTGCTGCTGGTCCTGCAAGTCGCTGCTGCTGATGCTGCTGAACACTGCCTTCGCTGGCGCAAAAACAAGAGTTACAGTGTCAGCCGCCTGCGTCCTGCAGTATGGATAGACACGGTGGAGCATGGTAATGAATATCTTGCAGTTGCTCTCTGTGCTGAGGTGTGCAATGCAGCACTTCGAATCTAACGCCCACCTAATGCTTCAACAGCGGCCCCCTCCTGGTTTCAAATCGTACAGTGACACGTACTAAGCAACCAAGAACCAAATCAAGCAGGCTCTTGGCCAGATTCAAAATGTGCAGGCGAAGTTGTTGTACTGTTTACTTACAGATCAGGCACAAAGGATTGCATAACAATCAAATTGCTGCAGATATTTGGTGCTGCGGGCGTCATCCCTGCACCCCCACGGGTGCTGATGTGAATCATTGTACCCCTGCACCTCTGGACTGTAGCCCCGTAGCGCGGTGTCAGCTCATGCACCGCTCCTAAACCTCAACTGCTACGGCAAGACATCTCCGTTTCAATGCGCTCATGCAATGCGTTGTGCCTGCTGTCTGACGGTGTGCGCACATGTAATTGTCACAGGCTGTACAATCCACCCTGGACTCTGACGTTGTCGGTGCCAGACCAGGGAGAGAACAGTTAACGCGGTGTTACCCTCCAAGGGATCATGGCTATAATTCAAGTACTTAAACCGCACCAGGAACCCCAGCCACGAACTGAGTTCACCAACCCCTCAACTTCAACTGGGCATGCAACCGGCATGACACCGAGAGCTGTCAGAAACCACCGACCGTTCTAGCGCTAGAATACTAATAGATCTGCTGGCCAGCAGATCTAATAATAGTCTAGCACCCGCCAAATGCATCAACAGCCATCACCTGTCATCCTGTGATCCCACAGCACCGTGAGGATCAAATGCAGAGACACAGTGAGATACCATCCTGCTGCTCTGTGCATGCACAGGAGGGTTGGGGCATGTCCGTGCACTGTGCTTCATTCCACACCAACACAGCAATACAGCAATATAAAATGTGTACCACACTACTGCCCATTTCAAAGCAACGATTTATTGGCTGCGCAATAACACGCTGTGGCATAAAGTATACGATGGCGATACCGTTTGAAACTGAGTTGCGCCAAATGTCCATATGTCCGTATGCTGTCAACATAATAAGAGTGCTGCATGACAGCATCGTGTTGGCATGCACTGCTCCACCTCAAAGGTGCAAGAAGCCAAATGCAAGCGACACACTACACACAGAGGACCAATGCACGTGGCACAAAAACATGCGTGGCTCCCTGCCTGCTTTCCCATTCCAGCTTGCAAATGCAGCATGCTGGGCCATGCAATACAACACTTTACCCACTGTAAACATGGCAGAATCAAGTGCCACAACGTTCAGTTTGGCATCAGGCCAAAAGCATGGCAGGTAGTTTTTCCTATGCCGCCTAAAGTCCCACTAACTTGCAACACGTGTCTGTTATGCTGTGGTACTTCACCATTCCACTGGTGCATCCGCTATAGAAAAAGTGATGCAGAGCTGTTTTACCAGCCTTCAGCTACACCAGCCAAACTATCAATGATAAGCAAGAGACCGCAAGGCTACTAAGTGGCAGCTCACACTAAGCGCCAAGTCGACCACAGAACACTGCGAAACCTTGCTCAGTTCACACTCCGAAAGAGCGCGAAGGAAGAGCGCTAAGAAACACAGTCTGTTGCTCTGCCGCACGGGGGCTATCCCACATTCTACTCCGGATGCTAGACTCTGTCCAACATGTGCAGGGCATTGTGTTGTAGCCGCGATTGCACATGCAGTGCAGCAACACGTCTCGAGTGTAATCACTCGCTGCTGCTCTCATCGCTGCACAGCAGCAGCAGCAAAGCTTGCAAGCATACATGCCTGGGCTTGCCAGCAGGCAGCCCGTGCTACTTACTACAGGTACAAAATTGATCAATGCAAAAAATTAAGCATTGCTGGTGAGCACACCAACACACTGAGCCAACTGCTGTAGCGGTGGTTGGGTCTCAGGGACAGGATCCTACGAACGAGCAACAGCCAAGGGCAGTCCCTGCAGGACCGCTTAATACCGGTGGTACCATCCATACAGAAATTATGCATGCCTCCAAGGCACTTGCAAAGTGGCACTGCAAAGTGGCAAAGTGGCACTTGCTTCTCAACTGCACAGTGGCACTTGCTTTTAAAACTCACTGCATGCATCAAGGTGAAGTTGCCTGCAGCAAACCTTTGTTGGGGCCAGGGGCGATGCACCAAGACAAGTGCCAAGGAAGGTCGTCAGAGCACAGCATCCTACACCTAAGCCTCAATGACCATGCCGCGAGGACCCAGGCTGTGGCAGCCACTGCTGTCGCTGGTGGAACTTGCCATGCTGCTGGCCATGAGCCAACCCCCAAAACCTGGTCATGAGCAAACCCCGCATCCATGGCCGCCCTCAGGTGGACAGCCTGAGTGCAACCAAGGCGGGAGGCATCATGCAGAGGTGACATGACCACCAACGTTAAGGCAGGCTGCCCCAATCCTCCTGCTGCAACTGCTTTCTGTCTATTAATAAGGAAGACAGCGCTCTCACAAGGTGCACAGAGTTCTCAACAACACACGCCCAACAGACAGCCCAGCAAGTTCCCAGCTCACGCAAGGCACCTGTGTTTGCCACGTCAACAGTAAATGCACCCACACCACCATCACAAAAACAGATGCACCCGCGACATCGCGTCATCACGGAAACCCCGCAGTGTGTGACAGCAGCCTCTTGCCCTATGTTCGCACCGCCATCAGCCGCACACAAAAAGCCACAGGCCCACAGACAAACAGAATACCCGCAGCAGGCACTGAGCCCCACCGTTCTGTCATTCTGTTGCTTGATCCAAAGAACACCAGAACAGAACGCCATGGTACTATGCGTGATGTGCAGTTCGTATGCAACCCAATGCTCAGGCATCGACCTGCATCGCGAGCTGTGTGGCCCGGTACGCAGCGGCAACCCAGCGTTGCTGCGCAACCGGCACTATGACCAACCCCAAGTCCTGACCCCGCTGCAACTTGGCTGGCGCGGACAGCCTTGCACTGCCCAGCCCGGGGCTCTCAGTGGTCACCATGCGCCGCTTCTGCCCTACCATGCTGACAGCAGCAGCAGCAACAGCAGGAGCAGCAGCACATGGATGCAGGCCGCACACGCCAGTGGCAGTGCTGCCCCGGTTGGTGATGCTGCTACTGTTGCCCTGCTGCACGCTCGTCAGGTCTTGCCAGACCGGTGCCAGCGCTGCTTCCTGCATGCTACTGAAAGGGCTTGGCAGGGAGTTGGCCGCATCGCAGAGCAGCGGCTGCAATGCAGCAGCAGCAGTGGCAGTAACACCTGTCTGGCCACCACGCTCTGCAGCAGCCACAGCAAATGGAGAAACTGAAATTGATACGCTCCCGCCGCTGCTACCAATGCTGCTGGCGCCGGCAGCCGCTGTTTGCCTGAAAAGGGCAGCTGCATCCAGTGGCTGCTGCTGCTGCTGCTGCTGTGCAAGGGGTGCGGGGGCACTTTTGCTGTGTTTCAGCGCTTGTACTTTGCCGGCTGCAGCAGCTGCTGCTGCTGCTACTGCTGCTGCTACACATGTGCCAGCAGCAGCAGACGCCACAGCAAAGGGGCTGACTGATGTATGACCACTCTGTGGTTGGCTGTCCCCCTGCGCTGCAACCGCTGCTGCTGCTGCTGCGACCACAGGTGCAACAGCAGCTGCCTCTGCCACTGCCGTGGCATGAGCATCTGCTGCTGCTTTGCGGATGATAGCCTTGATGCGCTCTGCAGCTGCTGCGTTCAACACAGCATCTGTCTCTGCGCTGCTGGGTCTGCTGTGAACATGGACCTCAGCCACGCTTGCTGCAGCTGCCTGGGCACTACCTTGTGTACTTGCAGGTGAGTCATCATCACTACCTGCTGCTGCTGCCCCAGCAGCAGCAAACTCCACGGCTGCAGGCCCGTCACTGCTGCTGTGCCTTGGACTATCGCTGCTGCTGGTGCTGCTGCTGCTGCTGGCCTGAAGGTCCATAACCAGCACAGTGACATTGTCACTGCTGCCACATGCAAGCGCAACCTTTGTCAGCAGCTTTGGAAGTACTGCAGCGATTTGCTGTCTGCTCAAGCCTGCTGCTGTAAGCTCGCTCACTGCATGGCTGACGAGGTCAGCAGCATGCTGCAAGCAGTACAGAAAAACGTTGGCGGTACACAGAGACTCAGTCTAGCAGGACAGCAGTACAAGACATGTGATAAGTATGTTGCTGTGCAACATGTCTGGATCAGCAGCTGGACATGCTTCTCAGACGCTGACAAAGATTGTGCCGGCTATGCAGGCGATCGTTGGGGAACTTCTGTGCTGTCTAGTGTCAGCGCCCTGCACACGAGCGTGCGGTGCGCGGTGAGCTGCACTGGCAGCAGCGCCTGTGTTGCGGCTCACCTGGTTGCCGAGCGCCCCCCACAGGCCGTCACTGGCCAGCAGCAGAAACTCGTCGCCTGGCCGCCTCGCGTAGTGTGCCACGTCAGGGTCGGCGATGACGCCTGCAGCAGCAGCAGCAGCAGCAGCAGCAGCAGCAGCAGCAGCAGCAGCAGCAGCAGCAGCACTTGCCTGCCTGCACCACTTTGGACACACATGCTTGCTGCATGTATTGCTGACGACCTGAACCAGGCTAATCAACACGGGGGGTAAGTACATGAGCTTTACGTTCATTACCACATGGGTAATTGATGCAAGCCGGCTGCTCAACTGCCAGCTCACCATATGGTCGCAGTGCATGGTCTCCAATGGCCCTGCTCATAGCCAGCGCACCCATCACACGGCAGCCGTTGCGGTAGAACACCTGCCCACCAGCTGCCCGGATGCGAGCCTGTATAGAGGGCATCGCAGCAGCAGCAGCAGCAGCAGCAGCAGCAGCAGCAGCAGCAGCAGCAGCAGCAGTGTTAGCAGCTTCCGAGCAGCTTCCGCTCTCCGCCACACCCACCCCTGCCGGCGTAAACGCCATGCATGCAGTTCTATACAAACTGGTGTAAAAGAATGCACAAGCATCTCACGGCGCACATCTCGCAACTCAGCCGCTGGCAGGCAGGCAGGCAGCCTGGCGTGACTCATAGAAGGACAGCAAGCACACCTGCTCGTCCTCTCGTGTTGGCGTGTGGTCCTCCACTGGTTGGATTGCTGATGCTTTGTTGATTATGATCGCCCTGCTATCACCTGCAGCAGGACATGTACAGGCATGCATGTGCATGCAGAGGGGTGGGGGACCATCCGGGAAGTGTGAGTCATGATATGTTGCGGTATGCTTGCAGGAAAGATAGGGGACTGGTTGGGCCCCATAGCTTTTTATTTGATCAAAATGAAAGAAGCATAAGACGTTCACGTGCTAGTTCTGTAGTTTGGGCACAGGTACAAGTTGATGTGGGGTTCCACAACAGAATCTGGGTTGGTCCCACACCCAGCGCCATTGGTCATGTTGGAACGAGAGGGTGAACCGCCTTTCTAGCACACAACCAGCCTGCAACCCTCCAAATAACCCATTTGCCAACTCACCACAGCTGCTGATGTGGATGGTGCTGCTTGTTACGAGGGCCACTAGCGCTGTTGATCCCTTGAGGCTTGCTGCCCGCTTGGCATGCAGCTCTTGGTCCAGGTCAGTGAAGGCAGCTGACAGTGCAGCTGCCACGCTGCTGCTGCTTACGCTGCTGCCAGACAACCTGCTGCATATACGGTCTGGGATGTTCCTTGCGAGGTACTTCGCGACAAAGTCGCCACCATGACCATCGAAGCAACCCCCGACCATGACCTGCTGCTGCTGCTGCTGCTGCTGGCCTGATGCAGCAGAGCCCTGCACGCGTATTGTGACTGTTCCGTGGCAGTACGCATCTTCCATTTTAGGTCGCCTGCCCCTGACGGCTTCTACGTGCCACGCGGGTGAGCTCATAGCCTGCTCATAGGAACTTGTATGGTTGAAGTCCAGCACTGCCGCAGCTCCAACAACTGAGCAGCTACTAGATGCTTCTGAAGGGCTCATGCTGCCAGCTGTTGCCTCGACTGCACTTCCAGCTGCCATGGTCGACGCCCGATATATTATACGAGCTGCCTCTGACAGCACCAATGAAACACGAAGTCAGCGTTCACCAGCCTTGCTATATGATTCGAAATCTTTTACTGCAGCCTGGGCAATATGTAAGCAAGCTGGCTTCTGTCAATTCCCAGACGAGCATGCTGGCAGCATGATGCTGCGACGAACTTAAAGGCTATGTTGGCTAATGTGAGAGTGTGATTCAGCCTGCGACATCAATATGATAATGATAATGGCATTTGTCGCTCGCAAAGAGGGTGATGGCATGTACTGCGGAAGTTTGTCTGAATAACAGTAGTTGACACCGTTATCTGCGCAACCTTGTGAGCATGCATGCTCCCAGCTAGACGAGCAGCTGCCTCAAGAGATCGAGTCGACACCCACCAGCTTCCTGCTGCGTTGGAGACCTACCGTCGGATCGAACGGCAAGGAAGCACAGCAGCCTCGTGTTGCGAGGTCCCTTCTTGATGATCAACAATGAAGGAGTTCTACACAATATCTTTGTGGCGAAACGAGCGCACGTAACGCAGAGAAAAGGGTGACGATGGGCAGGTCTTTCAGCTCCTCAGCGCATGCAAGCTGAAGCTGAAGCTATGCACATGCAGACTAAGAAGCTGTAAACTGTTTACCGTTTATTGAGTTTTACATTTTAGACTTTGGACTGAGCCCATCAACGGCGCTTTCCCACGGGAAGGTGAGTCACATTCCAGCCAGGCTTCCGCAAACATGACCAGGGCTTGAACTGCCACCTGCTGCAGAACTAGAATCACAGCAGCAGCTGAAAGGAATTAATAACTAACACGAATCGACCACCATAACCGTTGCTGGCAAGGACTCTTCACCCAACTGTCATGATAATGGCATGCCATTATGCGCATGGTGTTGTGAAAGGAGACGGCGCTAGCATTCAGTACATGCCAAATGCCCACCACCCACCCACATGCATGGAGCAACTGCTGCTGTCACTGTTGTTGCTGCAGTATGCATGCACTTCTGATAACCCACTTTAAATGACGCTGACGTCATGTAGAGAGCAGCTGTCCAGAATGATGAGCTTCAGTGGCACCGGCCCTTCTGCGTCCAGGAAGCATCAGGTAGAGAGCTGCGCACGAACGCACTTGACAACGCGAAATAATCACCTGAAGCAAGCGAAGAGTGCTGACGGATTATGGTGTTGTGTGTCTGATGATATTTTGGGCAGTTCTGGAAGATGGTGTCCCGTATGTTGCTGCATTTCTTCTGAAGGCTTGGATCTGCGCAATACTTGCAAACATCTGGAGCAGTGCTCCCTCCTCTTTCCGTCCCGGTGGGGCGCGGGGCCGATGGCGCTGATATCATCGATGCTATGGCTTGAATGGGTACTATGATGATGTCAACAATGGCAAACAGGAAAATCACTCCAGTACATTACATTTCCTATACATTACATTTACACGATGTATTATTACATCCCTATAATCCCAGAATTTATAAGTACAGGATGTAATAGGACGAGTTTAAAACGGCTCCTGGGCTCCAGGTAAATGCAAAAAAAGTGCGCACCTCAAGCAATGCTGGACCAGGAGACCCCCGCCCAAGTTCTCCTGGTGCTCCGATTGGGCTGCCGTGCAGGCACGCATTCCTGCAGCAAGGCCTCAAACATCCAAACATACCTGTAGCGCAGAGAATTGAAGGGCAGAAGTGTCAACGAGTGCACACCCCGGGCGGGGAGGCACCCGTGACACCTGCGCACCACCTTGAAGTAGCCTCCAGTAGACCCCATGTCATGGATGTACGGCAACATTGACATCGTTGCTCGTTAACCCACAGGCCTACATGCAAAGTAACCGGCTATCACCCTTGTGTGCAGAAAAAGGTCCTGACGGCGGCGGCAACTGTAGCACTGGATTTGTTACCTGACACAACTCTGGATTTGCACCCCCTTAGGGACAGGGCCTGCCTGCACTGCAGATGATGCAGGCTGCGCAGCCAGCACTGAGATTGCTGACCAGCCATCACTAGCAGTTGCTTTGAGCACTGAGTACTACCCTGGAAGATGTCTGATGGTGTCACCGTGTATTGCTGCTTTTCTTGTCAAGTCTTGGGATGTGCGCAATGCATGCAAACATTCTGGAGCAGTGCTCCCTCCTCTTTCCGCCCCGGTGGGGCGCGGGGCCGATGGCGCTGATGCTATGGCTTGAATGGGTAATATGATGATGATGATGATGAGTACTACCCTGTACTGGCAAGGTAAAGAGTTGCAGGGGCGAAGTATGTCAAGCACTTCCTGCCGGCAGGTAACTCCCATCGTCAAATCACTTCCCTGATGCTGCCGCTGATCAACGATCCTTCACACATACAGCAGCAACCTATGGCTTGAATGGATGATATGATGATGATGACAGCAGCAACCGGTGGTGGTGAAAAACCTGCACAAACCGTCATCAAGACTGTTCACCCCACGTGTCGCATGTAGACGCTGTCTTTCAATACAATACAATACAGTACAGTAGTAAAGGACTGAACCTGCCTCAGGCACTAGCCCAGCGAGCCGTTGTTCCGCTCATGAGGGTTTCTTGTAATTGTACCCAGTTTCTTCTTCATTGCTTGGGCGATCGAAGTCACCCACACAAATCCGTCATTTCCAGTTGCTTTTTTACCCCAGCTTTCAAATCCAAAGTCTGCTGCATGCAGCCATCTCACAGATGTGCTAGTGACCAAACGACCCAAACAACTGCAAAAGCCACCCCATCATGCATACCAGCGTGGGCTGAGCGGTGAGGACGTTTTATGCGCTGACTGCTGGCTGCGCTGCCCACAAGCAGCTGCTGCGCACCTTTCTGCTGCCGCTGTGCACATTGCGCATAATGTCTGCGATGGCATGCGTGCTTCATCACACTACAGACATCACAACAGGCTGTGCCACTGGCCACGCCACATCATCATCCAGTGGCATTGCTGGCGCCCTGCCGCCGTACATGCCCAACCATTCACTGCCGCTGGGGAGCTCTGCGCTGCTGGCCAGCGACAGCAGCAGCTCCGGGCCCGGCAGGTCATCGTGGTGGGCGGCCAGCGAGGCCAGCTGGTGGATTGCCTCAGCCTGCAGCCAGCAGCAGCAGCAGCAGCAGCAGCAGCAGCAGCAGCAGCAGCAGCACAGTTGATGGCATGTCTGCTTTGGTGGTGCAGCACGGTTGCAAGCATGTGGCAAGACATGATGGAACACTTCAGATACTCCATGCCCATGAACTGCACGCAAGCCATAGGAAAATTGCCGCATGTCAGGACTGCTGCGCACGCATGCATGTGCACTGCAGGTGCAAGAAGTGCCAACATGGTGGCACAGTACTCAGCACGCACCTGAACACAAGAGCAAGCCATGATGTTGATGCTTCCTGGTACTGATGGCACAGTTTCTTAACTTAACTAATGCTTTGCAACTTGTACAGCAAAAGCTGCTGGTCACGCCGCTGCAGGCAGTGCTGCGCTGAATAAAATATTCATGACATCCGTTGGCAATTACATGTACTGCACGATATTCCCAGGGCTCATTTTATGCAAGGGTTTGCTGCTGTACGCACTGCTTTACCTGAGGCAGCAATGCCAAGTTGCAAGCGATTCTTCTCTGCACTGCAACAGCAGCGCTTGCCAACTTGACCACCCTGCAAGCAAAGCACCACCAGCATGCAGGCATCGACATGCAGCCACCAACAATAAATGCGCTTGACATGATGGTGGAACAGTAATGCCACCATGCTGCCTGATCTTACAGCACAGCTTCCCAACTGCATGTTGCAGCACATCTGTTGCTGCCTGTGATCCTGGCGCCTGAATTACAAGCCACATCAAAGCCCAGCTGCTGAGTGTGTGCAAAATGCAGTTTGCATGGCTGCCTGTGCTGTACAACAGCTAGCGCTGGTTTGCAGGACAATCTGCAGGACTTCTTCGCTGCTGCATACTTACTGTGCTGGGTCTGCTGGGTCTGCTTGTTCTGCCGCCTCCACGCTGCTGGTTGAGGAAATGAAGGCGGTCAACAGCCCGCTGCAGCAGCGTGATGGCAGCCCCTCACTGCTCAGCAGCACCTGCCAGAGCAGGAGGCAGCAGTTGATGTGTTGTGTGTCCGCTTAGCGGACAGGACCAGGAGCGTGTCACACGTATGTGTGACATGCATGCCCTGCAGCGCTCTCAATTGGTGGTCAAGCTGCTGCCTCCCCTGTGCGGGCCAGGCACTTGCTGCAAGGTCCCTGCCTGCTCACATGCCAGTAAGAG
The DNA here is from genome assembly GCA_014080715.1 of Scenedesmus sp. NREL 46B-D3. Classification (NCBI taxonomy): domain Eukaryota; kingdom Viridiplantae; phylum Chlorophyta; class Chlorophyceae; order Sphaeropleales; family Scenedesmaceae; genus Scenedesmus; species Scenedesmus sp. NREL 46B-D3. Next base: position 284,334 of record JACERP010000067.1, on the reverse strand, counting down.
CTTGCGTCATGAGCCCTTCGGAAGGCTTCTGCGCTGACGGGTAAGTGATTTGCATGCATGCGTCTGCGACTGGGGCGCTTGGCTGCCTTACCCGTGTGTCCTGCAGCTGGCATGCTGCATCTTGGCTGCTGCACAATTCCTGCAGCACGCCTTGCAGAGCGTGCAGATGCCCCTGCATGACATGTTCAGATACATGAGTTGTCTTGCAGCTACGTACACCCTCTCTAGTGGTTGGTGTTGTGTTGTGCCTGCTGCTGGTGCGTGGCTGGCCCTGCTCAGCAACCTTGCCTGTTAGACATGCAGGAAGATGGCAGTACAGCAGGGTTACGAATGGCATTGTAGAACACTCATCATGCACCATACATCACTCAAGTCCTTGCCGAGTCTGCTGACCGTACCTCAAGGCAAACAAGCAGGCAAGCGGGGTACACGAGCAGCAAGCCAGTGACTGCATTGCCACCTTGCTGCTGCCTGATAATGCCAGACAGCAGAGCTGCAGTTGCAGTGAGCAGTGGTTGTGAGCAAGCGAATGGAGCAGCATGTGGTCCAGCTGGATGTTGCAAGAAGTTGAGTCAATGCGTTGAGAAACGCCTGCCTGGTACTGTCTGTGCACCTGCAGCATCGTCTGAGCTGCTCTGTCTCTTCTTGAAGCTGCACACCAGCTGCAACCTAAACAGGTTGGCTCCACTGATCTACAAGCAGTCAAGAACTTATCAAGGCTACAGGCAGCTGCATTGCTGCAGGCTCTGGCGACTGTCAATGCTAGTGCTGTGTGCTGCTGGTGTGCCCTTGCCTGCTCCTCGCTGAGGCTATCCAGCACCGCGGCCAGCAACGATTCACGGCAATCCATATTCTGTAATTTGATTTGCCGCTTGGGTGAGGGGAGCTTCACAGGCCAGTAAGTGACTGTAGGTCACTGGTCAACATGCATCTTGACGCACCAAGCCGAACAGCAGCAATAAAACACCCTGTCATGTTCGCTGATATGTGTGGTGAGCTTACATGCATGTGTTTCGAGAATCGACGACCAATCAAACCCTCTTGTCATTGTGGTCGTTGGTCATACTACTGAGTTACTCAGTCTGAGCAGCACCCCTGCAGGGATCCAGCCAACAACTGCGGTGTTTTAAAGACCAAAAAAACAACAGCAACAAACCCAGGAAGGTTACCGCGCCACAAAGCGTAGGAAGCAGCACCTCCAGCTGCTGGTGACACGTCCACTTGGTGACAAGCAGAGGTGGGCCGTCGGACACGTGGAACTGCTTGAAAAAATGAGTTATCATTATTTCTGCCCGGCGTGATGCACCAGCACCGTCATGCTAGTTGAATTGGCCGCGAACCACTGTTCGGGCGTTGCTCTTCTCGCATGCTGGTCGCGCAGGCTGGCTTAACGCAGTTCCCGTGTCATAACATGGGCCATAGCTTGGTCACTGCACCGACCAACTGCAGCAGCATGAGCAGCAGAATGACTGGGAGCAAACACCTTGCATCAGCCGTCTGACCAGCAAAATGTGTCTGTGTGCGGGAACAACTGTTGATGTCATTTGCAGGACGGTGCGAGAGCATGGCAAGGCAGAGATGTGCCTGCTGGGCTGTGGTAATAGCGGCGCTTGCTCTGTCAGCACAGACAGCTCTTGCAGGCCTCATCATAGAGAACGACGGCAGCGACTTGTGTGCAGCAAACCTGAGGACATGCACGTCCAGATGCGCACCACCACAGAGCTTCTTGTTCATGTGCAACAGTGGCGGCACATTCAACAGGCCATACAGCGACTGCAAGTGTGTCACTCCACCACCAGTCGGCGCACAGACAGACGGAAGTGAGACGTGCTGATAGGCTTTCTTGGAACTTTGCTGCTGCTGTTCCTGCTGCTTCCATGTCACCTGCCTCACCTGCTGTTCATCTGCACCCATGCCTGCTTGACACATGCAGTCAACACTGCTCTTTTTGGCACCCCTCTCTACTTTGCTGCACCACAAGCATCCCACGTGCATGCCCGCTGACGCTGACTATGCAGGCGCTATTTTCCAGATGGTGCAGTGGCCAGGCCCTGAGGCCTGCAAGAGCAACAGCTGGCTGTACGACTGCGCGCAGTGGATGAACGTGCAGGCCATGAACAACAACCTGCAAGGACAGGCCACCGACCAGGCCTCAGCCATGGCAGCTATCGCTGCAATGCAGGTGGCGCAGCAGGCGCAGATGGCAGCTATGCAGGCAGCACCAGAGCAGATGGCAGCCATGTCAGGCCAGAGCGCGGCTGGTGTGCCTGGCATGGACCCTGCTGCCTCTGGCGTGCCAGGTTTAGCAGGCGCTGGCGGTGCTGGAGTGGGGATGGCAGGCGCAGGAGTGGGAGGATTCGGCAACACAGATAATGCAGGGCTGGGAGGGGCTGGTATGGGCAATGCTGGCACCGCTTTTGGGGCCGGCATGGGTGGGGCTGGTATGCAGCAGCCGACCAACAGCTTGATGGGCGTCAATGTACAGCAGCCGACCAACAGCTTGATGGGCGCCAATGTGATGGGACACCGCCACCTGCTGCAGGCTGGGCTGGTGCCAGGCAGCTTGTCTACTGCAGTCCCAACCGCCATACCAACCACCAGCTTGAGCGCTGCTTGCCAGCAACCGATCCAGGGCCTGGTCACTACCGCTGGCGGCGGCGTGATGGTCATCCCGAACTTCAAGGGCGTCGCAACGATGACGACCAGGGGAAACGACACGATGCTCATTCAGCTGGGCGGGCAGGGCAGCAACTGTGTGGCTGCGTATCAGCTCAAGTCTGGCCAGATCATGGATGTGGGCCGGCCCGAGGATGCGCCTGCGGCAGCGGCAGCCGACAGCAGGGCCGGTGCGGCAGCTGTCTCAGCTGCAGGCAGCATCGTGCTGGTGCTAATGACGCTGCTGCTGGCGCTGTAACTGCACAGAGTGGTTTGGCAGAGCAGTAGCGCTTGCGGTGTGGGGGCAGCAGTTCCTCGCAAATCATGCGGTGCAACGTCGGCAGCGGCGATGTTCTGCTGTGGCAAGAGCAACTGGGTTAGGAAGCATGCTCTGGCAGGGGAATCAGCACAAGTAGAGCTCTGACGTGCTTCAGCACCTACTCAGGGAGAATATCGACCCATGCAGCTTGTTGTGCTAGGTATCACGTCGTCAGGATGCGGGTCTAAGAGACAGGCGCAAATCCGATCAGTGGCCGGCCAGGTTTCGCCTGAAGTGCATCATCTTGAGTTGATTGCACGTATGTGTGCCTACTTTTGGTGTTTGAGCAGCGGCAGTATGGCATCGGGCGGTCACGGCGAGTGTTTCAGCAGCAAGGCATGACTTTGAGGCTGCCGTCTGCGTAGCAAGCAAGACACCCGGCAGCTGCATGCAACTGTGTGCTTGCCTCTGCATGGATGATGTGTGCATGTTTGCAATCCTATGCATGCATCTGTACTGCAGTCTGCAATGCAAGGCTTGGCAGTCACTGTCGGCTGTTGGAAAGCCGATGTGTGCGGTTCATTACTGCTGTTGTTCAGCAGCGCCGCTTGGCGTGATTGCCATGGCCAAGGCACGAAGTAATCCACCACAAACACTTAGGAGCATGCATGCACAAGGTGCATGATGCTTGCACTGGCCTACCTATACTACGTGTGATGGATGCGATGGGGTCGAGCGCCTGAGAGTATGACTGTGTTGGCAAAAGACGTCAGTGGCTTTGCATTGCACAATGGTGCTTGACAGTTTGACGCAGGAGAGATGTTTCAATGGCGTGCGCTGTGTGTTGCTGTGCGAGCATGTACAAGCTGTCCCACTCAGCACCCCAGGAACAGTGGGTACATTCCAGCAGACAGTGTCTGTGTGATGTTGCTTGGGTATGCTGTGTGTAAGTGTGTTTAGTAGGAACATGCACCATTTGCTGCATGCTGCAGACTTTAAGCATCGTCCTTGGTTGGCAAGACGTACCGCAAGTGCTGTTGCAGTGGCGGACTCGTAGTACTGTGACATAGCATGTTGTCGTTGCACTGTAGCCCAGCATTGCGTCTCTGCAGGCATGCTGGCCTTGGTTGCAGCGCAACAAGGTCGCAAGCGTGAACCAGAGGGCTCGACCTTTGGGCACTATGTGTACAGACACAGAGTTAGAGCGCACCCTGCTTACATGCCGCATGTGCTTTTCTTCTCCTGTTGCTGGTGACCAGGTGGGAGGCGGTACATTGTGTCGGTCACTTAGTGCATGTTTGAAAGCTGCATAATCTCCGTTGTCACAGACGATGCTTCTCAACATGCTGCATTCTTTTTTGAAAACTCACATCATGTACAAGTACACATGTCGTCTGCAATGCATTGGGCATCACGCAGGGCATGCACAGCTGTTTGGGACCGCCGGCATGCCATAGGCACAGCCACCAGCGGTAGCCATATGTCATGCATGCTTGTCGAGGGGTTGAGGGCTGCAGGACTCAAATTGCTACGTGGTATACTGGCAAGCTCTGCAAGCCTACATAGTTTTAGCAATCGTTGTCCTGACGCTGATAGATGTACTCATGTTTGTTTAGCTTACTGCATGGTTGATTCAGCTTACTACATGTTTGTTCAGCTTACTACATGGGGTTGAGCAGCTTGCAGCGGCTGAGATGTTGCAGGTGGCGGAAGCCCTGCTGCCTCAAACTCCATGACTGCAGCCTGCATGCGCAGTCAGCATGACGCAGCAATATAATGTGTCTGATGCGTGGCCAGCTTGGTGCCATGCATGCTATGTTCTGGCATGACTGCGGGCGTCACTGCTTCCTTGCATGGTGTTGGTTGTTTGCGAGTCCTGTTAAATAAAATCATCGCAAAAGTGATGCGCTGACTCGACACACAGTGATGGACTGAATGCTACTAGTGCCGTCTCCTTTCACAGTGATGGAAGCTGCTGTGTCACACCAGAAACAACCAGTTGAGTGGCCGCCACCACAGTTTGGATGTTACACAACGGGAACATCGCCCGTCTTCGAGCCAATGACAGGCTCACCACTGAATTCAGTTCCAGCCCGAATGCAGTTCCAGCCTGGAAGCCACAACACACTGGCAAGCCAATGGCTGGCGGCACGTGCATAGCGGTGGTGATTGCGGGACCCAGGCATGTACCTTGAATCAGTTTTGCGCTGGCACTTGTTGTGGCCCTATCAAGCGTGAATCATATGTGTAATGGCATAGGATTGCTGTCACAGCAGTCGTCTTGCCTTGTTTTTGCGAAAGTGTTTGATGCATGCGCTGACCTTGGGCCCCCACCTTTGCTTGTAGCGATGTTGGTGTGGTACACTCTTGCCACCACCTGGGCTGCTGCAACGTCTCAGTTTGTGATTGCAGGATATCAATGATACAGTATGATATTTGCTGCTTGTGTTGTGCTTGCTCTGCCTCCCTTCATCCCTTCGGCTGTGCTGACTTTTCACGATGTTTTGCACCCCATGAGCCTTGTTTGGCTCCTTGCGGGGTGGGCCGGTGGCCCTACTTTGGTATTTGGTATTTGGAATTCCTGACGTCAACCTGCACACGTGTGGCAGTGTACATCCCCAACGATGCAACGGCGCAGCCTCGCATGCAGGGGTAGGGTGACACTGCTTGCTTGCTTGCCTTTGGCTGCTTGGTGTGGCTGCTCGGTCAAAGTGCTGCTTGTTGCTGCTTATGCTGCTTATTTTTCACATCACCAATGGCGCCAGGTCTGTGCACATCATGTACATGTACATGTTTTTTTGCACATGATGTTACCAAATACCAAATACCAAAGTAGGGCCACAGGCCCACCCACTAAGGAGCCAAACAAGGCTACATGATGTTGCATGATGTAAGAGCAGCACTCTGACGAAGTGCATCATGTATGTGAGAAACAGCCAAAGATTTATAACCCGGCGGCCATGTTATGAAATATAAATCCATCAGATCCACAGCAGCTGTCTGCTGCAGCCCGTCAGCATGGTAGCAACAAGGCCGACTGTAATGACAATACAGTGCAGACATGTATACGCACATAAGCAGTCTTGCATGGGGGTGGGGTGAAGCTGCTGTCCTTGCTGTGCTTTCATGCTAGCTTACAGTGCTGCTACTAAGCTTACAAAAGGCTGCTACAAAAATCGCGCAGCACACCAAATGCTGCAAACAGCCATCACCACCTTGCAACAACACGGACTCTGCCTATACTCGGCATGCTGCGAGCTCGTTTGCCAGCAGCGTACACCAGTATCCGTGCAAGCGCTTGCAGCTAGCTGCCATTGACAGTCGCTCCCAGATCATGCTGCTATCCCTGCCCTTGTTGCTGCTGCTGCTGCCGCTGCTGCCGTGCCTGCTGCACGCCCCTGTGCAACTCCTCCCAGGACACAAAGCTGCCGAGCACCATCGTCGCCTGCTCCTTGCGCTGCCTGTCCGCAAACAGCCACCCCCACTTCCCTTGCAGCGCCTCCGTCGCCTGCACCACATCGGCTCTGCAGTGCCGGCGGGGCAGCCGTACACAACCTCTGCGGTGTACCGCAGGGACCTGCCCCATGGCGGAGGCGCCTCCGCGACACGCCGCAGCCAGCGCAGCATCTCCTTGCGGCTCATTGCGTCGCAGCTGCGCCACTTTGCGGCTGCGTCAGCTTGGCTGAAGGGCTCATGCAGGCCCGTGGCGGCCAGCTGCAGCACGCTCGACCAGTCGGGCCACGCGTCGTGCTTGTAGCGCTTGAAGCCTGCCGGCGCCACCCTGTGGCGCTCCGCCAGTGTGCAGAAGTGCAGGAAGTCCTCGCAGAGCCCCTCAGGGCAGCACTCCGAGGCAAACGCGCCATGCAGCTTGCCTGGCAGCAGAGGAAGCAGGGAGGAAGAGCGGGGACAGCAGCGGCAACAGCAGCACCTCACCAGACCGGGGCTGTTGAGTGCAGTTGGGGCCATGGCTGCGTGCCGCGCATGTGACCTGTATGCCGGTTGCATCTGATGCTGTGTTGTAAGCGCCGCAGCCGGTGCCAGCACTCAGCACAGACACACAACTCTTGTGCAGCTGGTGTCTGCAACAGCAGAGCCTGCCCAGGTACACATGCAAGCTGTGACATAACTCGGCAGCACACCATGCATGCGAGTTGGTGGTGGGCTGCGGCACCTCCAGCGCTATGCATGCAAGTGCATGGCGGCACTTCCGTCACATCCACTTTTTTGGACGTCAAGTGCCGCACTACTGTTCAGCCCACAAGCGCCTCCTCACCTGCTGCTGCATCGTCAGCGCAGCGCAGCCTGCAGCAGTCCACCAGCCAGTCTCCCCGCTTCTCCAGCGGCTGCAGCCCGCCCGTCCACCCAAACGGATGCGGGCTGCCGTCTTGGCCTCGCAGGGCGCCTGCGTTCATGGCCTGACTGCGCAGCTGCCGCATCACCTCGGGCCCAAACATTGTTCATTGCTGGTGAGGCCTCCCAGTGCTTGCACGCCACCCAGTGCCTGCATCTCGCCCTCAATCAAGGACATGGACGCATGCTGCTGTGCTTCCTGCGCTGCTTGGACCTCCTGCGCACGGCGGCGCTGCTGCTGCTGCTTCTGCTGCACTGCCAGGTCAGTTGTCAGACGCCTGCTTGCGTTGTTGAGCTCTCTGTTCTTGGGGTCTGCAGCTAAGCCAGCCTTGCAGGCTTTCAACGCCCGTTGCAACTACCCAAGCTGCTCAAGAGCAGCTGCCTTCCAGAAGTGCCCCTTGACCCATGTTGCATCTGCTGTTATTGCTGACTGGGCGGCTTCAAGTGCCTGCTGCGGCTGCTCAAGTGTTAGCAGTGTGTTGGCTCTGTTGGTGTGGTACTTGGCTGTGCTGCTGCAGCAGCTCGCTGCACGCGAGTGGTGCAGCAGTGCCTCCTCAAAACGGCCTGCTTGGTAAGCTGCATTGCCTTGATCATTGTGCTGAGCTGCTGCATCAGCATAGATGCTGCTGCTGGCCATGGCTGTTGCTCCTGTTGTGGCTGCTGTTGTTGTTGCTGCTGCTGCTGGTGGCTGATGGCGACAGCAGCCCTGCTGCTTGCAAGCCACAGGAAAGTATCGAGTCGAAGCCTGCAAGGGATGCATCACAGGTTGCCAGAAGTAAGAAGCACGGAAACTGTACCAGCTTTGCACGCAATGCCGATTGTAGGTCCCAGTTTGAACATGCAGTGGACCACACGACACTGAGAAAACTATAATGCAGCATGGTTACTGAGCATGACCTCTCTAGCGGTGCGTTTGGCCTCAGCAGTGGTGGCTGGTGCTGGTGCTGGTGCTGGTGCTGGCTGCTGCTGCTGCTGCTGCAGCTGCAGCTATCGGTAGTGCCACAGCCGACCTCGTGAGTCACCACAGTACCGACGCATTTGACTATTTGACTTTGAAGTGCTAGGTTTTTCAATCAAAATTACTCCGCACGTCACGTAACGGCTCGACGACCGTTAACAGAACCTATGGCTTTCATTTCTGGCTCCGAGGCTTAATCAATGCAAAGAGCAATGAGGGGAGAATCGGACAGAGTGTATCGCTTATCGCTCAAAGGTGCTGAGAACCCGACAAAAGTTGGTGGGGAAACAGCCAGCGTCCATGACAGATACCGTGTTGCAAAAGGACATTCCCACGTTATATATTCTTATACAAGCATTTCATACAGACTACCGGCATGCAGGTGTCGCCCCAAACAACCTGATGTTTGAAAAATAATGCACCAATAGCATTGCCAATGCCGAGCGCCGTCGTGAATATGATGGTCCATGGACGGTCTGGCCAGACCGTCTGGATTGATGTGAAGACGAAGCAGGATTGATGTGAAAGGACACGGCACTATTGATGTGTCACATCAATGATGTTGATTGATAAGCTGAAACTTATCATTGCATGTGCTGCCACGCGGAAGCAATCAGCACTGCACATGCTGAACAGCATAAGGCTGCCCACAGCCCACCGCCTGCTCAGAGCATGTGGCACATGAACAACTGTGCTCCTTGGACATTGTTCAAAGTTCGAAGCAGCTGGCAGGTTCAGCTGGCCGCGCCTTATCGGTTGTTCTGTGCTCGGATATGATTCGTTGTCTTGTGCTGGAACACCCTCTGCATGCATGTCACAAGTAAATTCACCTGGCCCATCCCATTGAGTCACTGCCACACAACACACAGCTGCTGCCGTTCATCATACGCTACTGCGGATGCCTGGTCAATGCAGTGCCGCACAACCGCACCTGCCGCTGTATAGCTGCTCTCATCACCTGCATCCTTCTGCCTCCAGCATGTACAAGAGACAAAATATGCTGCCAGTCCATGGCCAGCAGAAACTCGCATGCACCCCACAGCATGCAGCCCATGTTTGCAAGCAGCACCACTACACCAGCTACACCTCGTACAATTGAGGGCAGCTTCAATGGCACGCCAGCACCAGACTCCTGCGCATGATTGGTCAGCAGCACCAGCGCAACATAACTCGACGCCGTCAGACAAATCGCCCCGCCGAGCATCAGCCGCTGCAAACGATGGCACCTGTAAGGAGTGAGCCAAAACAGCACCGCCACCGCCACCGTCAGCATGACATTCATGAGGCAGGCTTGGTAAAACTCGCCAAGCTCGTTGGAAAACACGGTGATGGCAACACACACAGCGGTTTGCACCATGATCATGCTCTCCCATGCACGGGCAATGCCACCCCTGTAGCACCGCAGCAGGCTCCCAAACCGCAGCAGAGAGGGTGCATCCCGCCGCTGCGAGCTACGCAACAGCAGATACGCCATCCCCAGTGGCATGCCAAAGCACGCACCAACAACGCCAATGATGCCGATCGTGGAACGTAAGATTGCATGTGATCCAGAACCACACTGCATGTTTGCGTAGCCAGCCCATGCACGCTGCGTGGCGCCAGCTCCTGTGTGCACAGTCAAGCATACAAACAGTTGCAGGCATGTTCTCACCAAACTGGGGTAGAAGAAGAAGACAGCCGCCAGCGTAATCAGGTGCATGCGGCAGTACACCAGATGCCGATACGACACAACCGGCTTGCGGGGGAACTGAAAACTCCTGTGCAGCGGCAACATCAACCCCCAGCCGGACAGCTCAATCAGCAGCAGCACCAACAGCATGACAAAAGGCATGCAAAACAGCAGCACCACACGGGCAACGGCTACACTCTCGCCAGTCAAGGCTAAACCCAGAGATGTGATCAAACAGTCCACTGAAAGGGGCGGAGCATGTCCAGCTGCCAGTATCGTACCAAGTGCTGCCAGTGGTTGTGCAATCACAGGTGGCCACTGCAGCTGCATGGATGCCAGTATCGTCCAGAACTGCAGGAACAGCAGGAGACACCTCAGAACATCCGATGGCCTGCTCCTGCTGCAGCCTATGTCACCAGTTGCGGCACTGGTGGCGCTGCTGTGGCTGCTGTGCTGCCCTGCACTGCCTGACATGCCTGTTGGTTGTGCACCTGCTGCTGTCAAGCTCGCCCCTGCTGCTGCTGCTGCAGTGCTGCAGCTATCTGACCAGCTTTTAGTGCTGGGCAGCAGCGGTGACTGTGCTAGGTCAATAGTTACTGCTGCGTGTGCTGGGTCTGCATCTGCCTTGCGCATCAGCTGCAGCCGAGGCGTTGCTGACAGGCCTGAAAACAAGGTGCCGCATGATGGCTGAGCAGTTGACGGCCCGGGAGCAGGACTTCCCTCAGCAGCGCTGCTGTAGCTGGCGCTGCTGCTGCCACCCAGGCTGCTGACAGCGGCAATGAAGCTTGTGTCAGCCCTACTGATGCCAGGCGGTGCTAAGGCTGAAACAGAAGCTGAGCCAGCAGCAGCAGCGCTGAGCCTGCCGGCAGCATCAGCTGACTGGGTGTTTGGTTCTGCTGCTGGACAAAGCCCAGCAGCCAGGCCTGAAGGGGACACCCGCTTGGCAAACCCTTGTGGCAGCTGTGTAGAAAGCGGCGCTGCAGCAGTGAAGCTGCTGGCATCGCTTGCCGCTGTCACGAAACTGAGGGGCGCTGATGACCCTGCAGTCACTGACTCGCTTGCTTGAGGCGCTGAAGCGAACCAGAAGGATGGCAGCCGGCCTGCTGCTGCTGGTGCCAGCGCGTAAGAGCGCTGACTGGTGCTCGCTGGCCCTGACTGCCGCTGCGGGTCGTGCTGGTCCAAATGGAATGATTGGCCTTGCACCCTGCCTAGTGGGGATGCTGCTTGGGCTGCTGTCCCTCCGTTATTGTCATGCTGAGCTTCTTGGCTGACGCCACCACTGGCTGCCGCAGCAGCTTGCCTGGCCAGCTGCTGCAGCCGCTGCCAGGTGCTTTTAGGCGGCTGCTGGGATCCCACTGTGTGAGACCCAGGCTGGACAGCTGGCAGCTGTTGGAGTGGTGAGAGCCGGCGCTGTCTCCCAGTGGCTGTCACTTGCACATGGGCAAGTTGCACGGCTGCTGCTGCTGTTGCTGCTGTTGAAGGTGGTGGTGGTGCTGCTGGTGTGTTTGCTTGGGGGCGGTTTGGTGTTGGCTGGTGAACTGCTGGCGTGTTCATTGTGCAGCTTGCTGCTGCCAGCTCGATGTTTTCGCTTTCTGCAGGCAGCAGCACAGCAGACACTGCGTTACGGCACAGCACGTGGACATGCAGGCAAGCAGATGTCAAGAAGCTGCTGTTGTATCCGCACCGCAGGGGTGCCACACAAACCCTACTCAGGTTGCATTCCCAGACAGCACTACACAGCAGCACTGCAAGTCCGATCCAAAAGAGATGGCGAAAGAGATGGCGAACGGCCTACGTGTACATGTAACTCCTCTATTCTAAAAGCAAAGACAAGCAAATGTCAAACAGCTTGTGTTGTGGTGCAAAACACATTGCACAGGGTGGGTTGTGATCTGGTGCAATGTCAATGCACCAATTTGCGGCTACTGCACTGAAGGCTGCTTGGCTGCCGTTTGCATAGGTGCTTTGCCAGTGCCAATGAAGCGTATTCCACCTGGCCCATGTCAACAAGTCAGTCACATGCTGTGCAAGGGAAATGAAAAGCCTGCGTGCTTACGCCCCACATAGCCTGGCAGCCGCACACCTGCTAGAAATGCCCAATAGCGTATGCCCAGCAGCAGCACCAGCACAGCCACAATGAACAGCGCAGCAGCAGTGTGCTGGCCGATACACCTGGAGCACCTGAGCAACAGCCCCTTGGGCCCGAATCCACGGGAGCACACTGCACACACAAACAGCAGCGGCAACAAGCAGCAGCAGGCACAGGGGGCACGGCGCCACCTTGGTACTACAACTGCCAGTGATAGTATCAGTTGCCTTGAGGGAGAGACCTAACAGGTGAAACGCGTCACACGCGTGCAGCTGTTCAAGCACTACACCATTGTCGTCTGGCAGGCGTTCTTTCAACAATATGCACTGGTTGGTGCCCTCTACTGTTGTCACTGCAGCGGCAGAATTGGAACCCACATCCAGCAGGCCGCACCTGCACATAGGGTGCCCGAGTAGCCCTGCAGGGTCCATCACCAAACGAGAATGCAGCAGCGCAGGGCATGTTCCTGAGTCGTACGGCACGGACCAGCGCGGTAGGCATCAACAATCAGACGACCTAAACAAAAACAGCATGTGACAAACGGTTGAATGATGCACAGATGAGCACAGCTTGCTGCCATGCGCCCACCACATGTGCATGCAGCTGCTCATGCAGAGGTATGTTGTCACATGTGCTGATGATTGCACTCGCACCTCAGCGCATTGCCGCGCTTGGTAGTCTGCCGTGCTGCAGGTGCTGGTGCAGGCGCTGCCTCCTCCTGCACAAACTGGGGTTGATTCGTTGCATGAGGGGTGGCACTGCCGCAGAGCCTGCTGCGGGTGGCTTGCTGCAGCGCATGCGTCTCGTGGGAACCCTAGGCAGGCGTGTTGGTTGGGACACCTGCAACAGTGAGTGGGAATGATGTAAACGAGGTGATGGACGTGACAAGCCACTTCTGCTGGCTTGCAGCACTGGATGCAGCAGAGAAAGACAGCTGCAAGCTCTGCAGCATGCAGATCCTGTAGGCCATGCAGATGTGCTCCTGGCAACTTTTTTTGCTCTGTATGGTATCAGACCTTTTCTGCGTGCTTTGGAATACTAGCGTGGATACACTGCAGTGTCAAGCATGTTTGTCCCGTTCACCTGTTCATGACAGTTGAAGTGGCGCTTGCTTGCCACCAGCCGGGTGCAGGAAGTACCAGCCCACCACCCAGGCACCTCGCCTGGCTGCTGTCGCACTTGGTGCAGGGCTGACTGCTGCCGTTCATGACAGCCATTTCTCCTGCAGAGCACTGTGTTGGTGCTGCCTGGGTGGAAGCACTGCTTAGGCAAGCACATGTTGCAGCTGCTGTGGCGAGTAGCAAGACACAGCTGGCAGGCTGCAGCCTGCCCAGCTGGACCACAGCAACTCTGCTGCTGTACCGCGCTTGCCGCATTAAACTGGTCTGTGACCCGCGTCCAATGCTGAAAAAGGAAGCTTAGACTCTAATCACACCTACGTCAAATAGCATTGGATGTTTAGCCCAAGTAAGTATGAAATGAAGCGCAGGTGGCAGTTTGGCGTGTGACGTTACTGGCTGGTCTGCAGACCTGTCTGCGCGGATCATAGAAGCTGCTAGCCCTTTTATATTACAAGAAATTGCTTTGAAAACTTTAAGAGAGGCGCTGCCAGCTTCAGTTGCTTGCCGATGCTGTGTCGTGACCAATCTCGGCGTTTGGTCTTGGTCCCAAGGTAGCTCTTTTGAAGGCGCGTGATTCAAGGTCGCCCTTTTGCTGGAGAAAGCTGCAAATATCGCTTGAAAAGGCCGCGTACCAATTGGAGCATGTAAGCAAGCAGGTTAGCCGTGTACTTGAAAGTGGTCTTCATGGAACACGTGGGTGCGCACACGTGTACACACCATGCATGGCCACCCGGGTGGCCTTCTCTTTGACATACTTATGCGGGTGGGGTGGCCTTCTCTTTGGGGGTGGGTGGGGTGGCCTTCTCTTTGACATACTTATGCGGGTGGGGTGGCCTTCTCTTTGACATACTAATCTTCCTGCATTGGCAGATTCATTAGCTGTAATGGTGCTAGATTGTTGGATTGGATTATTCAACATGGTACCACACATGATCATCATGAGGGTTCCCCAGAACAGCAAGTGAATAGGATGGGTCATGATCAAACGGTGCAAGCTTGTGCACGAGCAAACACGCAGTTACGTGACTGAACTGTCGTCTTTGCTCTTTTACCGCAACCTGCTCGTTTGACAGTGTGAAGCACAAAGCTGCCGGCAGCAGGCGCACATGTTCACTTGAAGGCCGGCATTCGAGTTAACCAGGCGCCTGGCAGCGCATTTGAGCACACTTGCAGAGTATCCGTCTATGCCTGCTTACCAACAGCCCGTGCCTGCGCACCCAGACGTATAGACAGGTGTTCGGGCCAAAAGTGCTTGGCTGTTGCAGCTGGGGTTGCTCTATGCTGTGATTCAGGCACCAGTTCACATCAGCTTCTTGTGCATGGTGGGGTTGTGGGGTGGTGGGCTGCGTCCTTGGCTATGCAATGCGCTGCAAATCGAGACCTGTGAAATATTGGGCTGCTGCTTTGGTTCTTCCCCATCTTCTTTGTCTTCTTCTTCTTCTAGCCAGGAAACGGAAGAGACCAGGCTGGTCGTGCTGCTGCTGCTGCTGCTGCTGCTGCTGCTACTGCTTTGCTTTGTTTCCTTCGCTCCACAGATGAATTCATAGCTTCACTGTTTACACCTCCGGCTTCAAGGTCTTCGAAAGTAACACATGCAGCTGTCTCGACATAATAACAATGTTTGAAAAGATGACAGGACCCCCGGTTCTGCATGGTCCGAACCATTGCGCCACAATCGATGCATCTGCTTTTTGCATGACTGCATATCACCAACTGCAGCCTGACGCGCGGAGTCTGGCGGAAGTGCCAAACACTCGAGCGCGGCATGGAGCAAGGCGAAGGTTACTACATCCAGTACGCAAGGTCCGCATTGCTGCCTAACGTTCCATGTGGGGGCGATGCCCTGAAGTAGGCCGGCAAACACTCTAACACTCAAACCTTGGGTACTGGGCAGGAACAATGCAGCATGCTGCGGCCCGAAAGCAGCCTGCTTGGAGAAAGGAAACAATTCCAGGCAGATCCTCAAAGGTGGTGATAGCGTTTGTGCTGAAGATCACCATGCATCGCAACCCGGGGCATTGCTGAACTGCTGCTGTAGCTGGTGAAGACGAGACACAGCAAGCATGCAGCGCGTGTCTACAACTGCATCATTGTGTGCAGCTTCATTCAAGTTTTGATGCATTTACAAGGTCTTCCCTGCAAGCATCAAGCCAAGCACTGGCATAGTGCTGTGACTTCTACTGCTGCTTACGATGCATATGCCTGACAGCGTAGCGCTGCCACTTGCAGGAGAGCTGCGCTTTGGGCTCAACTATGGGGCCACCAGCGGGCTGCCGGCAACACAGACCTCGTGGAAGTGGCGCCACTGGTGGGCTTGGAAACGTAGAGCTGTGGCCTGTACCACCAGCAGCAGCAGCAGCAGCAGGAGCAGCGGCAGCAGCAATCACAAATTGACAGGTGTCCTTGCTGTATGCAGCACAGTTCTGCTTTGGGTGGGTGGTGCAGCACTCGCTCCCAGTGTGTAAATGCATGCTGCCACACATCAAGCGATTCTGTGTCATATGACCATGCTGCTGCTGCAACTGCTGCTTCCGCTGCTGCTGTTTGCTGCACAGGCGCTGCGTATCACCTGAGACCCTGCAGAAGGTAGGCTCCCCAGACAACTTGACCGGCCTTGACCAGCTGTCACCTCACGACCAGCAGCGCGTGCGGCGCGCTTTTGCGCTGGGCCACGTGCCAGAGCACACAGCAGCGACTGACCTGGTGAGCTCCTGCAAGCTGCCGTGGTGTCGTGCGGGTGGCTGGGTTGTTGTACTGCTGGGGCAGCGCCCTGCAGGATGTTGTGTGTTGCCCAGCAGAGCATCGTGTGTGCAGGCTTCATGATCCTGCAGGGGATCTGGCTAGGTGGAGCGCAGGGTTGAAGAGGATGTGCGCGATGGGCATACACGCACTTGTCGCACTACACAGATGCTTCGAGAGTAATTGCACGCCATGTTTGCATGATATTCCTGCAAGCAATGTCCATGCACATGACGCTGTTTTGTGCACTGTGCATGACAGGTTTTGAATTGCCAGACAGGGCGGCACACATCAAGAAGTTGCTGCTGCTGCTGCTACTGCTGCTGCTGTTGCTGCTGCTGCTCAAGACAAGTGATCATTTGCGTTGCAGCTGCACACACTTGTCACCACGCATGCACGCATGCCGTACCATGCGTGATAGGCCATGACAACCTACCCCCACACCACTCTCGTGCACTGCCACTGATGGAGACTGATACACCTGCCTGCCTCGCCTTGCTTCCCTCTTCCTCTTCTTTGGCTCTCTCTCTCTCTGTCTCTCTCTCTCTCTCTCTCTCTGTCTCTCTGTCTCTCTCTCTCTCTCTCTCTCTCTCTCTCTGCCTTCCCCTTTACCTGTCTTTTGCTCTTCAACACCCACCCACCCCCACATCGCTTTTTCCTCGTCCCAGACAAGTTTGAAGCCCCCATCTGCTCCTGTGTGTTCATGCGCTAGGCTGAGTACAGAAAGATGGTGGCCAGGGAGCAGCAGGAGCAGCAGAGGGCAGCAGCCAGGCAGCTTGAGAAGGCAGTAAACAGACAGGCTGGGGCAGCATCAGCAGCAGCCCAGCACAGTGCAGCAGCAGCAGCAGCAGCAGTGGCAACAGCTCAACGCAGTGCTGCAGCTGCAGTAGCAGCAGCAGCAGCCGCGGGTCAGCACAGCACAGCAGCAGCAGCAGCACCCGCAAGTGGCCAGGCTGGTGGAGCATCAGTTTCTGCAGCGGGTGGTGACCAGGGCACCAGTGCAGGTGCAGGGGTGGAGGCTTGCAGGGGTAGGGGCAGGGGCCGCGGCAGGGGGCGGGGCAGGGGTTTAGGGCGTGGCAGGAACCGGCCATCATCATCGCACGATGACAGATCGGAATGTGGCAGTGAAGATGATGAGGCAGGATATCCTGCTGCTGCTGGCAAGCTACCTGCAGCAGCTGCTGGCGCTGTTGTTGTTGATGACAACAGGCTGATGTACATGCTGGCAGCAGCAGGCGTGTCAGCGCAGCAGCGCGCTGCGCTGGCGCAGATGCTGGAAATGCAGTCCGCAGGCCCGAGTGCTGCCCATCTGCCAGCTGGTTCCGCAGCAGCAGCAGCAGGAGCAGCGGCAGGGGATGGCCAGCAGTCACCTGTCAGCCTTGAGCCCGTGTACACGTACCTGCGGATGTTCCACCCTCAGCTGTGCATGCTGCTGCAGCACAAGGTGTGTCAAGTGATGAAGGCCAAGCAGCAGCAGACGCTGCTGCTGCAACAGCGTGCAGGCACGCCAGGCGCAGCAGGGCACGGCGCTGGAATGCACTTGCGCGCAATGCAGCCCACTGGCCCCGCGGCCGAAGCGTCCGCAGCAGGTGCGATGCAGCAGGAGGCGGTCGGGCACGGCACGCGTCGTGGCGGCGGCAGGAAGAAGCGCGGTGCGGACTTCTATGGTGACTCTGACGAGGAGTACAACATGGATGATCCGTCAGAGTATGAGCCGCGCTTGCATAGGTGAACAGAGTCTCTGCTCATGTATGAGTTCTGCCGTTGTTGGTGTTGAAACCTTGTGCATGTGGCAGGGTGCCACAAGTTGAAGTGGTGAGAGTGGTGAAGCGTACAAAGTTGTGTTTGTTGTTCAGGACATGCCCGTGCAGGCACAAGGTTAGCAATGGCACTGCCAAAACATGCGGCATGTGTGCCGTGGTGCGAGGTACTACCTCGAAATGGCGTCAAAAGTTGACAAGGGTGAAGCGTCAACCCATGAGCCTCCACTGCAAGCATGGCGTGTAGTATACCTGGCATGCCACATGCTGTGTTGGGTGTGACACAAAGGCACAGCAGCCTGCTGCAAACTGCCGTTGCTGACTGTGCATATGGTGATCATCATGCAGCAGCAACAACAGCATGCCAATCTGCCCTGATCCTCGGTTCATATGACGCCTGCTAACAGCCTCAGATGCATTTGTGGTGTGATGTCCCCTGTTCTGCACATCGCAACATGCCTGGCTATCTTGCTTGTGTTGTGATTGTCACCACACACACCACAACTATAGCTCACCTGTGACACACACGTCACACACACCATTGACTGTCCTGCTTCGGGGCTTGTCACTGTCACTGCACACTTCGCAACTCGACCGGCGTGTAACAGCACAAAGGAAGCAGCTGGCAGGGGCCGCGGCAGGGGCAGAGGCAGGGGCAGGGGCAGGGGTAGGCGCAGCAAGCAGCGGCGTTTGAGCGAGGACGGAGACCAGCAGGGCCGGCAGGATCAAGGGCAGGGGCAGCAGCACCAGCACCAGCAGCTGGTGGGCAAGCCGCCAGGCCTGGACTTGTCCCAAGTGTATGCAGCAGTGCTGCGGCAGCAGCAGCAGCAACAGCAGCAAGCAATTGCTGCTGTGAGACCTGCAATTCCTGGAGCAGCAGCAGCAGCTGTGGGACAGAACGGTCTGCTGCTGCTGCAGCAACAGCTGGCTATCCTGCAAGCACAGGCACAGTACAAAGGCACGTTCCTGCCTGCAGTGTCAACTCCATCGGGCCTGTTGACCCTGCTGTCCTCAGGTCTGCAGCAGCAGGAGATACCTGCAGCACTGCTGCAGCAGCAGCAGCAGCGCCAGCAGGTGGTTGCAATGACAGGAGTTGCTGCGGGTGGGCATGGCAAGTGGAGCATGCCGCATGCCGGCGTGCCAGTCAGCCTGGGCAGGCAGCCAGGCAGTGGTGTGCTGCCTGGCTGCAGCACTGCAGGGCTCAACATATGCGCAGCACCAGCAGCAGCAGTGACACAGGTACCAGCAGCAGCAGCAGCAGCACCAACACAGGCACCAGCAGCACCTGCAGCTGGCGGGTTTCCGCCACCAGCAGCAGCAGCAGCAGTAGCAGCACCTGCTGCACACAGGCCTGTTGCAGTGCTGGCAGGACCTCCGAGCGCAGCAGCATCAGCAGCAGCTGTGCGGCCTGGCAGCGCAGGCATGCTGCTTATAAGGGCAGGTCAGCAGCTGCCTATCAACCTGCTGCGCAGTGCAGCTGCTGTGACAGGCATGCAGGCAGTTGGGCAAGCGGGTCAGGGCCACTGGCCGCGGTGACAGAGGCACCCCTAGCTGCTGCTGGGGCAGTACCTGGAATTTCTGCTTTGTTTGGTGGGGGCGCAGCAGGGATGCTGCAGAGTGCAGCTCCATTCGTGGGGGCGGCGCTGCAGGGGCAGCACATGGCCCAGCGGCAGACTGGCAGCCACGGCATGGCTGCTGGTGTTGGAGGCAGCATGGTGAGAGGCGTTGCGGTGTTCATTTGGCTGAGCCATGTGTTGCCAGCGCAAGACGGCGCTACGCGGTTTCGTCTCAGGCTTGTCGTGGGTTTATGGGGGATGGCTTGGGAGCGCCCGCATGCTGTTGAGGAGTGCAGGTGTTGCAAGATGGTGCAGTGGTTCATGGTGCACCTTGCATCAAGCCCTACAGCTTTGTGTAACGGCATGCTTGTGTTGGAAGACCTGTGGCAGTCGCAGCATCAAGTTAATTCATGCACCATGTTATTGATGACACTGCTGCTGGCTGCTGCTGCTGCTGCTGCTACCTGCAGGCCCGCACGCTGGCCATGCCTCATATCACCCTTGCGCTGCCCTCTCCCTTTCAGCAGCACATGCAGCAGTCCCCACCTCCAGTCTTGATCTGCTCACCTGCAGGGGCAGCAGCAGCCCCATCCGTGCTGAAATCCCTGGCAGTCCTGCTGCCAGCAGCAGCAGCATCCCAGACACCTCGTCACCTCAGGTGCCACTCCAGCAGCAGCCAGTGCCACAGCAGCAGCAGAGCTTGGAGCATGGCAGCGGTGCTGGCTTGCCTGATTCTGCCGGTGCGTACCTAGGCGGTGTGTTGGGACCAACGATAGGACAGAACCCCGCACTGCAAGATGGCGCGGCGTGGGGCAGTGTGATGAGCAGTCCTGAGAAGCGTCACGCTGGGGGTCCTGACGGAGGTCCTGCCAGCGTCAGGCTTCCTCTTGACGGCTTGTCAGGCTTCCAGCCTGAGCGGCTGCCGTCTTGGGACCCATCAGAGCTGCAGGCTGACTTAGCTGGGCTTGGAGGCATGCAGTGGCACATGCTGGATGCTGCCCTTGACGCAGAGCCGGTGTCACCCGAGTCCGCTGAGCGACTGCTGCGGTGGGGAGCATTGGGGGAGGGACAGTGGGTGATGTGCTGGCCGGGGCAGTTGCCGGTGCTGCTGCAGGGGATGCGAATGCGCCTGCGGCGGCTGGTGCAGTAAACTCTGAACAACCTGTCTCAATGCAGCTGCAGACAACTGGTATGGCTGGCTGTGGCGAGGGTGGTGGTGGTGGTGCGGCTCTGGCTGCTGAACCTGCGCCTTCTGTAGGCGCTGGGGTGCACCACGTGGCAGCAAGCGATGCTGCTGGTGGGGCTGGTGCGCTGCAGCAGCAGCTGGCCTCACTGCACGCTGAGTTTGTGCGCATTGTGAGTGCGCTACCAGAGGTTGTGCGGGATGTCGTGCTGCAGCAGGTGGGGCCAGCTGGCATTGCTGACTTTGTGCGGTTGTTTCATGAGAGGAAGGGTGCTACAGCTGCGGCTACTGCCACAAAAGTGGCAGAGCTGGGTGCCGGGTGGCTGTGCAGTCAATGGCGACAGCAGGGAAATGAGCAGGCAGCTCCAGGCTTTGGTGACAAGCTCGTTTGAGGTAACCTGCGGGGCGGTTGACTACTGTGTTGATTGAGCGGAAGTCTGGCAGTGTGTATGTATATTACGAAAGCCATACAGAGTGCACATCCCACCTGAAGATCAGCAGGTAAAAGGCTTGCAGATCCCAAACTATCATGGGCAACCTTGCGTATATGGTGTCTACAATCACAATTGTGTGCAAACAGTGCGCACGCAGCAAGATGCGCTTCAATGATAATTGTCAATAGTAATCGATGCACACACAGAAGCATACGTGCAACTGCACTGGACACTGACTTCAGATCAGTTGCCAGGCCGCAGGAATGGTTTCAAGCTGCACTACGGCGTTATAACGCTAATTAGCGCAGGGTCACCACCAGGCAGTTGAAGCGGCATCACACCCAGGCATCAAACTAAGGCTGGGATGCAAACTACTAGAAACACACCACCAAAGAGGCAGTGTGCCAACACAGCCGTATGTGTGTGTGTGCACCACTGCGCGCTGTGGAAACGCAGCGCTGCAGTGCACTGCTATAGCTGCCAGCTAGCAGACGTTACTAATGCGACCAGTGATACACCTGCGCTGTAAATGTGCACCGACACATAACAGCACGCTACAAATGCATATCACGCTGAACTGCCAGCACAATCATTTCCGACACTGTAACGCAGCAATGGTTTGCGCGCAAGGGACCTGAGTTATGCCGCAAACCTGAGTTCATGCCATCTTTAGACAGAGCACTATGCAGTGCAGCGCTGGCAGCACAATGCAATAAAGCACTTGCAGCACAAGGCAGCAGAGCGCTGGCAGTACTACGCGGTACAGCGCTGGCAAAGCAACACTTGCAGTACAAGGCAGGCACAACAGTATGCAAAATCAGAGTGCTTACACAAGGAAGCACCCACTGAGCAGTGTAAACATTACGCAACAAAGAACATCTGCCATCATTGGTGTTAACTGAGCTAATCCCACAACACCTGGCAACACAACCAGCAGCCCCACCCATCAGCACAGCCACCACAACCATTAGATTGTTCCAAAATGCGCAACAGAAGTGCAGACACTTGCTTGGACAAAAGGCACCACCGCATGCATGCTGTTGTACACGGTGACCCACCCCACACTCCAGAGACGCGTTTAAAGCCTGCCAAATGCAGGTGACTCACCCCTTGATCAGCAAGTGGGCTGCGCAAGTTCAAACACCACTCGGAAAGCCGCAGCAGCTGTGCAATGATGCTTCAAGCACCCAACTTGCCCATGCAGCATTGGCATCGACACAGCTTGTCCAATGCAGCCCATGCACGATGCCGCACCTGCACATGCGATGCTCAGGCCCAGCCAGCTAAGCAGCAGCACCGACCCTACCAATCAGGTGCACCAAAGTGCACACGGCACTGTGCTCAGCAGCGCTGCAGAACTGCAGCAAGCCCATGATGCACCAATGAAAGCAACGTTGCCAGGTCGCCTAGTGCACTCAAGTGCTATGCACCATGCTCAAAGAAAACATTGATGGTTGTCAACTCCACCGCCCTGTCAATCAAACCCCAAGGCCTCCCAAGTGTGGTGGAGCTGACCCTCCCCGTTCCCGTCCCTGCTGCACATGTGTTCCTTCCAGTTGCAGATATGCTGCCGTGCATGACCACTTTGGCAGCACCTAGCGATGATCAGTGTCCGTGCTTGTTCCTTGACACAGCCGCAGCACAGCTGTGTCGACTGCACACGCAGAACCAGCCGGGCAAACACTGGTAATTGGAAACGCACCAATGCTGCCGTGGCACAGCTTCGCCTGCTAGGACGTTCACTGGATAACCGCGTTCAATCCTTCTAGTGCTGGGCATGGACAGCAGCAAACACGCAATCATGCTCTCGTTGATACATTGCACACATGCAGGCACGGGTGGCTGCGGCGCTGGGGCATGCCGCATAATGTACACACACAGACACACTCAAGGCCGTGTTCAGCCGCGCCATGGCGGCCTTGCAGCGCCTGCAATGCAGACGCGCGAGCACAGCCAGCGGCGCACTGCAGAGGCGCAAGAGGTGTTGCAAAACAACATAGACGCCCACACACATACAAGTGCGGCCGCACCGAGCCGGCCAAGTGGATAACCCCAGAGTGTAAAGGTCTGCCGTCAGACCTGCTCAGCAGCTGCAGGCCCATGTATGCTGCTGAAACAAAGCAACTGCCCATGTCGCAGAGCGACCCTGACACGCAGCACTGCCACTGCACGGCACAAACCACCGAGTACAGCGTCGCCCTGAACACCTGCTCAATGACCTTGTCGGGCAGCTTGCTTCAGCTGTACCTGCCTGCACATGTTTCCCCGATTGGGTAGGCCCTTGCAGCGCAAAACACACTCCTTGAATGCAGGCCTGCACTACTTGCCAAGCTGCCACACCTGCCGCTGCCACACCTGCCGCTGCCACAGCTAAGCAACTCCTTTTTGAGTTTACCCTGCAGGCCCTTAAATACTCAAGGTCGTCAACAGCACGCCTGCTTGTCAGGGTGTCTTGTGACACAGCCGAGCCACAGATGCCCTGGCAAGCGTCAACGTGACACTGACATTTGTAGCATCTGTGTTTGAACTGCAGCACAACCATGGCAGATTGTCAACTTGGCAGCAACTGACGAAGAGAATATGCTCAACAGATTCGATTCGCAGAAGTCCTGCCAACACAGCAGCCGCAGAGATGCAAGCAAACCCAGCAAGCACGGGGCGGAGGTCAAAGGGCAGCAACACTTGAGAAATCGTTGCTACACTGAGTTGAGTTCAACCTCTGCCAACATTGGCAGCCTGCTGGGCATGGTGGGCTGCGCCAGTGCAATGCATCCACAACCTGCAAACACCCACAAGCCCTACTAACGCCGGAGCTGGCGCTGCCATGGCAAAACCATCTCCAAGCATGCAAGTGGAGCATGAGCAAACACGGTCAAACATCCTGCAATGCCTCGTGTTGTCTGTCTTCTTGTCCATAGCTGCCAACTCGGCTCTGCAGCACCACAGGTTTTGCTGTGAAATCCAATGCAGCCTCCAGTTGCAGCCTCAAATACCCCATGCTATTCTAGCAATGACAATACCAGACATGCAAGGACTCCGCACAGGCAGCCATGCTCCAAACCACACATGTGCAGGCAACAACCCTGCACATGTAAATCACACCAGCAGGACAATTAGCCCTGCAGCGAGTTCCCAACATGTGCTGGGCTACTGCTGTCATACAGCGCCCCAGCGGGTGGCCGGCTGAACTCAAAGCTCCGACGGTCCCTCCGGCCACTCGGCGGCATTTCCAGCTGCTGCTGGCCTGAGCCTGCTGATTGCGTGTGGCCTGACAGGCCTGAGACTGTGAGGCCTGACGAGGCTGAAGCTGAGCCTGAGCCTGCCGACCTCGCCAAGCCTTCACACCCGTCAGGTTCTTCAGGACCTTCACACAGGAAGTCAGCAAGGCTGTGGTTATCCTCAAATGAGCCGACGGCAGCGCCGGAACACGACTCTGCAGCAGCTGGGCTGCTGAACAGCTCCTGCTCAACATCGACAGCCTGCGCCCACTGCTGCTGCTGCTGGGCGATGAGGCCAAGCTGCTGCTGCAGCTGCACAGCCTGCAGCTGCACATCATGCAGTCCCAGGCCGGGACCGCAAGGGACGTCCCTCGCTGCTGCTGCCGCTGTGCTGCCATCTGCATTCTGCAGCTGTGGGCTGGTGCCAGGCGTTGGCACTGGCGACTCCTGCAGAGTTGGCAGCGGCACCGACTTCTGCCGCTTCATGCCGGGCAGCAGGTTAGGCTGCATGGGCTGGAGGGCTAGCATGCTGGACGTGTGCAGCGCGTGTGCTGCATCTGCTGCAGCAGCGGCAGCATGCCATGCATCAGCCTGCTGCTGCTGCTGCTGCTGCTGCTGCGGCCGCTCTGGCACGCCACCCCCAGAAGACACACGCACATCGTGTGCACCGTCAGAGGAGGTGTCTTGTGGTACAGGGGCGCCGGGGTTGCTGCTGCCTGCGCTGCGTGCGTCTCTGAAAGCGCTGCGGAACGTCATGCCGCTGCTGCTGCTGCTGCTGCTATTGCTGCTGCTGGTGGCTGGCAAGTTGCCTCTTGGCTGCCTGCTGACAGTCTTACCAACACCTCCAGCTGCTGCTGCTGCTGCTGTAGGCCCAGAGAAGGGCCCTGGCAATGGTACTTTCCCAAACTGGATAGCGTTAGCCCTGTTGCCGCCGCCACCCCACGCTCTGCTGCTGCTCCAGCCATCTGCTCCCCTGCTGCTGCTGCAGTATCTGGAAGGCAGCTCCGTTCCAATGCTCGCTGCATGGCGCATGATGCCGCTGCTGCTGGCTGGCCTGCGCATCTCTGGGTAGGGTTTGGAGTCTGTGACGCCACATGGACTGTCGTCCAAGGCCATCGCGCTGGAGTAGTGCTGCAGCTGCACGCATGCCGTCACATGCGGCTGCTGGCCTAGCAGCAGCTGCCGCCGGCTGCTGCCGCCGCCGGCACCCTGCTGGTCGCTTGGCTCTGCAGACAATGTGTCGCTGCTGCTGCCGGCCAGGCTGTTGCCGCCATGCCCGCCTCCCGCAGGTGCCGACGCTGCGAGCCTCACTCTGGTGAATGACCCAGAGTGCATCTTGAGCACCTCGATGCCAGGAGGAGGCCTGGGACCTGCAACGCCAACTGGCTCTGCTGCTGCCGCCGCTGAGGGTGCTGCTGCGCTGCCGGCGGCGCGAGTGTCGACAGCAAGCCGCAGTTGGCCGGACACAGCAGCGGCAGGACTAGCAGCAGCAGAAGCTGCCGCTGCTGCGTTTGCTGCCGCTGCCAGGCTGTTCTGGTGCCGTTGCAAGGGGCTGCTGCTCTCTGCAAAGCTGCCGCTGCTGAAGAGCGACGTGTGGAGCTGCTGGCTGGGGCTGATCAGGCAGCTGGCCGATGCATAATCAGCGTCCTCGCCACCAGAGGAGGTGAAGGAGAGGCTTGGCAGCAGCATACTGCCCGTGAGGTTCTGCAGCATCGGCAACCAGCAGGAAAGCGCCATGAAGAGGATGCAGCACAGTCAGGAGTCGCACCTTGCATGCTCAATGTGCGGCACAGGTGCCCTCCAGTGCAGTGCTCACACGCACACCGCCCGCATCAAAATCCCCGCTCTGCCGGTTTCACAGCATGAAGCGCGCATATTAGGCCATGTTGACGCCTCAGCCGCCTGCAGTGCATGGACAGCAGGCGCTCACCTGGCTGCTGCTGCGCCTGCCGCCGTGCATCTGACCCTCCAAGGCCGTCGCACCCAGCTCGCCCCCATGCACTGCTCCGCCAGCAGCAGCGGACGCAACCTCATCTAACGCACAACTGGAGGCCTGCCTGCTCACGCCTGGGCGGCCCGCCCCGCCGTCGCCTGCTCCTGCGCCTGCTGCTGTGCCTGCTGCGCTGCTGAATGCACTGCTGAAGGCGCTGACAACGCTGCTGCTGCCTGCAGCGAATGCAGCTGCTGGACACTTGGTGTCACCGCCAACTGCATCAGCGGCACCGCCACCGCCAGTGAAAGGACCGGCAGCTGCAGAGTGAGGCATTGCTGCTGCGCGTCGTTGAGGCGCCGCAACGCTGACCTCGATGCTGCTGCGCCTGCTGTCTGCCGCGCTGCTGCCACTGACGATGCTGGACCCGCTCATGTTGCACGCGCCACCAAGCACGAGCATGTCGCAGCTGCTGCTGACCACAGCACTGCTGCTGCTGCTGCCAATGCTGCTGCTGGCACCGTGCCCAGCGGCTTGTGGCTTGCGGTGCAACTTGGACAACCTCTTGCCCATTCCTTTGACCTGGCTTGGCATTGGTATGCCACGTGGCGCTGCCACTGCTGCTGCTGCTGCTGCTGCTGCTGACAACATCGACGCAGCATCCCAGCTGAACCTGCCAGAGCTTGAGTGCGCCAGTTTGGCTGCAACAGCAGAGACTGCTGCATCTTCAAAGGCAGCGTCCGCAGCTGCACGTGCAGCGGTCAGCGAGGACAGGTCAGGCGTAGAAGCAGAGCTCCGCAGGCGGGCCGCCTTTGCTCTACCGCCGCGGACGCTCGCCTCGGTCGACTGCAGCGGTTGACTCTGCGCCTTTTGCTTTTGCAGCTGCGCTGCGCCAGCTGGTGCTGCATTGAAACTCTTGCTGCTGCTACTGCTGCTGAAGGGCTGGAAACCCCTGTTCGCTGCTTGAGATGCAAGCTTGCTTGCCTTGTCAGCAGCACCCTTCAGCTTGGACTGCCAGCTTGACCCTGCCCCTGCTGCTGCTGCTGCTGCAGCTGCTGCTGCACCTTCCGCTGCCCGTGCCTGACCTGTGCTGCTGCAGCTTGGGACGAGGGCAGCCTCAGTGTCAGCAGCCGGCTGCCCTGCAAGCAGTGCCAAGGCACTCTGCTGCTGCTGCTGCTGCTGTGCTGCAGTGTTGCTGCCAAGCACTGTCGCTGCTGCACCAGCCGGCGCCGCCGCGTCTGCGCCGCCAGCAGCCACTTCAGCCTCGTCCAGCAGGCAGCGGCTGCTCCCGCGCCTGCTGCCACCCCGCACCCCACCCTCCAGCGCATCACCCTGCTTGTCCGCCAGCTGCCCCATGGCAGCCTGCAGCACATCCGCAGCGGCTGCCTCCTCAGATGTCAGCCGGAAGCTGCTCGCACGCTTGCCCCGTGCGAGGCCGCCGCGCACTTTGCCCTCACAAGCTGCCTCATCTGCTGCTGCAGCTTCCGTTGAGAGGGCCTCTGTGGGGCAGCTCAGCGGCATCTCGACCCCCAGCGACCGCTGCTGCTGCAGCTGCTGCTGCGAGGACGACTGCAGCTGCAGGTGCAGCTGCGTTGCCCGGCTGCGGCCGTCCCTGGCGGTCCAAGCACGCTGCAGTGCACTCGCAGCGCCGCCCTCGCTGCCCCGGCCGCCTGTCTCTGCAGCGGCTGCTGCAGCTGCCGGCCATGCTTGGGTGTCTTGTGCGGTGTTGCTGAAGGCTGATCTGAACGCCCCGCCTCCGCCAGTCTTTGCGCTCTGTGCTGCTGCTGTGGCGGCTGCGGCGGCCAGCTCACCACCGCCCAGCGAGTGCACCCTGCGTGCGGTGCTGCCCCTCATGCCGCTGCTGCCTGCTGCTGTCGCGCCTCCTGCGAGACCAGGCTGGGACGGCATGGATGCCGCCGCGCACAGTCCTGCAGCGTGCAGAGCGGAGAGCGCTTGGTACGAGCGCGCCTTCCGCACTGCACCCAACGCATGCGGCACCTCTTGCTGCACTTGCAGAACATCTGGCTGCTGCTGCTGCTGCTGCTGCTGCTGGCTGTCAGGTGCAGCACGAGCGGGGCTGTACAAGCAGGAGCTGGAGGCAAGCAATGGCCCCTGGCTGCTGCCGTCCCTGCCCCAGCTGCTGCGCCTGCCGGCCAGGTCCGCGCTGTCGGCTGCAGCAGCAGCCTCGCGCAGGGAGCTCCAGCCGCCGCTGCTGCTGTGGCTGCTGCTGGTGCTGTGCCGGGCGCTGCCGCTGCGCCGCGTCGCAAGGGCGGCGATGGACATGGACGCGCTGCGCTGCGGGGCCGCGTGGCGTTGCATGTGCACGCCCCCGACGGACAGCCTGCGGCTGGCGCGCGCTAGCGCGGCAGCACTCGGTGACAGCAGTTCAGCAGAGGGCCACGACACCATGCTGAGGCTGGGCTTCATGATGCGTGCGACTGTCGTGTCAGGGTATGCTGTCGTGGGCTTTGCAAACAGCAGCGACTCGAGCTCACACGGACCTGCCAGCCGGACCTTGTGCACGATCATCGTCTGCTGCTCGCCAGGCTGCTGCTGCTGCTGGGTTGCAGGGCTGGTGCTGCTGATGCTGCACTCGCCTGCAAGGCAGCCACACGACCCGTGCGAGCCATGATCGTGACTCAGGTCGAGCTCGCAACTCAGCCGCGAGCTGAGTGCAAAGGCAGTGGAGCGCGTGTGGCTGCTGCCGCAGCTGACCGCGCGGCTGATGCCTGCCTGCTGCTCACAGCAGCTGCTGCTGTTGCCCGCTGCTGCTGCAAGTGCGGCTTCAGGCTGCAGGGCCCCTGCTGGTGCTGCTGTGTTCACAAGGGAGAGTTCCCCTGGCGACACACCAGGCACAACTGCAGCACTGCAACAAGCCTCTCCAGCTGCCGCTGCTGCTGCTGCTGCTGCTGCTGCTGCTGCTGCTGCTGCTGCTGCTGCTGCGTCTGTGCTGCTTCCTGTTGCTGTCTTGTTCCCGTTGTCGGCACCGGCTGGCAGCTGGCCGACTGCACCTGCTGGCTTCCCATGCCGCAGCAGCAGCTGCGGTGCTGCAACAGACTCGGCAGCCGGCCAGAAGCTGGATGGCCAGCAGTGGCCTGCCACGCTCAGCGCTGGCAGCAGGCTGCTGAGGGCTGGGCCGGGGCGGCCTGCCAGGGCTGTGTCGCAGCAGAAGCAGCTGGCCCACCAGAGGGCTTGCAGCGCATGTGCCTCGGCATTGGAACGGCAGGCCCTGCGCACACATGAGGCAGCACAAGCAGACACTGACGGTGGCCGGCCTGTTGGATGATGGACTGACACGTTGACAAGCACAGAAAGGGCTGGCGCAGTTGCAAACTAGTCTCAACCCAGTCGCAAAGCACCAACTAAGCATGGAAGCCTGCCTGCTGCGATCCCCGCTGGGTTGCAGACGAGCAGCATGCATGGGAACGACACACATTGCCTGCTCCTGCGACGCCACACCTGGCTGCTGGTGTTTGTTGGCTTGCTGCCTGGACCACCACCCAGCTGACTAGGCTGTATGATGGTCCTGATATTTGGTAGGTATGTGACATCAGCACCAACCAAGACACCCACCTGCTGATTCCTGCAAGCTCCTGCTTCATCTTGTGATGGTCCACCACCGCTGCATGCAGCGCAGGGCTGCCTTGCATCAGCAGCACCACAGCACTGACATCAGGGACGCAGCCAGCAGCAACAGGGGCGGCAGGGCCTGGGCAGAGCCCAAACAGCTTGTCCATCAGCCGCAGCTTCAAGCGCTCCTGCGCTTCTAGAGTTAGCAGGTCGCCGAGTGCCACTGCTGCTGCAGCCGCGGCTTCAGATGGCGACGCCTGTGCTGCCCCTGCTGCTGCACCTGCAGCTACAGCACTGCTGCTGCTGCTGGTGTTGCTGCTGCTGCTGGTGATGCCGCTCGCCAGGGCAGCGGCCACGTAGTCAACAACCTCGCCAGGGTTCATCGCCTGCCAAAGCCCTGGCGACCCAAGAACCACAAACGACTCGGAGCCGTTCAAGCGCCAGCTTGTAACAACTGGCGTTGGCAGCACACCAGCAGCACTGGCAGCACTGCAGCCGAGCAAGCGGGACGCACCAACGTGCTGCAGCACACTGCCATCAGGTGCTACCAGTACAGCTGCAGGCTGGTTCAGGAAGTTGCTGCTGGGCATGCCAGCACCGCTGTCGTAGCTGCTACTGCCAAAACTGCTGCAAGCCCCAGCATCAACGCTGCCAGCTGAGATGTCGCTGCCGCCAGTGCCGCTGTTGTCGGCTGCTTCAGCGCTCCGGTTGCCGGCTGGCAAGCTGCCAGGGCTCTTGTCGGCTGCTGCCGCTGCTGCTGGCGGTTGGTAACAGATGCTGCTGCCAGCTGCATCTAGCCGTGCTGTCTCTGTGGGGTCATGCCCCAAAGCCAGCCTAGGGGTGAGCTCCATGACTGTGAAACTGCCAGCTGGCGAGCTGCGGGCGAGCACCGCCTTGCACAGCCCCGCTGACGCAACCATCAGCTGCGCCTTGCTCTGGTCCAGTGCCAGCAGCAGCGCAGAGGCGCCAGAGGTTGCTGTGTCGACTGTACTGCCAGGGCCGCTGTTGGCTGCTGGGTGCTGCTGCGGCTGCAGCTGCAGCAGCTGCTGGTGACACTGATGAAAGGCCGCCTCTAAAGCAGCAGGCGCCTGCAGGATTAGGCATGCAGAGTTTGCAGGCACAAGGACTGGGTGTCGGTGGTATTATATTTTTGTAAAGGCAGCTGTTCTCGCAGCATGCAAGCCTTGCAAGGATGTGTGCCGTGCACAGGCAAGGCAGCAACTGCACATCCTCTAGAAGCGATGCAAGGGAACTTGCGCATGCCGTCTGCAAGCGATGCCCAAACCAAGCCAAACGATCACCAGGTGGGCAGTGCTGGAAAAAGCTGCTGCAGGTTTCCTAATACTGCTTGTGCGTCTGTGGCTGCAGGCTCACCATGTTGTATTGCTCGTTATGCAGCAGCTGTGGAGCCAGAGCTCCCGCAAGGATCTGACTGGCCACCACTGCCACATCAGCCCCTGCAGGACCACACCCACTGAACAGGCCAGCAAGCTGCCTGCCAGTGCTGGCTGCAACACCAGGAAATGACAAAGAACGCGCACGACCAAGTTACTGAAGGTGCACCTGCATCACGTGGTACGAGCACGGCAGCAGCCGGATGCTGCTGAAACTGCAGACATGGCTTGGTTTCTGATACCTCACGCTTCTGACAGCATGAACCAGTGCACTGGGTTGGCTCGTGTCGTGATGCAGCAGTGCTGCAGAAGCACTCACCTGCACATAACGCGATGCCCTCGTCATTGCACAGCGGTAGCTGCTGTCCGGTATGCAAAACATGAGCTGGCCATACGTATCCAGGCCTGATGCACACTGACTCCATTCGGATGCGCCTGCTGCCAATGCTCAAGCAGGCGCATAGCGGCACCTTGAACGTACACCCTGCAGCAGCATAACACCAAAGCTTGATCCGGACCTTCAAACGCGCATGCCACTGCGATGAGCGACGAGGCCAGCGACTTTGTATCCGAACACGTGGGTCCCTGCTGCCTGCTGTACACAAGGCGCTGACACCGCATCATCATGGTATAGATTGCAACCATTGTACGCACTAGACAGGCGTCCTTGCTAGGCGGAGAGGACTGAAGACGCCTCAGACTTGTGCACTCCTTCCGCAGGCATGCTCAAGCTCTGTACGCCGCCCCATTCACCATTAACACCCTTACCATATTGAATGCGGCAGACACGAGCTGGCTTGCAGGCGTAATGCAGCGCTTGTGCGCTGAAGTTGTTTGCAGACCTTCCAGAAGATGCCTGTGTTGAGCTGACTTATCAAATGAGCCGGCTCGTTTCACCTAGGATCATTGGCCGATTCGTGGGTGCCCTTGTACAATGGAGCCCGTGGACCCACGTGCCACGCCAAACCCCACACCTGAAGCGCTTGGTGGTAGGCGACGCCAATGCTTATAGCCAATGAACTTTATGAACTACCATTTACAAAGGCACCAAATCTGGCCATACCTCCTCTGGCATGGGTGTCAAGCAGTACGATTGGTTGGGGAGTAAGGCCTCATGTAAGGCCCCAAGGGGCCACATTCAAAGCCCATGTCCGCCACCAGTGCGTCCTTTGTGAGTAGCGTGTGGTCGCAACTCACAAGTAGCACACACAAGTAGCCACGCTGTGGCCACACCCCTGGACACAAACACATGAACATGAAGGTTTTTCTGCACCTGCGAGCTGTCAATCCCGGAAAGGAGGGCACTTCTCACCTCTCCCTCCACATGCAAATAACTATGGTATAAACCCCGCAACACAAGTGACATAACCTGACGCTGTGCCATGCAAGCAACCTTGGCACACTGTGTTGCTTCAGCTTAACAGTCGCATGCTGTGCATGTGCCATGCGTATGTGCGCGGTGACTGCTGGCAGGCCACGCTTGAAGTGCCCTCCTTTCCGGGATAGAGTAGTTGCACTGATTGCATGCTTGAAGTGCATGCAGCCAATGCACGAGCATGCAACACACCAGCAGGCTGGATCAACCTACTGAGGGGTAATGAAGTTGATGTCTGATGCATCCAAACTCCCACAATCATGTCATCCTGTCGACCGCCATGCTCCATGCACATGCCAGCAAGTATCTGGAGCTCACTGAGTGACAGCAGGCGCCACTGACACGCAGCACACTGGTTGCTTACCAAGCGCCTACTGTGCGTCCACCACTGTGCATATCAAAGCAGTGGGTGGGCGCAGCCGAGCTTGCCTGCGTTGGGTGGCGGCCATGGGCTGCAGGCATACCTGAGCTGTGCCTGCGGCGCTGACCGCTTTGACATGCTGCCAATGCCGCACCACGGCATGGTGCTGCTGTGGAAGCTGAAACGCAGCGCCACCAGATACCAGCCTGAAATGAAAGCATGGACACCATCAAATGCGCCTGTACAGCAGCAGACCAACAGCGCTGCGAAGCACCCCAGAGTCCCGGGCAGCCCTGCAGGCGCGGGATACGCGACAGAGCAGCTGCTGCTCATCATCAGCAGCCACACACTGCATGCTTGCTGGCACATCACCTCCAGAGGCCCTGCCGTATGCTTGGGCCCTGCAATATGCCGAACACAGCACAAGCAGCAGGGCAGTGAATTTCAAGACCCGCTGAGCCCCCCGACGCTTGTGCTGCGCATGTGGGACCAGAAGGCTGGCAGCACATGCGCACATGCCGGCTGTGCTGGCACGTTGGGGGTGTTGCATCTTGTCACAAGGCACAGTGGTGCAAGCTTGGAGAGTCTGTTGTGCTGGGCTGTGCTGCTGTTGACTGGAACCGCAATGACCACACCACCCACACCATCAACACCACATGGGATAGCTGCGAACCAGATGCCAAAGTCCAAGCTGATGCTACAGCTGCATGGTTTAAGTAGCCGGCTACAAATAATGTCAACACCCTACACACCAAACCTCGAAATTCTCACCTCAAGTGGCGTCAGAGCTTTTACGGGCGCCACCGGAGAGGTGCAGCAAGCGATGGAGGTGATGCACCAGGTGCAGCAGGTGATGCGCCACACTGCAGCTGACGAGCTGTCATGTGTGTGAGGTTGCATGCTGTGCTTGGAACCTTGCAAAGACCATCGCAGCCACGTGGCACACCCGACACAAATCGCCTCTGGTGGTGCACTGTGCGCAGCTGACTGGTGAAGATCCCGGTGAACTTTGCGAGCAGTGCACCGTGAGCAAAAGGAAGGACTGCAATGCCATATTCACATCGCCTCGTAGAGCTTGCGGATGTGGTCCAGTGTCGCTGGGACGCGCGTCACCGGGCAGCAGTGCGCTTCGCTGACATGGCTGAAGACGCACGGGTAGCAGAAGGCGTAGCCGGACACTGCCAGCATTGCGGGGTTGACGCGACGCTGCCTGCAGCAGCAGCAGCAGCAGCAGCAGCAGCAGCGGCAGCAGCAGCAGCGGCAGCAGCAGCTTCTTGGCACCAGCAGTAGCAGCAGCAGTGGCCATAGCAGCAATCCACACATAACTGAATCCACAGCAGGCATCACGCAAATGGACACCAGCGCTCCTAGCTGTTTTGAGCTGCACACGCGGCGACAGTGCATGCAGCACCCACACATGCGCGGGAGCCCCCCAACTGAACACTAGACGCCGCAGGCAACACAGACCAACACAGTCTAAGTGAGTCGTCAACTCGGTGGGGCAGCGCGCTTCACCAGCAGGGTGCTACACAGAACACACACCAGTCAGCCAGCAAACGCAGATCAACTCTTGGCATGCAGCTGCCCTGTGTGCCCGCAGCACGGCGTCCTGCAAGTGCTGAAGCTGTGATCCCTCGTCAAAAAACATCATGTGCAGTGCGAGGGTGGCAGTCCACTCACTTGCACAGCGGGCAGCGCGCCACATCAGCTGGCAGGCCTACTCCAGAAGGGTGCGGCTTGGGTGCAGGGGGTGGCGGCGGCGGCGGCAGCGCTGCTGCACTCGACAGGCGCTCCTCAGCCGAGCTGTACCACCACTCCAGGATCTGCGTGCAATGAATGAAATGCGAGAAGCATAAAGGCACATGGAAAGGTTGAACGTCAGTAATGAGGGATGCGTGCAACGTCGTAAGCCTCACCGCCAGTCCAGAAACTGCACGCATGTGGCTCAAAGACAACACGCTGGCATGCACACACATGGATGGCTCCACAATCACAAATGCCTTGCTCACCCACATGCCGGGCTGCGGCGAGCAACCTACGCACTGCCAAGCAGCGCTAGCACTATAAATCCTGCGCATGGGCAGTGCAGTGCCGCTGCAGCATGGAGCATCAGGCTGTGCACACCTTGAATCCAAACACGGACAGGATCAGCACGCTGCGCAGGTGGTCTATGGCCGCGCTGCCACCCAGCAGCCACCACTTGTGTGCTGCAGCGTGCAGGCGCGAGGAGTGCTGCGCGGCCGGGCCAGCTGCTGCAGCCGCTGCTGCTGCTTCCGCGCTCCATGTGCGCCTGCAGGGAGTGCAGCAAGACGACGCACAGAGAGCAGCACGTGAAGGATCATCTTGCAAAACAGGCATAAGAATGCCAAACTCAAACCATGTGGCCGCCATAGTACAACCCGCCCATCCGGGCTACAACATCATAGCTGCCCATACACTGTTTTGTTTAGGCTGGCCTCATGCGTACCAACTCCATAAATATTGGCATCTCTGATCGAGCGCACTGATTGCTGCACAATGATGCGAGGCTAACAGCCTCACAGCTGCGATCCAGCTGGCACCTGGCAGCATTCAAGCGCCCGTACAGCACAGCAGCACTGATGACCTGCTCACACCATCAACACGGCACCGAAAGGTCCTGCACCCCTTCTCCTGGCAGCATCACCAGGCACACACAAGTGTGCCATGTAGGTGCCTGGCTGCTCTGCCCGGTGTGCCTGGTGATGCTGCCAGGCCATGCAAGCGCCGCCTACCATCTCAGGCCCTGACAGCCGCACCAGCCGCTGCCCCAGCAGGTGCAGCGTGGGTGAGTGGCAGTCCAGCACGTCCAGCAGGTAGCTCAGCTGGTAGTAGAACTTCACACCCTCTATGGCTGCATGGGCGTAAGGGTACAGCCTCACTAGTGCTGCAAGCCCATATTGCCGAGCTACTGCTGCAACGCGGGCTAGCTGCGTAGAGCCGCTGTTACTGTTGGGACCCTGCAGGCAGAAGCAGGCACCGGGCAAGCATTTCAAAGCGCAGTTCAGGGCTGACGAGGCAGCATGGGTCATGTACATGTACAGGTACAGGTTGCCAGCACACTGATCAGCGTCATGTCAACACACACACACTGGCGCGGTGGCCTGTGTCGTCTGCATCAATGCATGGCATCAACGCCATCAGCCACACACCCACGGCCGCGGTTGCCTCGGGGGCGCGGCTGCCAGCGACTGTTATGCCAGCTGCCTGTGCTACAGCAGTACACAACCATAACCAACAACAATACCACATTCCAGGTGGAACGAGCCTCCTGCATTTGAAGCGCATGACTTCACCGCTTCTGCTTGGTGACTGCTGTGAGCAGGCCAGGTGCTGCCTGTGGCAACCTGCAGCACCCCTTGCGCTGCGCACCACACAGGGCTGGCAGACAGCCTCATGCCAGCGGCTGAGAAGCATCATTGCAGCTTTTGTCACAGCCTCCCACCTGTTGCTGCTGGTGGCCTGAGCGCGCCAGAGCCAGCCCCAGCACGCCACCCTGCTGCTGTGCATGCCGTGCATACAGGCGGTCACACTTGGCCTTCAGGTATGGCAGCAGCACCTGCGGGGCCAGCGGCAGACGCAGTAACATGTGACGCTCATCCTTTCTCTGTCGAGTGTTTTGACACGGTGCTCAGTCCGTTTTGGAAGGTGACTGGACCCAGGTATCAACGCTCTCTTTAAATAACATGTCAAGGCAGACACAATGCCCATCTAATGGCAAGCTGCTAGCAGCATGCACCAGAACCACGCAGCTGCTGCTGTAGCGCCAGTGAGAGTAAGCAACGGATGACAGCGGAATGTAGCGCACGACACACCCGCAACTGTACACAGCACCGCCATGACCTGCCCTGCTGCGCAAAGATACATGACATTGCTCAGTCTGTCACTCCAAGCGAGGTACAGCTGCACATACACAACCACATACTGAAAGGCATATGTATGACTGCTCTTAGTTCTCACCTCGCACAAGAGTGCCTGGTACTGCTGCTTCCTGCTAAGAAAGCCCAGGCAGAGCTGGTGCCTGGCGCTGCTGCTGCTGCTGCTGCTGCTGCTGCTGTCGGTTGACCGCTCAACAGTACTGGCTGGCGCTTGAGGCCATACAAGCTTTCAGCAAACGTTGCGTGCATGGTCGACAGACTATGGCGCTCCAGCAGCAGCGACACCAGAGCAAACACTTCATCCTCGTAGTTCAACAGGCGCAGAACCCAGCTGCGGCTCTGACCTAGCACCTGCATGCCATCAAACCATATTACAACGCACGGTGACAGAAATGGACGTAGACTTGAGTGTGCAAAGCACCGCAGACTGGGCATGCAAGCAGCAGCAGGTGCTGCAGCCATGCCGTTGATGCTTACAGAGCAAGGGAACGCACACACGCGCTTGCTTATGCTTCAAAAGCCCTCTTAAATCATGACGTACGCACCATACCGTGTTACTTACCGATAGCGAGTAGATCACTGCTGCTTTCAGTGTTGGCACCAGCTTGTCAGCAGCATAGACTTCGAAATACGTGGGCTTAGCTCCGGCATCGCCGCCCAAGTGCATAAATGCCATTTTGTCAAGTTTAGTGACCTCACAAACACAGCAAGTCGTTCATCCACGCGCTTTGCTGCTGATTGCTCCGAGAGTGATGAGCAGGTTGCTGAGTTGGACAAGCATGTCGTTTGCAGAAGAGATGCAAAGAAGGATGAAATCATGCCGGGAGTCTTCAAAGTGGCCATGATATGTGTTATTCGATTTCCAACCCCCCTGCGCCTGTAACAGTGTGCTGCTCACACACTGGTGGGCGCTTTCAGCTTCAGCCCAGACAGCTGCATAGTTACAAGATCCTGATTCATACGTGCCGCGAGGCACAGCAATTGCTGCAACGGTGCTGGCACAATGATGAACACTGCTCTCACTTCGAGGCTTGGTGGCAAGGTCAGCCTGCCAGCCTGCCATCCACGCATTGCTTCACGTCGTGCTACCGTAGTTCGTGCGACTGCTGGCGTAAAGCGGCCCGAGTACATTCCCAACAGGATTGATGACCCCAACTACGGTAGGAGCACCTGCACTGCTGCTGGAGGGCGGGGGCAGGGGCCTTACCAGGCACATGCAGTGCTAGCAGCCGTAGCATGGACCCCAGGCCAGCAGGTGCAGCAGTAGATAGTAGCAGAACCCCTGCAGCAGCCCTAGACTGCCCGCAAACAGCATCAGCTGTTGTAGTGCTGCCGCGCCTGCATGTAACCGCTGCTGGTAGCTGCCGCTGCCGCAGCCTCTTCAGCAGCAGAATAGCAGACATCAGGCAGTGCAGCTCGTCATGTGCTTTGTCACACAGGCGCCAGCAGACTGTGATGTAGCAGTGCAAGCTCAATCAAGCCGCACAGCAACTGACAGGCAGGCACAGGCTGTGCACATGCCAGCACTGTCAGGCGATATGCATGTCTCACAGCCACTTCATCCGTGGTGACATAGCAATCGAGGCAGAAGCTAGCATTTCTGATTAGCACAGTTCCGCAGTCGCTGACAGCTGGCACACACAGCTTGCAGTGGTGCCTCATAGCTGTGGCTGTCAAGCCTTCCTGCCTCATTTCAACTGCTGTTGCTGGAACACATGCTGCACGGGCCGTCTCCACTGCATGTTGTGTTGCCCACTTGCAGTGCGCATCTTTGACACCACTTTGAGGGACGGTGAGCAGTCCCCAGGCGCTACACTCACCAGCAAGGAGAAGTTGGACATTGCAAAGCAGCTGGCAAAGCTGGGCGTCGACATCATTGAGGCTGGCTTTCCAATTGCATCGCCAGACGACTTTGAGGCAGTGCGGGCGATTGCAATGGAGGTCGGCAATGATGTGCAGGTGGGTGATGTGGCGGCTGCGCTTGCAGCAGCTTGCAGGAAACTTGGGAGCTTGCAGGAAGTATGGCAGGAGGGCAGTAGAGCTTGCAGGACTCGTGAGTGACAGCAGCGGGTTCCTTGCCAGCTCGCTATGAGGCAGCCATTCTATCATGAGCAGCGCACGGCGCAAGACATTGAAGGCGCTGTTTGTAGATATGCGTCAACGAGACTTTGCTTATAGATATGTGCTGAAGTGTGCCGAAGTGTGAGCACAGTCGGCGCTCTGGTGAGCAACAGCGTCACAGCAGTTGGCTGAGCTAGACAACAGCAGTTGTTGGGTTGGCCCTCGAGCAGTCGCAGCCGACACTGGTAACATCTGCTCAGCCTGCGGCAGCTGTGTCTGCCTGGTCTTGTATGGTTCGAGCTGTGCCGTACGGATGTAGGCGGCTGGTGCTTCAGCCCTTGCTGCCTGTCATGCGTATGCACATGTCTTACGCTGCGCCATCACACACATCCTGCAGGAGGACGGTTACGTGCCAGTCATCTGCGGCCTGTCGCGCACCAAGCTTGCAGACCTGGAGCGTGCCTGGGATGCTGTGAGGCACGCCAAGCGGCCGCGCGTGCACACCTTCATCGCCACCTCTGAGATCCACATGCAGTACAAGCTGCGCATGAGCAGGGAGCAGGTGGGTTGAGCAGCGGCAGGCACGGTCGGGACCGGCTACAACAGCAGCAGCAGCAGCAGCAGCAGCAGCGGCAGAGTGCACAATTCAAGAACAAGCAGCAGAGTGCATGGTACCTGGGCTGGGCGGTCACTGGCAGCATTTAGGGGTTTCTGGAAGTGTCTTGAATTGCTGTCATGTCCTCTGACATCCACATGAGCACAAGCCGCGAATGGGCTGGGGGCAAGTGGGTGGAGGGTGATGCCTGGGGAGAGGCTGGTGGTCACATATGTGCTGCAGCAGAAGCATCAATGTTGGGGTTAGCAGTGCACCCAGCATGCAGCTAGCATTGTGGGCGATCTGATGAGGTTTTTTTGCCTGCTTTTCTTCTGTTGGCGCGAGTGGCTTGTTATGAGCAGCATCATTGTTTGGCATCCGTGCATGGTCACTCCAAGCCAGAGGCAGTATGTGCCATCTGCTGCGGCTGTGCTGGCAACACCCCTTACGGCTGTTACATTCGATGCCTGCACGCTCCCAGGTGATTGAGAACGCCGTCGCTGCGGTGAAGCACCTGCGCTCCCTGGGGTGCAATGACATGAGTTCAGCCCTGAGGATGCCGGCCGCTCAGACCCTGAGTTCCTGTACCAGGTGAGCCTCGACAACATGCCAATGCACAGGGTGTCAGCGCTGCGGTGCGGGGCTTGGCACTTGTGTG
Organism: Scenedesmus sp. NREL 46B-D3; assembly: GCA_014080715.1. Classification (NCBI taxonomy): domain Eukaryota; kingdom Viridiplantae; phylum Chlorophyta; class Chlorophyceae; order Sphaeropleales; family Scenedesmaceae; genus Scenedesmus; species Scenedesmus sp. NREL 46B-D3. The sequence goes on along the minus strand of JACERP010000067.1, from coordinate 244,503 downwards.
TCACTGGGCATGAGCCAATGGAACCCCTGAGGAAGATGCCTGCTGACACTCTGAGCTGCTGTTCTAAGCAAGGCACGACAGTGTCATAGCTCCCCAGCAATGCCTGAACGTGCTGCTGCATGTGCTGGTGCCTTGGAATGATGCTGAGCCCCGAGGTGTGTATGGCCTTGCACATGCTCCGCCCCGTTGAGTGGACAGGTGCTGGGTGAGGTCATCAAAGCCGGCGCCACCACCCTCAACATCCCGGACACCACCGGCTGGAACCTGCCGCACGAGTTTGGCGACCTGATTGCCAAGATCAAGAAGAACACGCCAGGCGCGGACAATGTGGTCATCTCAACACACTGCCAGAACGACCTCGGCCTGTCAACCGCCAACAGCATCGCAGGAGCCATGGCGGGTGAGCGGCTGCAGTGGCCTGGGTCCTGCCAGTGCTGTGGAGCAGCTGCTATGTCAGGAGCACCAGGAGTCTGCACATGCTGCGTGGTGCACTGCGCTGGCACGCGTCCACCAAAGTCGTGGTGTTCTGGTTGCGTGCACAGCGCTTGAGCTGCACTGGCAGGCTCCTGGCTCAGAAGCACAGCCTCATCAATCTCTCGGTGATGTTGCTGGCTGGCTGTTTGGCTGCGGTGTGTGCTGCGTTGCTTGTTTCAGGTGCCCGCCAGATTGAGTGCACCATCAACGGCATCGGCGAGCGTGCAGGCAACGCCTCGTTGGAGGAGGTGGTGATGGCCATCGCGCTCAAAGGGTGAGTTGTGCGTTGACTTGACAGCTCAGCGGGCCACGGGCAGAACGTCTGCGTGCATTCCGGCCCTAGCGGAGTTCGTGTGCTCGTCTGTTGCAATTGCCGTTGGCAAGAGACCAGAGTGGCGCATCCAGTCCCACCTTGCATGCTGGCCTTGGTGGCACACGCGATTGTACCGCTGTAACCCAGGCGGAGTTTGTGTGCTTGTCTGCTGCTGTTGTGGTTGGTTCGAGACCATGGCAGTGCAGCTGGCCCTGCAGCAGTCAGCAGATGGCTGGCCTGTGACGGGCGTTAGCTCAGCGCACCATACCTCCACCTTCACGCATGCTATCTGCAGCACTCAATCATACCCCTTCGCTTCCTGAAACTCGGGTTTGTGGCGCGCCGGTCTCGCCTTGCTGCTGCTCCACCCGCAGCCAAGACCAAATGGGTGGGCTGCGCACAGGCATCCGCCCCGTGCACATCTACCCGGCCAGCCGCATGGTAAGCGACTACAGCGGCATGATGGTGCAGCCGCACAAGGCCATCGTGGGAGCAAACGCCTTTGCGCACGAGAGCGGCATCCACCAGGATGGCATGCTCAAGAACAGGTGAGGCAGGGCTTGCCGTCGCTGGGTACTGCTGCATGCTGCTGTCCGCTGTTGTGGAAGCAAGGGGAATTGTCAACAAGACTCATTGGTTGGGTGCTGCATGTGAGACCAGCAATCACTGCATGCTCAAGGATGGGCGGGGAAAGACGTCGTGCATCGCAGGGCGCTGCGTGGAGCACCCTGCTGTGCCAGTGCCTGCTTGTCGCACTGCCGGTCTGCTCATGGTTATGTCAATTGCAAGGGGCTGCCAACAGCAAGGGCCCCTTGACCGGCTGCACGTGCTGCCTAGTGAAGAGGGCGTCATGGCGTTGACATTAGTAGTCGTGCATTTGGCGACGCATTTCTTTGGCAATCCAGCATAAACCCCCTCCCCCATCACGGATTGCACAATGCAGGGTGGCGTGGGATATAGTGATGCATGCAACAGTGTGCACACTGCACCGCTGAGACCAGCAGCTGCACATTCCTTGGGCATTGCGTCACATGGCACCCCCCACTCCGCGCTGCTCTGTTCACCCGCAGGGAGACGTACGAGATCATGACGCCTGAGACCATCGGCCTGTCCCGCAACCCAGAGGATGCAGGCATCGTGATGGGCAAGCACAGCGGCCGCAACGCGCTGACGACGCGGCTCACGCAGCTCGGCTTTGACCTGTCACCTCAGGAGGTGGATGACGTGTTCAAGCGCTTCAAGGTGAGAGGGGCCGGACCTGCCGTGTGGTGTATGCATGGCTACCTAGTTGTGTGGTGCTTGCCGCCTTCTGCATGCAGCTGCCGCCAAATCACCTGGCACCCTTTCTGCCTGCCGGTGTCAAAGTTGCTGCCTCCTCCTATGACACCTCCAGGGAGGAGCATCTGCAATGTGACAGATGCTGCCTTTGCTGGTGGCTTGGCTAGCTGTGGCTGACTAGACAACATGCAGCAATCATGAAAAGACTGGCTGCTCGGCTGCAGCTTCCATGCTGCAGTTCATAGACTGTCATATTTTGCAGTTGTCGTCTGCTGCAGCACAAACTGGACAGCAGACGGGCGTGGCTTGCTGATGCACTTCGCATGAAACAGCGCATGATCATGGCGTCGAGGCCCTGTGACATGGTTTTTTTTTGGGGCTCTGTGCAGGCCCTGGCAGAGCCAGGGAACGGCATCACTGCCGAGGACCTACTGGCAGCCAAACTGCTGCGGCACAGCTGGGGTGTGGTGTGTGTGCGTGCTGTGAGGTGACGCGGCGCCATGGTGTGCCTGCCTGTGTGTGTGTGCTGCAGGCGCTGGCGGACAAGAAGAAGGGCATCACGGACGAGGACCTGCTGGCACTGGTGGGCGACGAGGTGCACCAGGCGGCAGTGGTGTGGGAGCTGGTGGACCTGCAGGTGAGTTTGCTGAAAAAGACTGAGCGGGTGGAGCTACCAGCACATAGAGTGACAAGGTTGCTGCAGGCGGGGTGGGTGGTGAGGTGCATCAGTGGCCTGGGCTCTGTGGGGCCTGCAGGTGTGAGCGACGCTGGTTTTCAATGGAGAGTGCAAATGTTGTGTTTGGTTACGGGCTGTCTTGTGAGGGTGGGTGATGAGGCGCGGCAGGTGGGAGTTGAGCAAGACTGGTCCTGCAGGCAAGGTACAGGGTGAGAGCAGTTTGAGTGTGACAATCGAAAAGAAGACATGCTGGTGGCGTTGGTGTGAGCAGTCCGTTGCAGCAGGCAGCATGATGGTGTGCACTGGGCAGCAGTGGTGTGCACCGTAAGTGAGGGTGGCCAGGCTATATCGGCAAGGCCTGCATAGTGGTGCGTGCTTATAGTGGCAGTGCATCTGCATGCTGGGTGCTGCCATGCGCTGGTCGTTCCTGCTGGTGTGGCACTTGTGTGTGTGTTGTTCTTGGCACCAACGGAATGGCCACATGCACGGCGCTGCAGAGACAGCACCAATTTGGGCTGGCACAACTGCTCAAAGCATGCATGTGGGCTGCTGCTGCCCTCTTTGCTGCTGCTGTCCCATCTCACTAGTTGTGTGGCATCATGGGCTGGCCACTCGCCTGGCGCACAACACTGCACAGAGCCTGGGCAAACACATCCGCCACACACAGTTACATCTGCTCCTGCTGTCGTCCTGCACTTTGTATTCTCCATGTGTTGTGTGGCACTATCGGCATGCCCACCTGCTGTGTCTGCAAAGTGTAAAAGGCCTGGATTGACGCCTCTGCCTATTGCACTCACATGTTCCTGCTGTACCATCTTGGCTGTTGCCTGCTGCTGTGTCATTGCTCAGGTGGTGTGTGGCACCATGGGCATGCCCACCTGCACAGTGCAGTTGAGGGGCCCCGACGGCATCAACCGTGTCAGCGTGGGCGTGGGTGCAGGTGGGTGCAGTGCTTTGTCACGGCAGCATACTGGCATCGCAAGTGAATCTATGTTTGGCCAGCATCTTGGTGGAGACCGTGGCAGAAGAAGGAGAACATCACTGCAGGCCTTGTTAGCTGCACAGAGACCGTGATGGCATCAGCAGCGTCAGCTTCGGCAAGGGCGCAGCAAAGCAGTAGTCTCAACACCTGCAAGGAGTCTGTCCATGGCTGTGCCAGCAGGCCAGTGGCTGCGTCAAATTCCATCATCTGGGAATGTTCGTACTCGTGGTGGCGGTTGGCCGCGCTGTCTATGGCCACGCCGCTGTCCTGAGTGGTGCTGGCAGCCCAAGGGTGTGCCTCCTGCCTGCTTCCAGTGCTGTCCTCTGCGCCTGCTGGCATGGGTGCACAACGTGCTTGGCTGCTGCTGCTGCTGCTGCTGCTGGCTGCTGCTGCTTGGACAGGGCCTGTTGATGCTGCATACAAGGCCATTGACGGCCTGGTGCGTGTTGATGCTGAGCTCGTGGACTACAGCGTGAACAGTGTCACTGAGGGCATCCAGGCGCTGGCCACAACACGTGTCAGCATCAGGCCAACAGGTGCGGCAGTTTATTGACCGATGCTTTGTGGCGTTTGGGTGTCAGGCCAGAGCTCGTAGATACAGTACAGCTTCTGTGCAGTTGCGGGCATCTATCTGCCGGACACATCGCCCGTCAGGTTCAGGCAGTAGACTGAAGCTTGTACAGCCGTTTTGCGCGCTTGTGCTGACGTGTGACGAGGGTGTCGCCTACCTGTGCATCCAATGGTTCCCCTTGATGCATGCGTGCCGCGCCGCTGTGCCGTGACCGCACTGCTCGACATGTCAACATGCGACATGTGTCAAAATGGATGCATTGTGCCTCTGTACAGGTGCCATGCGTAACGAGGCCTATGTTGAGAAGGCCAACGGCTTTGGCGGCAAGGTGCAGCGCACGTTCTCAGGTGCGCCCGGCAACACGTTGCTTGTGCCAGCAAGTGGACGGCTAGCTGGTCGTTGTCTTGCTTGTGACATGATGGCTTATGGCATGTGGCTTGTGGCTTGTGGCACATGGAGCTTGCCACAAGCAACATGGAGAGCTTGTGTGATGAGGCAAGCCATGTGTCATGCTGTACCACGTGCATGCCGCACTGCTGATGCTCTTGACGGAAGTGTGGCGGCCGAGCTATGAATGCATCCGCGTTACAATGCTCCTGTGTTGCTTCCGCAGCTGACATGCAGGCACACAGCTGTTCCAGTCTATCTGCCGCTGTCGCTGCTCTGCTGCATATCTTGTGCGGCGCTGGCTTGCTGATGTCCCTGCTGTTGCTGCTTGCTGCTTGCTGGTTGCTGCTGCTGCAGGCCAAGGAGCTGACGAGGACATTGTCGTGTCGTCTGCAAGGGCCTACGTAGCAGCCCTCAACAAGATGATTGGTTTCCTGAGTGTCGTCAACAGGACAACAGACAGCAGCCAAAAACCACGCGCCAGCGGCAATGACGTAGTGGTTGCAATCAAGTAGAGGCAGCGGTAGCTGCTGCTGTAATTGCAGCTGGAATAGGGTGTGGTATGGAGACTCGCCTGGGGAGGTGGCAGGGTTCCACTGCCTGCACCTGTTCCCAACGGTCACGGTCATTGCCATGCTGCTCAGCTAACATTGCACACAGCCTTGCTTGCATGCGGGGGTTGGTGTACGTGGTGGGGGATTCACAGTGTTCTGCATGCTAGTGCCGTTTCCTTTTACATGGCTTGAACACACACTTCATGCCGTTCTGTTGTCACCCGAACCCCCACACATCTGACCATCCTTTCTACAGGAATGTCGATGATACTTCACAAAGCCCATGTAATAGTTTTAGGCATGCATGTCCTCAGCACAACACAACTATGATGTGCTGCTGACTGACGCAACACATGCTGCTCTCTGCAAAGCTGCAGCCACATGGCAGCCAAGGGTGATGATCAAGGTTGTGAGGTGCACCCTGTGACACCTTTCACTCCTGCACCTGAGCTGGTGGATCGCAGCATGGCAGCAGCTGTAGCTTCGCCCTCTCTTCACGAATTGCTCTGGTGCTGCTACTTGCTGGTGTGGCGTCTGCTGCTCAGCCATGCCTTTCATCATTGTACATGCTTGCAGCTTTGCTTGCATGCACTGTTGTTGACCGCTGACAGTGGCTGGGCACTGCAAGATGGCAGCAGCCTTGCTTGTTGCTGCTGTTGGGCGTGGATTGCAGCCTGTGTCTTTGGCGAACACCAGCAGCGACGGTTGCACATTATGTGTTGATATGAAACGCACTAAGTGGCATGTTGCACTTGGTCGGCTTGTTGTGCGAGATGCTGCATAACCTATGCACCGACCAGAAGCACGGCAACCGCACGGATTGCCACACGTCACAACACTACTATTAATAACATTAACAACATAATGATTTGTGTGCAGCTCGTTGTGTGCTGGCACAATCCGCTGCCGTTTCTGCTGCGGTTGAAACCGCAAGCGCTACCAGCGTGCACGGCTGCATGCATGCTTCAAAACTGTATTATGCTATAGCGCATTTAATACAAGCGTGAGTAGTGGCAGGGGCAGCAACCTCCAAGGCTGCGCCGCAGGTAAGCCGTGCAGGTGGTTACTGTTTGACTCCTGCAGCCAGCCCGTCACGATGATCGACAACGCTTGCAAAGGGGCTCCATTTACTATTATCAAGTTTTAAGATGCGCTCCGCAGCCAAGACGTCTCCCTGTGCATGATTATCGTCATGAAGCAGTCGCCTGAAGCACGACAAAGTGTCGCAGCTGTTACTACGAGACAGCAACACACATACCGTTTAAATTGATGAAATCAATTGTTTATTGTCAACCTGGCTTTGCCAGCGATGCATAACTGCTCCTGGAACAACAGCAGCAGTGGTATGCTCATGCTCCTGCCGCAAGAAGCCAGGTAAGCCACCGCAGCAGCCACAACTGCCTGCAATCGATGTGCAGCAGCTGTCCGTGCGCAAGAAGCTGCAGCTGCTCGGGCAGCTGCATGATGACCTGCCTAAAAACCACAGGCTGGCACCTTGCGTGTTACATGGCAACAGCCATACAAACGGCGACTGCAGGAAGCAGCAGCAGCAGCCAGCGCTGCCAGCGGGCGCAGCGTACATGAGCAGCGACTCTCTTGCAGGCGCAGGGAGCGCCAACGCTGCCGCGGTTGATATGATTGCTGCTGCCCTCTCACGTGTGATGCAGGGTTCGCAAACCGCCAGCGGCGGCAGCGGTGCTGGCCACCGCAACAACGACCAGCGTGGCAGGCAGCAGCAGCGCCAGCAGGGCCCCTGTGGAGTGTGTGGCAGGGAAGAAGGCCACCCAGGCGCCTGCTACTATGACCGGCCGGACAAGGCTTACGACAGGTGGGCACCGGCCCGGAGCACAGCAACGGAACTCCTGCAGCACTACCTGCGCCGCTGCAGGGAGCTAGGTGTTCCGGCCAGGCAGCCAGGTGAGCGTGGGCAGCGCCCAGCACCGGCGGCTGTAGCAGCAGCAGCAGCGCTGCTGGACGATCCAGCCATAAAGGCAGCAACGGCGGGGCTGTTCGCGAGCCAGCAGCCTGACAATTCAGACGAGCTAGAGATAGGAAGCCTGGTGGACTGGCAGCTGGCTGGCTCATGCGTGCCAGCGGACAGCTGCATCGCAGCAGCAGCAGAGACCCGCGCTGCACGAAACAGCCAGCAGCCTCTGAGCTTTGTGCCACCAGCCGACGTACAGCCACGTGTGCGCAACACACACAGCAGCAGCAGCAACGCTAGCCCTGCACCCATGCGAGCTGCAGAGCAAGACGCACCTGTAGGCGTGCGCATGGGGGGTTCTGCTGAGTGGGACGCTCTGCTGGCTGATTCTGACGTGCAGGTGACCATCGCCGTTGCGCGCGGCAAGCGCGGCGTCCTGCTGCAGATGCTTTCACAGCCACGGCGGAGCAGCAGTGACGAGCCTGCTGGCGCAGCGCTGCCATGTGGAGACCTGGCGGCCCCCAGGCGGGCTGCTCCTGGCAGCAGCAGCAGTGCAGCGGCTGACACTGCATCCTTATCATTCGCTGCGCATGGCGGCTGCAGCAGCAGCAGCAGCAGCAGCAGCGAGTACATGCCCCCGAGGGGTGTGGCATCTGGCAACCGCCTCAGCGGGGTAGGACAGGACGAGCCAGTCACAACAGCAGCAGCTGCCTACGCTGCTGATTACATGCGAGAGCACTGCATCGACTGGTTAGCAGAGATCGCTTGCCCTGGCAGTAGCCCTGAGCAGCTGCTTGCAAGCTTAAAGCAGTACGAAGGGCGCGCCACCATGCACAGCTTCATAGCGCATGACCCAGCTTTCACTCCCATGCTCAGGACCAGCAGAGGCACATTCATGCCTGACAAAGCGGTCTCTGACGCAGGGTGCATCCCCAGCATCATGTCAGAGGGGCAGGCCAAGCGGCTGGGCTACCATATCCACCGCTACAAGGAGGGCGAGAGTGCCAAGGTGGTAAACAACGAGGGCTGCCCAGCTGAGCGGTTCATCGGCTACACAGAGCCGGTGAGTGTGGTGTTCGGCTGCGGCACTGCGGACGAAGTGGAGGTTAGGCTGGACGATGGCTTCCTGGTGCTGGCAAACCCAGCCGTGGAGAGCATGTACACCTGTGTGTTGGGCAGGGCCTGCCTGGACAAGGTGTCAGGGTGTGTGGTGCCCTACTTGCAGACCTTCCTGTACATACCACGGCTGCGGCAGGGGATCACCACCGTAGCAACCATGCCTGTCAGGATTGGCAGACTGGCACAGCCGGGCGGCGCAGCATCACCCGCAGCTGTAGCCGCCGAGCTGCCCCTGTTCGCCTGTGGTGCCTTTGCAGGTGAAACCCTGGTAGGCAGCAGCACAAGCCAGGGCACACACGGGGAGGACAACACAGGACAGGACACAAGCACTTGCAGCAACAGCGAGATGCTGCACATTTGCAAGCCTCAGCCGCGTGAGGACGAGAACTGCAGCACGAGACCACCGCTGCTGTCAACCTGGGAGCCAGTGGCGCCCCAGTTCGCACCGGTGAGCGCAGACGCGATTGCGCCAACCGCTGGCGCTGACAACGGCACTTGCAGCTGCGACAGCAGCAGTTGGCCAGATCCGGTCGCGCAGCCGCAGCCAACTAAACCGCCAGACATAGCACCTGGTGCAGGCAGCGAGACAATGACGCCCAAGCAGGCAAAGCAGCAGCAGCAACCCGGCAGCATGCCACCCATCTACGCAGCTTGTAGGTGGACAGTCAGCAGCGTCACGTGGCTGCTGTCACTGCTGCCGATGATGCTGCTCGCATGCACGGGCAGCGCAGCAAGCACCTGTGTCGCAAAGGTCATGTGTGACCTGCTGCTGCAGAAGCCACCCTACAGGGAGGACGGCACAGTCTACTACCGCGGGGGGCGCGTGCACCGCTCCCCAGGGCCTACGTGCGACAACGCTGGACGCAAACTCTGGCTGCGCGTTTGGCACCTCAACTTTTGGCTGCGCCGGCCGCAGCTCAACTTTTGGACGCGTGCGCGAGACATCAAGCTGCGCATGACCAGGACCCAGGCTGACGTAACATATTAGCGCTTGACAGATAAGCGCCAAGGCATGCATGAACAACATCAGTAATACTGGAATGCTGTCTTAGAAACAAGTGCTGATATGCTTGACTTGCTTTGTAACAGTCATTATTGGCTGCCATACTGCAAGTTCTGCTGACGGGCACGCTGTGCCACGAACAAGTGTAGCCACTGGCTGGCTGGTACAAGCAACCCCCCAACAAGCATCACACCATCAAACGGGTGTGTGGTTGTTTATACACCAAGCCAGCACAAACTGCCAACTGAATTTGTACCACAGTGCTACTGCATAAACGCAGCCAGAAAATCAACATAAAGACGTACGTCAGCGTGTCCAAACGCTGCACAAAAGCCTGACAGTTATATCGCGAGCAAGTGAAAAAGCAAGCTGTCGACATGCAAAGCTGTCCAAAAGCAAGACCAGAGATCCTAGATCACACGAGCCCTGCAAGCCGCAAGCAGTATTACCTCCGAATACATCAAGCAGCGCGCATCACTGGCACGCATTGCACACGCCAAGTCAAACTGCCCGCAACCACTGCAACTACTCCAGTCTCCTAGCGTGAAGCAGCATACTCTGGCGATCCCCTTTCCTCAGCGCTTGTTGCTGGCTGCTGTCCCTGCGCCTGCTGCGCCAACTGCTGCTTCAACTCCTCCAGCGCCGCCACCAGCTGAGCCAGCGACGCCGAGAATGCCGAGTACGCTGCAGTCTACTGCTGCAAGGTGTGTTCGCCGACAGCTAAGGCTGCCTCAACACTCTGCACACCCGATCAGCCACTGCGTTGCTGTGTTATCTTTACCTGAAAGTGTCCCTCCCGATGACGGCCCGAGATTGCGCTAGTGATATACTCTGACCAATGTGCTGGCTGTTGCGTGCTGCTCCACTGCCCAACAGAGTCTCAGTCACTTATAGTTGGTTACAGAGGCTCAATCACTCTTGTGCACAATTCTCGGCGTGCCGAACTCAGGCACGCCACGCCACAAAAGGCTGTCAGCGCCCACTAAACCACAGATGTGGGCCCTGATTGACAAAATCACGCAATCGCGCACAAGCCAATGGCGCGCTTGCTGCTTTCCACAATAGTCATCCAAACAACAACATCACCAATTCCGGTGCTCAAATCAACGCATAGCCGTGGCTATGTCAACCAAGTTGACTGGTCAAACCCACCAAAAGAGGGAACAGCTGAGCATAGCAGTGCTCAGCACACAAGCTGGAGCTAATCGGACAAGGAACTAATCGGTTACGTCAAGGCGGGCAACGAACACAGCAAGCCCAAGGCAGTGGAGGTGAGGCAGCGCTCAGTGTTTTCGCTGCGCTATGCCTTCACTGCTCTGCCAGCCGAGATAGCGTTCGTGCTAGTGCTGCTAGCAGCGTTCAGCGCAACCAGCACATACGCCATGCGGCTGCAAGCGCACTTGCAGTCACTGGGGTACAACCCGCTCAGCGCAACGCCCAACCTCTGCCCCACGCCGCCGCCGTTTCGCGTAGGGCAAGTGCTGGCCTGGGATGTGACCAGCCAGCTTGGTGAAGCACCATACCCTGCGGCCAGCGGCCAGCAGGAGCCAACTCCACCGACGCCCGCCCCGCCCACCCAGGTCGCATCTGCGCCTCTGCCTGGCGCGTTACGGGGTGAGCCTGACGCCTCTGGCGTGCGTGTCACGCAGCAGCTGTACACGCAGCCTGTGGCGTCCTCTTTCTTTCCAGCGGCAGCGCAGAAAGTAGTCCTGCTTGAGCCGTTCGGGGGGTTGTGTGCAGGCCTTGAAATGCTTCTGCGCAATGGAACGGCAGTCAAGCAGTACTACTACCTTGACTCCAACGCCACAAGCCGCAAAGTAGCCGCACACCGCATACAGCAGCTGGCAGCTCAATACCCGCTGCTGCTTCCTGCGAGCGCAATGATTGACGCCTTCTGCCTGCCACAAGACATCAGGCAGCTGGATACCAAGGCCCTGATCGCAGCAGGAGCTGCTGTGCCTAAGCACCCCTGGCTGGTGGTAGCTGGTTGGCCCTGCCAGGACCTGTCAGCAGCTGGCTCAGGGGCTGGGCTGCGAGGTGAAGAGACCAGCTAACCGAAGAGTGAGCCTGGCGCTGGGCCCCGGCAGACAGCCGCAGCCGGTCAAGGCAGCAGACAAGCCGCCAAGGTACTGCTGCAACGTGCCAGGGTGCTGACATTGCTGCAGTGGTGAGCGCGTGCAAGGAATGCAGCAGGGTTGATGCGACATTCTATGCAAAGCCTGCTGAGCTGCAGCCATTGCCTATCAAAGGGGTGATGTACCGCTGGGGGGTGGACCTAGCAGCAGCAGCAGTACGCACTGCAGTGGCAGCGAGTCCTGTGGTCATTTTGGAGGTGTCAGTTGCACCAGCAGCAGCAGCAGCAGTGTTAGGGCCTGTGTTAGGCGTGCAACCGCACCAGCAGCTGGGTACGGCCCCCCGTCTGCAGTAGTGCCAACCACAGCAGGCAGTGAGATAGCCCTTGCTTTGTTGCAGCAGCAGCAGTCTTTCGCGCAGATGCAGCAGATGCTAATGATGCAGAGTGCTCAACTGCAGTAGCAGCAGCAGCAGCAGCTGAGTGCGCAGCAGCAGCAGTTCAGTGCGCAGCAGCAGCAGCAGCCAAGCCATCTTGTGGCAGAGAACCATCGGCTGTGTCATCAGCGGGACACAGCGTGGTTGCAGGTCAAGGCTCTGAGGCAGCAGATGGCTCAGCTGGTGGCGGCGCTGGAAGAGTTGAAGCAGCAGTTGGCGCAGCAGGCGCAGGGACAGCAGCCAGCAACAAGCGCTGAGGAAAGGGGATCGCCAGAGTATGCTGCTTCACTCTAGGAGACTGTAGAAGTTGCAGTGGTTGCGGGCAGTTTGACTTGGCGTATGCAATGCGTGCCAGTGATGCGCGCTGCTTGATGTCTTTGGTGGTAATACTGCATGCGGCTTGCAGGGCTCGTGTGATCTGGGATGTCTGGTCTTGCTTTTGGACAGCTTTGCATGTCGACAGCTTGCTTCTTCACTTGCTCGCAATATAACTGTCAGGCTTTTGTGCAGCGTTTGGACACGCTGACGTACGTCTTTATGTTGATTTTCTAGCTGCGTTTATGCAGTAGCACTGTGGTACAAATTCAGTTGGCAGTTTGTGCTGGCTTGGTATATAAACAACCACACACCCGTTTGATGGTGTGATGCTTGTTGGGGGGTTGCCTGTACCAGCCAGCCAGTGGCTACACTTGTTCGTGGCACAGAGTGCTCGTCAGCAGAACTTGCAGTATGGCAGCCAATAATGACTGTTACAAAGCAGTCAAGCATATCAGCACTTGTTTCTAAGGCAGCATTCCAGTATTACTGATGTTGTTCATGCATGCCTTGGCGCTCATCTGTCAAGCGCTAATATGTTACGTCAGCTGACGTAACCGATTAGTTCCTTGTCCGATTAGCTCCAGCTTGTGTGCTGAGCACTGCTGTGCTCAGCTGTTCCCTCTTTTGGTGGGTTTGACCAGTCAACTTGGTTGACCTAGCCACGGCTATGCGTTGATTAGAGCACCGGAACTGGTGATGTCGTTGTTTGGATGATTATTGAAAGCAGCAAGCGCGCCATTGGCTTGTGCGCGATTGCGTGATTTTGTTAATCAGGGCCCACATCTGTGGTTTTGTGGGCGCTGACGGCCTTTTGTGGCGTGGCGTGCCTGAGTTCGGACGCCGAGAATTGTGCACAAGAGTGATTGAGCCTCTGTAACCATCCATAAGTGACTGAGACTCTGTTGGGCAGTGGAGCAGCACGCAACAGCCAGCACATTGTGCCAAGACCTCAGCTCACTAGTCTGATCTGGCAATCGCTTATCTGTTACGTCAGCTGACGTAACCGATTGGCTCCATCATCCGATTACCTCTAGTTTGCCGTGTAGCATGTATGTCTGGACTCAATGGTATGCAGGTCTGCTGGCGTTCATGTTGTCCAGCTCGTGCAAGTCAAGTCAGAGTGACTGTCACAGATGCCTGTTGGTCTCCCGGCTTGAGTGCATATCTGCTGTGTGCGTGCCGACCTGCGGCACGCGAAGAATCACCCATTGTCTCAGTTGTGGCATTAGATGCCAGCATTAGTCGAGATGTAACTTCACGACCTGAGATCTCGGCTCTCTGAGCCAGCAGCCGAGCTTGTGACTTGAGATTGATAGATCGGTTACGTCAGCCTGCGCTAGGCTGCTGCTGCTGCTGTCTAGACAGCAGTGATGTTCAGGATCTGACCCAGCTTGTTGTTGGTCCCACAGTGCCTAAACGAATTGAGCACCCCAGGATGATGAGTCGAAGCTTGACAGCTGGGGCAAAGAAACTCGCGTAGTGTGTCATCAGCAGATGTGTTGCCGCCAGCAATGCAAGCTTGACTTGCAGCAACATTTTGATGCGACTGCGCATGAGCAGCTGTGCTGTTCAGCTGCTCGTGCACAACACGCTCTACATGCTGTGGTGCATGGCTGGAAATGCGGTTGGCTGCCCCTGGAACCTGATGTAATATTATGAACCGAGGGTTGACCACTAGGTTTGATGAGCACAAGCAATGCACTCACCAAAAGCAGTCTTTGCTGCTGCTGCTGCTGCTGCTGCTGCTGCTGCTGCTGCTGCTGCTGCTGCTGCTGCTGCTGCTGCTGCTGCTGCTGCTGCTGCTGCTGATCTGCTGTTGGAGGAGGGTATCAGCTATCACACAAAGGCCATGTACCATGATACTGCCTGCACATGTTGGCAACGGGAACGTTCAACGCCATGCTGCTCAGCCAACAATGCCCATGGCGCGTACACATGCTTCATGCCGTCCTGTTGTCACCCGGGCTCCACTCCCCAACACATTTGACCATCCGCTCTTACAGGACATTGATAATTGTTCATAAAGCCCAAGTTATAGTTTTAGGCATGCATGTCCTCAGCACAACAAAACTATGATGTGCTGCTGACTGACGCAACACATGCTGCTTTCTGCAAGGCTGCAGCCACATGGCAGCCAAGGGTGATGATCAAGGTTGTGAGGTGCACCCTGTGACACCTGTTTCACTCCTGCACCTGAGCTGGTGGATCGCAGCATGGCAGCAGCTGTAGCTTCGCCCTCTCTTCACGAATTGCTCTGGTGCTGCTACTTGCTGGTGTGGCGTCTGCTGCTCAGCCATGCCTTTCGTCATTGTACATGCTTGCAGCTTTGCTTGCATGCACTGTTGTTGACCGCTGACAGTGGCTGGGCACTGCAAGATGGCAGCAGCCCTGCTTGTTGCTGCTGTTGGGCGTGGATTGCAGCCTGTGTCTTTGGCGAACACCAGCAGCGACGGTTGAACATTATGTGTTGATATGAAACGCACTAAGTGGCATGTTGCACTTGGTCGGCTTGTTGTGCGAGATGCTGCATAACCTATGCACCGACCAGAAGCACGGCAACCGCACGGATTGTCACACGTCACAGCACTACTATAAATAACATCAACAACATAATGATTGGTGCGCAGCTCGTTGTGTGCTGGCACAATCCGCTGCCGTTTCTGCTGCGGTTGAAACCGCAAGCGCTACCAGCGTGCACGGCTGCATGCATGCTTCAAAACTGTATTATGCTATAGCGCATTTAATACAAGCGTGAGTAGTGGCAGGGGCAGCAACCTCCAAGGCTGCGCCGCAGGTAAGCCGTGCAGGTGGTTACTGTTTGACTCCTGCAGCCAGCCCGTCACGATGACTGACAACGCTTGCAAAGGGGTTCATTTACTAGTATCAAGTTTTAAGATGCGCTCCGCAGCCAAGACGTCCCCCTGTGCATGATTGTCGTCATGAAGCACTCGCCTGAAGCACGACAAAGTGTCGCAGCTGTTACTACGAGACAGCAACACACATACCGTTTAAATTGATGAAATCAATTGTTTATTGTCAACCTGGCTTTGTCAGCGATGCAGAATTGCTCCTGGAACAACAGCAGCAGTGGTATGCTCATGCTCCTGCCGCAGCCTGCGCTAGGCTGCTGCTGCTGCTGTCTAGACAGCAGTGATGTTCAGGATCTGACCCAGCTTGTTGTTGGTCCCACAGTGAATAAACGAATAAAGCACCCCAGGATGATGAGTCGAAGCTTGACAGCTGGGGCAAAGAAGCTCGCGTAGTGTGTCATCAGCAGATGTGTTGCCGCCAGCAATGCAAGCTTGACTTGCAACAACATTTTGATGCGACTGCGCATGAGCAGCTGTGCTGTTCAGCTGCTCGTGCACAACACGCTCTACATGCTGTGGTGCATGGCTGGAAATGCGGTTGGCTGCCCCTGGAACCTGGTGTAATATTATGAACCGAGGGTTGACCACCAGGTTTGATGAGCACAAGCAATGCGCTCACCAAAAGCAGTCTCTGCTGCTGCTGCTGCTGCTGCTGCTGCTGCTGCTGCTGCTGCCTCCATGCTGCTGCTGCTGCTGCTGCTGCTGCTGCTGCTGCTGCTGCTGCTGCTGCTGCTGCTGCTGCTGCTGCTGCTGCTGATCTGCTGTTGGAGGAGGGTATCAGCTATCACACAAAGGCCATGTACCATGATACTGCCTGCACATGTTGGCAACGGGAACGTTCAACGCCATGCTGCTCAGCCAACAATGCCCATGGCGCGTACACATGCTTCATGCCGTCCTGTTGTCACCCGGGCTCCACTCCCCAACACATTTGACCATCCGCTCTTACAGGACATTGATAATTGTTCATAAAGCCCAAGTTATAGTTTTAGGCATGCATGTCCTCAGCACAACAAAACTTTGATGTGCTGCTGACTAACGCAACACATGTTGCTTTCTGCAAAGCTGCAGCCACATGGCAGCCAAGGGTGATGATCAAGGTTGTGAGGTGCACCCTGTGACACCTGTTTCACTCCTGCACCTGAGCTGGTGTAGTGTAAGGAACTACTGCTGCTACTTGTTGGTGTGGCGTCTGCTGCCCAGCCATGCATTGCGTCACTGTACACGCTGAACAGCACCGCTTGCATTCACTGGTGATGACTGCTGATGTGGCTGGGCACTGCAGGATGGCAGCAGCCCAGCTTGTTGCTGCTGCTGGGCGTGGATTGCTGCCTGTCTCTTTGGCGAACACCAGCAGCGACGGTTACTGATTTTGTGTTGATACGGAACCCACTGAGTTTGCTGATGTTTTGCAGCTGCTTGAAACTGATATCAACGCATTGATGCTGTTGTACATGCACACGTGTTTGTTTCCAACAACTTTTCAAAATTACTGTCTTCCTTGTAACTCGACGTTTTTGCATCACTGTCTGGATGACTTGTCACTGAGTGGAATGCGCACAGTGCACATTCACTTTCAAGTCTAAGCAGTTGGACTACAACCTCACTGTATTTTGCTTTGTGTGTTTGCAGAAGAACAGCATGGCCTGCTTCTTTAACCACACTATGCAGCTGACATCTTATGATAGCAGCATGATGCGTTAGAGGAGCACGGTTGAAGCACTGCAAGATATCATAGGCTCGATACGTCAGGCTGCTGCTTATCAAAACCCTAGCCTCGTAACATGTGTTGTCTGTCAAACACCATAGGACTGCTGACGGTGCACAGCCGTGAACACTATATGTTTTTTACCTTTCTGTACTGTAATACAGAACAGAACTCTGTGTACCAATGCAATTCTATTGTGATCAGCACATGAAGCAAGCACATGGAAAACAGGCTTTGCAGCACTCAATGCTGCTGCTGCAATGACATAGTGTAGTTTATGTGGTATAAGGCCTCTTGACTGGTGCAATGACAGACAGCAATGAGTACGTAGGGCCCCCTGTTGCGTCACAGCAGCAGAAAGCTTGGAGGACCTGGCTTTATGCTTGGCGCTGTTGCTTCCTGCAGGGACCTGCTGAGGATTCTGATCTCTACAGACAACCATTTGGTGAGCACAAAGCCTACGCTGGTCCATGCTGAGCCCCCTTGAACGCCTTACGAGTTGCAATGCGTCGAGCAGCATACGCAGCACGTTCTGCGGGCCGACAGCTGGCAGCATTGCTGTGAATTACAAAGTGCGATAAATCAACAAACATGAGCACGTAATCAGTGCAGCTGATTACATGTTTGCTGGGAAGCCCGCCAACGTGTAGTTCAAGCAGGCAGATTTCAGCACAGCACAATGCTGAATGCTACGGGTGCAGCCAAGCAGACATACATGTAGATATATAATCTGCTCGCTTATCAGCTCACATGAGCAAGCAACAATACGGCAGGGCTGCCTGAGCTGGAAGCAACTGTGCTGTCCTTGCACACACCTGGCAACAGCAGCAGCAGCAGCAGCAGCAGTGGCCTGCTCTGCTGCGCCTGCGCGGCTGTACTACCACCGCAACTTAACTGCTGCTCAGCTGACAGCCGTTCACTCCATCAGCAGTGCCGCACTGATAGTCTGCAGTTCAACCAGGCATGCTGCCTCCACCCAAGGCACCTGTGCACACTCAGTGCGGTGGCATATGCCTCCCTCTTAATTCCTCTAGCACTTTCAGCCCTTCATCCTGTAACAGGGGGTTTGGGGAAGGATATATTATAGCTACAACACTGTGTACTGTTGCAGGGGGTTTGGGAGAAGGATGAAGACCGCAAGCATGACTCGTTCAGGGCCTTTGAGGAGGTCCTGCAGCTGGCAGTTGAGAAAGATGTCGACATGCTGCTACTGGGCGGGGACCTCTTCCACGACAACAAGCCCAGCAGGAGCACCGTCATACGCGCAGTGGAGCTGCTGAGCAAGTACTGCCTGGGCGATAGGCCCATCCGCTTCAGGGTGATCAGCGATCAGAAGCAGAACTTTGTGAGCGGGTGAGCGCTGCTGCTGCGCTGATTCTGCGAGTGCAAGAGTGCTGCTGGTGGTGGTGGTGGTGGTGCAGTGGCAGCCGTCTGTGGCAGCAAGATCTCCAGGAGCACGCAGAGCTGGGCGCAGCCTGCAGTCGGTGCAGGCGGCTGTCGAGGCGCTGCCAGCGGCAGCTACACATGGCTGGTCAAGGTAGCAGTTGTCGAGAACTGCCTGGGAGACAGGCCTAGGCAGGACAGACAGGTCAGCATCTGGGAGCAGAACTTTGTGGGCAGGTCAACATCACCTTGTCGATGAGCAAGAACCAGCATCGTCGTGCGGTGGGTGCTCCCCGCTGGTGCTGGTAGTTCCGCTTCTGCTGGTTGCCACACTGCCAGCTGGCAGCAGCGGATGTAGCGGTGGATGCTGTGTTGGTGTGTTGAGGCATGTGGCTGAGCGTGCCGCGCCCTGACCTTCACAATGCCCTGCCGCCGCTGCTGCTGCTGCTGCTGCTGCTGCTGCTGCTGCCTCCATGCTGCTGCTGTGGTTTCGTAGCCTGGTTAACTTTGCCAACCCAAACCTGAACATAGGCCTACCCGTGTTCACCATCCACGGAAACCATGACGACCCTGCAGGCCAGGACAACCTGTCAGCGGTGGACCTGCTCAGCAGCTGCAGCCTTGTCAACTACTTTGGCAAAGTGGTGAGCAGGTTGGGCTTGGCAGCAGGAGAGGCAGCAACAACAGCGGTAGTGGCAGCAACAGCAAAATGGACCTAGGAAGCAGCTGAGGCGTGGTAACTAGATTGCATGCAGCTGTGAGCCCGCTTTGGCGTGTGTGGAATGTATGTGTGGCAGGAACCTGGTGTGGTGGCAGCAGCAGCAGCAGCAGCAGCACAGGCACCTGGCGGGCAGGCATTGCGCACCGATGGCAGCATCGGCAAGGAGCAATGCATGTGTGTGTAGCTGCGCACTGTGCAAAGCTAGCGGCTGGGATGTCGCCCAGTTGCTGTGCAAGTTTCTAGCAGCTGCAACGTGGCCACGCACTTAGCAGTGTAAGCGTTCATGTTTATGGCATAATGAGTAATATGTTGATGATGAGATGCAGACACAGGGCGCAGGTGTTGTGACAGCATTATCATGATGTAGATGCTGCCAGCTGTCATCTGTCAACAGTGGGTTCACCAGAGTGGACTTTGCTCTGATGTCCACATGGACAAGGTTGTCATTGCTGCAAAGCGTCGTTTTGATTGTGCACGCTTCTTTACATGTTGTTACTGTCCATGTACTGCACTTGCCTGCAGCTGCTGAGTGGCAACAACATTGGCAATATCACGCTGTCGCCAGTGCTGCTGGAGAAGGTGCGTGCGGGTAGCTGCTGGGACATTACAGCAGCAGCAGCAGGGACAGGTAGCAGCAGCATACACAGTCACTTGGCAGAAGTGTGCAGTGCACAGCATGTTGTGTTCTAAGCAACCCCGTGTTGAGTCGCCCACACATATATGTACGGCAGCATCAGTGGCTGGAGGTGTTGGGTGAATGACGGCAATGCCAACCATGCTTCCCTTGCTGCGCAACAGTGCCATGCCAAACTGTACCGTGCTGTGACTGTGTTGCTGTACCTCGCTGTCTTACTCTTTGCTGTTCTTCTGCCTCCAGGGCCAGACCAAGCTTGCACTGTACGGCCTCGGCAATGTGAGGGACGAACGGCTGGGGCGGCTGTTCCAGACGCCCGGCTGCGTGCGGTGGTGAGAACATAACATGTAACGCTTCTCTGGGCGGGAGCCGGCTTGCGGGCTTACCAATCAACCAACAGTTAATACTTGTTGTGTTCTGGCATAAGGAGCTGGCATGAGGAGGCATTGACAAAGAGCACTGCATCTACAGCACAGTCTCTGGGTTTGCTGACCATCCGGCATGCTGGCTCAAGGGGGATTGCACCATGCTGCTGTGTTCCGGCATCACGGCTGCCTTGGCCGGGTAATGCAGTGGTCTGGTCCAAGTGTGTGCTGTGCCTTTTTGCTGCTGTTGTTTGCTTGATGGTTTGGCTGCGGCTGGTTGTAATACCGTTCAATTGCCAGCTGTCGTTTTCGTTCTACTTTGTGCTGCCCCTTGCAGTTGTGTGCCGTGCCTCACCCTGCCACGCTTGCATGCTGCCCGCTCGCAGGATGCGGCCCAAGGACAGCCCCGACATAGGCATGGAGGAGTGGCTCAACGTGTTTGTGCTGCACCAGAACCGCGTGCAGCACGGCGCATCCGCCAAGAACTGCCTGCAGGAGCGTCACCTGCCCGCCTTCATGGACCTGGTCATATGGGGCCACGAGCACGAGTGCATACCCAAGCCACAGGTGCGGCGCGCCTCACTGAATGGCCAGGCTGGCGTCAGCCGGTGAGGCAGCGGCAGGCCCAGAACTGCCTCCAGGAGCGGCCACCACTGGGGCTCGTCACCGTAGGTCATGCGCATGGTGCATACTGCCCCAGCGCTTGAGCAAGGCGGTGGTGTGGCTCACTTGCCAGCCTGCCGCCGCCGCCGCTGCTGCTGCTGCTGCTGCCGGCGTGCGCAGGCGCTGCAAGCTCCCGACAACACCGGCGAGTCTGAGAAGGCTTACGTCATCCAGCCGGGCTCGTCCGTCGCCACGGCACTCTCGAAGGTGCGCGGGGGGCTTTTTATCTGCAGCCTCCTCGTGATGTGCATTGGTGCGCGCAGCTCAGCGTGCTTGTGCGCCCTGGATTTGGCCGCCCTGTTCGGCAGCATGCTGCGTGTGCTTCAGTAGAGCAGGGACATGCTGGGGAGTGGGGGAAGGGAATTGCTTGCGCATGTGGCTGCAGCCGCTTGCAGCAGGCCTGACAAGGCAAGCCTGCAGTCCCACCAGACAGTCTGCGAAGCCCATCCGCACCATCACGCTGCCGCTGCGCTGTCGCTCACCCAACCCCGGCACGTTCACAAGCCACACCGCTGCTGCCGTCGCGCCCCGTGGGCACGCTGCAGGCGAGTCGAAGCGCAAGCACGTCATCCTGCTGGAGATGATGGCGAACCAGTGGCGCACCATCAGCTGCCGCTGCACGCGGTGCGGCCGTTTGTGTGGGACGCCGTGCAGCTGAGCGCGGCGCACCCGCCGCTGGACCCGGAGGACGGCGCAGCCATCACCGCACACCTGGAGCGCAAGGTGAGCGGGGTTGCCATCGAGTGGCTGGTGGGACGGTGACATGCTTGCACAAAGTTTGCGCCAGCCATTGGTGGCTGTGCGCTGGTCGTCTGTGGCAGGAGATGTGTGCTTGTAGCAAGGCACGGGTGCAAGGCAGCGGGGCCCGGTTGTGTTGCATCGTTGCCGGTGCGATGTGTGCAGTGCCCCTGTGTGGTGGCCTGTGCTGTGGCACACCATGCAACCGCATGCTGCACACCCACCGTGTACTGCAATGGCTGGTGCAGCCATCTCTGCACACCTGGAGTGCGGGCTGAGAGAGCAGCTTATCATGGCATCTCTTTCTTTTGTCACCAGCACAGCTCACAATGGATGTCAGTTGTGTTGATGCCGTGCGCTGTGTGCTAGACTTCTTTGCGCACAGCAGACTGCATTCTGCTTGCATCTTTTGTGCTGCAGGTGCAGAGCATGATCCAGCAGGCAATGCGTGGCTCTCCAGTGGCAGCAGCAGCAGCAACGCAGCAGCAGCAGCAGGCCTCTGGCGCAGCGTCAGTGCCGCCGTCGCAGCAGCAGCAGCAGCAGCAAGTGCAGCCGCTGCTGCCGCTGATTCGGCTGCGTGTTGATTACAGTGGCTTCAGCACCATCAACAGTCAGCGCTTTGGGCAGAAATTTGTCGGCAAGGTGAGCTGTGCTTGTGCTGCAAGATGTGGTGACTGGACCCACGTGTAACTAATCTCTCAAAATGTGCCAGGGCAGCATGTACCCAGCAGAACGCACCGTCTGCCTTGTTACATTCAAGTCGACTGTTTTAAGTAGGTAGCCACTGCAGTATGTGACGCTGCAGTCAGCATGTCCAGAGGGGGCAGCCTGACTTCTTAGTGCTGACTGTACGTGCACATGCTTGTTGCACTGTCTGTGTTCCGTACATATGCTCTCTGCAGATGCCCATTCTGCCTGATGCGCTGCTTGCATCGCAGCAGCTGCACTTGTCCACGTGAAGTGAACGCTGCCTGTTGTGCGTTGCCTGCTGCAGGTGGCCAACCCGCACGACATGCTGCTGTGGGCCAAGGCAACGCAGCGGCGCGCCAAGCAGGAGGGGCGGGAGATGACCGAGGATGCCGCAGCAGCGATGGCCGGCGGCGGGCTGAGACCAGAGCAGCTGGATCAGGTGAGTCGTGCTCAATATTCAGACTTGTAGTCAGTAACAGGGAGTTGCCGCCGGATGAGCTGGGCATGTTTGCACCCACCTTGTACGACGTGTATGTGCACTGTCACTTAAACACTTCAGCCATGTGTGACCCGCAGCAGGCATCCTAACCCCTTTGCTTGTGCCTGCATGCTAGTATCATGTTCAGCACCTGCAGGGGCGCTGATCGCGGAGCTGCTGCCAGCCAACCCTGCTGTGCAGCGCAACGCATGCTACCCCCTCGCTGAGGTGGCCTCCACACATGCTCGTGCATGCTGCGTCTGTCGTGCAGATCGGGGCATGTACACGGGCTGATGGCTACCCATCTTACACAATTGGACATCGAAACATGCTCCAGACCTGCTGTCATGTTAGCGTGTCTGCTCGGCTGGATGCTGGAACGTTTGATGTTGCACTGCAGGCACGCATAGAGGACCTGGTGTCATGTTAACGTGTCTGCTCGGCTTGCCGCTTGGACGTTTCATGTACGCACTGCAGGCACGCATAGAGGACCTGGTGTCGGCAAACCTGATAGCGCAGCTGGACATCCTGCCGCCGGACGAGCTGGCGACAGCGCTGCACAACTTTGTGGAGAAGGACGAGAAGGCGGCGCTGGCCGAGTGCGTGACGGCAGTGCTGACGGAGACGCAGGCACAGGCGGTGGGTATGCACGCGGTTTGACTGGTCAAACTTGGTCAACATTGGTTCTGCGAGGGAGTCGATCGAGGTGGTTGCATGCCGGCAGGCGGGTGCCCATGGTGATGTGCTGTGCAGCATCTGACACCAGGCAGTTGAGCAGCATGCACGAGGCAGCTCCGTATCGCCGGCCGGTACTCACAGTGCTGCTGCTCCTGCTGCGGTGTGTGGGTGTGCTGCAGATGACCGCGCCAGGTGCGGACATGGCAGAAGCAGCAGCAGCAGCAGCAGCGGCGGACGGTGAGGTGGACGCCGCCCCGCGCCGCGCCGTCAAGGACGAGGACATTGCAAACGTGGTCAGCATGTGCGTGCAGCACCGCCAGGAGAGCAAGATGAGGCAGTCGACCGGCGACGGCGCGACAGGCATGACAGCTTCCGGCGCTGCCGGCGGGGGCACCCCCGCTGGTCCCGCTGGCAACGCAGCGCTAGCCACACCAAACGGGCCGCGCACCGCTGCTGGCTTTGGCAGCGCGGGGGCGACTGGTGCAGACGGGCTTGCAGGAACATCAGCAGCAGACTGGGATGACATGGATGTGGATGCAGCAGCGGAGGCGGACAGGCAGCCAGCAGCAGCGGGCGGCGGCAGAGCAGCAGGAGGTATGCCGCCGCCGGCGCCCAAGGGTCGAGGCCGCAAGGGTGCAGCAGTGGGGACGAGCAGCGGCGGGATGCGGCAAGCGGGCCTAGCAGAGGTGTTCTCGCGCGCCTCACAGCAGCAGCAGCAGCAGCAGCAGCAGCAGCAGGGGTTGCGCTCCCCTCAGGGCAGGACAGGCAGCAACCTGGACGGCTACCTTGGGCTGGTCGATGCGGCGGGCGCGTCCACGCCCAGTCAGAACACCAGCAGGAGCAGGGGCACTGCGGCAGGCAGTGCTGCGCGAGCCGGCAGGGGCGGCAGGGGCGGCGGCAGGGGGGGTGGCAGGGGTGGGGGTAGGGGCAGGGGTAAGAAGGCTGCTTCTGCTGCAGATGAGCTGGTCAGTGATGAGGAGGAGCTGGTGAGTGAGGAGGGCATCTCCAGCTCTGAGGGAGAGGAGGAGCAGCCGCCTGCCAAGCGGGCACGCGGTGAGCACTGACGGCGACGGACATTCTTGTTACGAAACGAATTGGAGTGCGGCTGACGGCGTCTTGAGTTCAGTGAAGGCGTTGTTGCTGTTGGGTTTGGCTGCCGGCTTGGAGGGTAGCTTGATGGTCAGCTGCCAGGCGTTGTGTCGCAGTGTCGCGGCAAGGTTTGGGGTGAATGTGTTGGGAGCTGTGGGAAGGAGTTGGTGGGTCAGAAAGGCACTGAGTGCTGAGGGTGAGGCTGAGCCACCTGCGACGCCCGCAAGAGGTCGAACTGCATTTCAACGAGCCTCTTGTTGATGTCGCAGCCGGCTGGTGGCAGGCCACACAAGCTGAGCTGCGCAGGTGGCTCCAACTTCAATTGGCAGCTTGTGGTGCAGCGCTGTCATGCGAGCACTCCACACAGCTGCAATGGCAGCTTTGCTGGCCCTAATAAAATGGCCCACATCATCAGCTACTTGTGCGTGTGCAAGAAGCTTTTCATTTTGACTCTGGCCGAACAGCATTCACACAACTTTTGTGCCCCGCCGTCCCGCTGCAGGCGCCCGCCCCAAGCGCGCCGCCGCCAGCAAGCGCACCTCATACGCAGGCGGTGGCGCACAGGAGGAGGAAGAGGCCATCATGGACAGCGACGACGAGCAGCAGCAGCAGCAGCGGCGGCAGCAGCGTGTAACGCCGACGGCATCTGGCGGCCGGCGCCGGACAGCGGCAGCAGCAGCAGCAGCAGGTGGGGTGACGCCGCGGGCTGGCCCGCAGCAATACAGCCTCATCTCGGACGACGACGAGGACGAGCCATCTCTGAGGCGCACAGCATGGAGGAGGAGGCGGCAGCAGAGCTCGACTCTCCAGGGGCCAGCAGGCAGACAGGGCGGGCAGCAAGCAGCAGGCGGGGTGCAGGGCGTGCAGCAGCAGCAGCAGCAGCAGCGGGGAGGCTGGCGCAGGGTGCCGGTGGGCGGCATCGAGGTGCTGGCGGCAGGCAACGTAGCAGTGCAGGAGATGGTGAGTTGGGCACACACAGTGCTGTTGCTTACTGCAGTGTGTAGGAGGTGGGTGTCGACAGTGTGTAGAAGCTCGGCATCAACAGTGTGTAGCAGCAGGATCATGAAGCTAGCCGTTGCATGTGGCAGCACTATAGACCACTCTGCAGCGTTGGTTCTACAATGCTGTACTGCCGTAGCTGCAGCCCATAGGAGCAGCGCCGGCATAGTCTGCTCACACACCACCTGTACATGCGTCCTGCTGCTGCTTCTAATGCTGGCGATTGCTGTGCCCTCTTGCCACACCTGCAGACCCTACTCAGGCCACTGCTGCCACAACTGGCACTGCACTGCCTCCACAGTCTGTGGACGGGGGCTTCATAGACAGCGACGATGAAGCACCAGCAGCAACGCCGGCAGCAGCAGCAACAGCCGGGCGTGCAGCAGCAGCTGGCGGCAGGCGGCGGATGTTGCCTGCTAGCTTGGGCAGGTAGCAGGTGCAGGCAGTAGACCTCGGGCTGCTGCTGCCTGGCACAGTGTGCACAATCGGGCGCTAGGCAGCGTGCTGCTGCCAGTGTCAGTGCCAATGACAACCGCAGCAGCAGAACTTGCCACATGCTGGTAAGCAGGCTGCTTTGTGTGGCGTATCTGTCTGTCATATGCAAGTGCGCCTTCTGCATGTGTTCTTGCTGCAGCGTCTCATAAATGTGCGCTGATTTAGTTGAAGGTGGTGTGAAGCCGTTGCAGGCAACTTGTAGCACGCTGCTCATGCCTGGCATTACTGTATCGGCTACTTTCATTTGTCTGCTCCAGGAAGGCCAAGATGTGACTTTGCCTGCGGTCTTTGGCAAGGAGCAGGTGTTCCTTTGGCCCGCTGGCAGTGCCCACTCAGGAAAGTGGCTACTGCAGCCGCAGACGCTTCTTCTGCATACAGTTCTTGATTTGCTGCTATTAATTTACTGATACTGATAAATCGTTTCGTGGCAGCCTAGCAGCAAAGAAGTGTGGTGACGGGACATACATTCAACATTGCTCGAGAGTGACACCCAGCTTGAAGATTATCGCCGGCTCCATGCAAGCAAACGATGCGATAAAAATATTGTTAATCTTCACGTTGTTGCAAGCCCAGGTCACGGCCTGCTCCGGCACTCAAGATTGATTTTGCGCTGTTTGTTGCTCGCAAGCACATTGCTGCTGAACAATGGCCAACGTTGTCTACACATGTGGTGGTGTCGAACTGCGCGAGGTGCTGTCGGATGCACCGCCCTGTGGGAACACACAGCTACTGCCTGCAGCTGCTGCTGCCTGACCTCCGTCACTTCATGCTCACCCCTTGGCTTGCAGTTCAGTGGCGAGACTTTCTCAACCATCGTTAAGGATGGCATACTGACAGTAAAGCAGGATGGCAACGGCGTGCACATTGATGTAGGTGTTCTTGGAGTGCATGCATGCACTAGCCGATGCACAGGAAAGCTTTCAATCTGGTGACAGCCAAACATGCACTTGCCCATGCATGTGTTACAAGAAAGTCAGCATCACGGATGGTTGACTGACTGCTTTGCTCTGCCCACAGCCACAAAGAGACCTGCGTACCAGCTCCAGCGCAGAGCAGAAAGCTGCAAACGTCCAGGCCACGGCAGTTCCTGCAATACAGCTTTCGATGAGTCACTTGTTTGCTGCCCTGTGTCTGTGCTATGTGCCTGCATACGCTCTCAGGTCGGGGGCACTGCTGTGTCCTGGGTGCCAAGTGCCCCTCGTGGCCCCTTCAAGCGTGTGGATGCACGCTCCTTCATGGTGGCCACCACTGACCTCATGAGCTCATACTACGTCACACTGCCCAGCGGTGAGAGACTCGGCCAGGCATGCACATCTTATGAATGTAGTAGGCTCATAGGCTGATAAAGCTACAAGTATTCATAGTTGGACTTAGCACAGACTGAGCAAAGAACAGAAGGCTTCAAGGCAGGCCCCATGTCACCCGCCAGGCCCGAGTATGATGTTGTGGGTTTTGGCGCCATGGCAGCGTCACCAGCCATTTGTTTCTGACAGTGTACTTTGCAGCTCTTGCTGCTGGCACGCATAGTGTAGCTTTCAGCAGGTTCATCTTACTTAGTGATGTTATCTAGCTGTGTGAGCAATTCGTTCTGCAGTCAGGCAAGCTGAGCTGCTGAATGGAGGCACCATACTTGTGCAGCCCAGCTTGCAGAAGGTTTCAATGTAACGACAAGCACGCGGTGCTCTGCGCCATAGGCAGGCGTTGACATCTCTCTTATCGCTCGTTGAATTCATTTAACCATTGATCGGTTGCCTCTATGCTTGAACCGTGCATCCGGCTGTGCTCTGTTTGCCTCTCTGCAGGCCTGCCAGAGGCCAAGTACGAGCACTTCAACGCAGTGCTGACAGCACTCCAAGAGGGACGGCCCATCCCAGGAGCAGCACCACTTTCTGCAGCACCAGCGCCAGCTGTGCCAGCGGCAGGTGCGGCAGGAGCATCAGCATCAGGAGAGGCTGCAGCAGATGCGCCAGCACCCAAGCAGGGTGGCAATGTGGTGAGCTGTTGGCAGCAGGGTGGGACTGCAGTAGTCTGCTTTTTATCCAGAGCAAGCGGCACGTGTGCTGCCCTGCCCTGCCCTGTGAATGTGCTCTTGGCTGTTGCCATGTCGGCGCTGCGGCATGTAGTTGAATGCTGTGGCTGATTGTTCCCAACCTCAACACACAAATCAAGACATGTCAGCAACTGCTGTTGCACATGCACAGCTCACTGCCTGCCTGGCCTGTTGTCTGTTTGCCCGTGGTCTTTTGCAGTTTGGTGGCCTGCTGGGTGCCATTGCGCAGAAGGCGCAGCATGACACCCTGATGCTCAGCAAGATGATCCAGGAGAAGGCGGCACATGACATGGCCTCCATGCAGGACCCACAGCATAAGACAGCATGAGGCAGGAGCTGTGGCACAGGACTTGTCTGCAGAACGGATGGCAGCACAGGACATGGCCTCCGTGCTGGACATGTGCGGAACTGGGTTAGCACACAGCCTGTAGGGGTCGCAGTTGCCCTGCTGCTGCTGCGGCTGCTGCTGCTGTCGTGATACTGTGCATGTATTTTATTTCACTGCTAAAATTCTATAAGCAGCTCCTGGGCTCAAGGTAAAGCACCGCCGTACGGACGCGTCTCATCATCATCATATTACCCATTCAAGCCATAGCATCAGCGCCATCGGCCCCGCGCCCCACCGGGGCGGAAAGAGGAGGAGCACTGCTCCAGAATGTTTGCATGCATTGCGCACATCCAAGACTGACAAGAAAAGCAGCAATACACGGTGACACCATCCGGCATCTGCCAGAACTGCCCCAAACATCATCAGATACAAAACGCAACACCTTGATTGGACGCGTCTGTTTGCCCAGAGCCTGGAAGATAGCAGACTCACAGCTTAGCGCAACAAATATCGTTAGCTTCACACGACAAATCACAATAGCACAAACGTCGTGCTCATCTGCAGTTGTGGCTATTTCCTTGTCCGGACAAGAGAGGGATCCGTCACACCCCATGCCTTTATCATGTGGTGACTGCGACTACATCAGCATCCCAAGCCAGGAACCAATTGGATTCCGTTCTCTGTCAATGCTGGCGGAGCAAATGAATAGAAGGGACACTCTCCACCGCAGGAGTTGACATCACTTTGAACATCCAATGTTGATGGGCATTGCAAGTCTTGTGCGGGATCCAGCAGGATGATAGGACGCACGGGAAGCCGTGTATAGAAAATACGATGTAATTGGTGAGCCCTGGGACACGTGTCCCCGCAAAACGTGTGCGCTGCTCAGCGCCTCGACCTAAAACAGTACCGCCGCGCACCCTGGTCTGCAGGTCAAAACCCCAGTCAGACTTATGTGTTAGACCGTGATGTCAGCCAGGACACAGTAACTCCAGGACACGGCTCCAACAAGCTGGCAGCATGTGTGACCACTACAACCTTTGATTGTTGCTAGGATACAAACACCCCGCCTCGTGTGTTGTTGCTGTCACAACCACACCAACGCAGCATGAGCAGACTGCACGACGTTTCGTTGTTAAGCAAGTTGGTCTGACAGAGTACTACGAGTCAAGCGAGTTACACTTGCCGTTTAGTTCAGTGCCCCGACGTGGAGGGAGCCGGAAGGAGGGCAGGTGCAGGACAACCATGCTGCAAGCTTCAACCCGGAGCTGTGCGGCCTGCTGGCCGTCTCAGAGGTTACACCGGTAGGACTTCAAACCTCTTTCGTGTGTCGTGAGTGACAGCTGTACATGAGCAGTCTGCAGTTCGCGTCCTCGTAGGCTTCCGTGCAACGCATGCACAGCCTGCATGGTTCAGTGCACAACACTTTTGCTTTACGGTGTGATCCTTATCAACTACGTCATACATGTTTTGTTTCAACGCCATTTGCTACGTGTCAGCAGGACAGCAGCACCCCTGCAGCAGCAGCACCGGCACGCTTATGTCACAGCACGTGCTGCTAAGGCCTCAAACAACAGCTTTGATGCCGAGGATGAGCTGGATAAAGATCTGGCAGAGGAGCTGTCCCGTTTCAGGACACCAGACACCTGGAACAACGTAGCGCAGCATTTAGACCTGGTTTGGAAAGTGGGCAGGGTGAGCACTGCTCTGTATTGGTGTGGTGCAGCTGCATGGTGCTGTGGTCAGATCATAGAAGCAGTGTGACTTGCGCCGCAGCCGCGGCGGCTGTGTTGTATGCAAGGCAACAGTTCAGCACATGATGAATGTCTTCCTGAATCAGAGCCTTGTCACAGCGGACTTCCATCCAGAGTTGGCACCATATCGTGTTGGGGCGCTCAGGATGCTGCAGGTGCCATCAGCCGCAGTTCAAGGCATTTGGCACCACAGTGCCTCGCAAAAGAAGTTTACACCAAAGGCAGGGCACCTGCCATTGCAGCGGTCGTCAGGTGGCAAGCAGACCAATCAGCTTGGCGTCCGTCAGCCGCTTTGCCCGTGATTTGCCGAAGCAGTCAGCCTGGCTAACACTGCCATGCCCCTGATGTGCCTGCAGAGCCGCGGCAAGCGGTCAGTGTGCAGCTGCTGCCAGGGCAGTGGGGAGGAGGAGTGTGCATGGTGCCATGGCACAGGTGCGCTTGGGGGTGTGCTGCTGAGGGCCCTGTGCCCTCCGTACTCAGGCAGCAGCAACAGCAGCAGCGACGCCAAAGGTTAGTTGTGCATGCATCTGTGGCACAGGTGCCCTGGAATCAGCATGCAGCTATCCTTGTAGCAGCCACTGGCTGCGAGCAGCTGCCGCATGCTGATGGCACCTGGCTCGACCGTTACTTGCGCATTGCCCTATGTGTTTCGCCCGCTGCAGGTGCCATGATGGTTGGCGACACGCTGTTCCGCTCAGCAGACGGCAGGAGTCATTGCCCCATCTGCAAGGGCAAGGTGCGGCGCAGGGCAGGGCTTGCTGCAATTGGCTGCATGTGCTTAGCAGCAGAGTCGTCTGCGTGGGCATCCTCTTGTCAAGTGGTGTATGTGGAGCACCAGCCTGATACGAATAGCGGGTGGCTGAACAGACACAAAGCAGCAGCAACAGCAGCAGGCGTGGGCTTGCGCAGTGAGATGCCAGCTGCAGCAAGGTGCGGTCACAGTGTGCAGCACTCATGCTTTGCAAGTTGACATGCAAGAGTGCAGCTGCGTGCAGCGGCTGGAGCAGCTGCTTGGCAGCAGGTGGTGCGCTTGGCTGGCGACGCTTCACACATGCCCACATGTTACCCTGTGCTGCAGGGCTACGTGTCATGTGAAAATTGCAAGGGCACAGGCCATCGAGCCTCCTGGATGCAGGGGCCTGACCAATGCAGGAACCCCAAAGCAGCGATGTAGACAGCGGCACCAGTGGGGGCAGCGGCGGCAGTGGCAGTGCAGCGCTGTGGCAGAATGGTGGCAGTGGCAGCACCACAATTGCTTGTGCAGTTTGGCTTGCGTCCAGTGTTGGAGGTTGGCTGCCAGCTGAGGGGTGTGTTGCCGTTTCATACGATTTTGGGGCAGCGGTTACAGCGGCTGCACAGCACCTTCTTAGCGCATGTGACTGCATGCAGTCCACTGCGCAGGGTGCTTCTGTACTAGTAAGTTATCGTTGCTGCGGCAGCGTGGGCGGGGAGGGGGCTAGCATGCTGCTGCTGAACAAGCAGGGAGCAAAGGCATGGTGCTGTAAAACAGGGGCTGTGCATCATCTGGTGCCGATACGATGCGTTTGTGCAACTGCAATTTGGCGCAGCACCTCGTTCATTTCTGTATTCTAACATTGTTCTCGAGCATGCCCACTGCTGTATCTTTTTCCTCTTCTGCTTCTGTGGCTGGGTGGGTGGGTTGGGCAAGTACAGGTATCTGCCATTGTCGTGCACACAATCGCTATGGGTTGCGCAGGGTTGGCTGCAGTGGCATTTTCATGTGGGTGGCGGTCGCATGTATGCCATGAGGGTCTTTCCTTTGCATACGGGAGGCATCAAGGGACATGCATATGCATGAAGGCAACGGTCTTAAAAGAAAGGAAGCGAGCCTGTTTGAATTCAGCCTCATCTGTACTGTTGAGGCTCTTCTGGCGTGTCACGTTGCTAGGTTGGTTGCACCTGCCTGTTGCGTGCAGCAGCTGCAGAATGCTGCTCGTGCACAATGCGCATCTCTGCAGTGCTACTGGCAGCTGTGCAGCACAGTTGTTTGTTGGCGCACTGCAACACAAGAAAGCTGTGTGTGGTGTTGCCTCATGCTTGGCACTCACAGCATCTGACTATGATCTGTTGCTCAGTTGCAGCCATCTTGGCTGAGAAGCTGTGCAGCATTCAAGTGTTCCGGACAGCAGCAATAGCTGTGCATTTGTTCCCAATTGCATCCTGTGGGTGCGTGTGGTGGCAGGGGATTGTACATGCACCTGCAAAGCATTGCCAATAGTGGCATGCATTTTGGCTGCAGAGCAAATTTACGCACGGGGTCAAGAGGCATGTGGCGTCTCTAGTGCGACCTCAGCTAATGACTGCATGTGAACAGCATGCGATGGTTTTGCACATGGCGTGCTTTTGCTGCGATGCCTGCATCCGGCTTCAGGTTCTGGCAGGGTGTACACTCGTAGCCAGGCGAGTGCTGCAAGCATTTATGGCATTAATGCAGTGTTGTTGTCCTTGCAATGTGTGCTTCTCTGCAACTCTTGACACTGTACACACACCCTGCGCGTGAGCAAATGGTAATGCACTAATGTGCGTGATGCCGCAGCTGTCTTTCACACCACTTGGCATCCGATAGTAAGTCGCTGCAGATTACCACGCAACCGCATGCATCATGATGGTGAGCAACACCATCCTTTGAACACTACAAAGGTTCAACAACTATTATCTGATGTTGCCTGTTGTGTCATCTAGTAGATGTGCTTTGATGGTATACACCTGAACCCTGACGTGAATGCAGTGTGCATATGCGATCTTGGTGATTTCCATGCCTGCAAAACGGGCGGGAAGGATCACCCGGCCTCAGGGCAAAGCCGCCAAGGTTTCAGGGCTTGCAAACACGCCAAGGTTCAGGCTTTCACAATATGGAGTTGGGTTTCCACCATTTATGTCGAACGCTGTACAGGCGTTGTTCTGACCAGCTGGTCTTTAGGTTCCCCACCTACGTTTGGCAAACGCACCTGCACTGCCGAGCAGCTGTCGCCCCAGAACACCCCCGTTGACGACCGCCTGGTCGATACGAGCCCACGATTTTCTGTGGATGGTCCACAAATCAACTGGTGTTTTCGATCCTTGCGAGGGGTTGTGACACATTGACCTGCTCGACGACGGCGCAACACTTGCTTTGCTCGACGACGGCGCAACCTTGAGTGCCGACTCAGCAGTCTCCCTGACCCCAGATAGTACCAGCTGGTTTATGATGGTTGTTTATCACGTCTGAAACGTACGCAGCAAGCCGAATTTACAAGTTTGTGGTGTCAGCGCGCAAGCCAGTGATGCAGCACTGGGCCTGTACTTGCCTGACCAGTGCTTGATTAGTAGCAGTGCGTATATTATGATCTCCTGTCATTCTGATATCCTTCTACTTGATTGCTACTGTGCAACCAAAGGTCGTTTCGCTGGCCCGGCCGTTTGCTGGCCCGGTCAGCTCAACCGGCTCTTCAGCGCGGCTGTGGTCACTAGGCTACCGTGTGCTGATATGGAACACCTTGTCTCATCATCATCATCATCATATTACCCATTCAAGCCATAGCATCAGCACCATCGGCCCCACGCCCCACCGAACACCTTGTCTGTTAGAAAAAAAGGTGTTCCAACAACATTGTTAATGAGCAAGCTGGTGGCGGCAGCCGGTTGCCCGCTGAGCATGCTCGATGGCTGTGCAGTCCTTGGGGCAGCAGGCATGACCTCTGGTACCAGTGACTCACCCGTCAGCCCGGTCGCTGGTACTATACAATACAGGCCATAAAGACAAAGTAAATGTTCTAACACAGTCCAGGAGCTATGAATTGGTGGGAAGGCGGTAAACAGACAGTTTTCTGTACTCTGAAACGATCACAAACAGTTCAGATACCTGATTCAGGTCTGCAGCATTTGCAGCACTACCAATGCTTGGCAGCAGCACTGAGAAACAGCCGCAGCATGCGCTGCGCAGCTGCAGCGTACTGGCCTCAACAGGGTCGGGTATCACGTACTGGACGTACTGGTACTCTGTGAGTGAGGCTGCAGCCTGTTGCAGGCCCCAGGCCCGTCACGGGGCTTGAAGCTGTGCCTGTGCAGCCACCAAGCCACACACTCGGCCGCCCGCATCCGATGGGCCATGAGTCATTTGTTGGCAACACATTGCAGCAGCAGAGCCTCTGCAAGTTGCTTAAAATCAGCACATGATGCTGGACCCAGGGGCTCCTGCTGTTGCTTAAAGCTACAAAGACCGTCTTCAGTTTGACCCGGCAGCTGCGGGGTGCCGGCTTGTACATGCGGCATACTAGCGCTGTGCAGCAGGAGTGCTGCAGAGGTGGAGAAGCCTTCTCCTTGTAGGCCGTGCAGGCTGCGCGTGACAAATAACTTGGATTGAAGGTTTTCGGCAGCTCAGTACTTCCTGCACTTGTTCAAACATGTGCTGGAAATTGCCAGTACTGCAGCTAACAAGGGCCCCTAGAGGCAGCACAATAACTGCGGCTATAGCAAAACCACCCAACAGCAGCTGCACTCAGTGGCTGGGCTCATTTCTATCGGAAACGTCTTGGCAAACGGCAAGCAGGCAGTGAGCGGCAGTGTCCAAAAATCATACTAGTCACCACTTACAACAGGCAATTTTACACTTCTTCTTGACAACAGGCAACTACTGCGGCAGCAAAGCTTGCAGGCCTAGGTGGGCTGCGCCACAATCCAGCTGCGTCACAGCTGCACCTTGCATGCTGCATTGCTAGGGTAGGCCATGTAAGCAGTGTTGCCAGCCCACTTCAACCAAAGGCAGGTGTTGGTGTAGTACATGCATCAGTGCTGCTCCTTCCATGCATAATGCAGCCGGCACAGACGCACACATAGTAATGAGGGTGGTCAGGTGACTCTGCTTCGCTTTCCTTCTGGGTTAGCGCTGCCGCTGTTTACATAGCTGCTGCTTGCTTGCCTTTTCATGCTAGAGCGCTGCTGCTTCTTCACATAGTGCCATACATGGCACTGTCTTCCCCTGCTTAATGCGTAACGTGCATGCAGCGCTATTCAAGGACATTCTCAATGGTTTGTTTGCAGAACGAATCACTGGGATGCATCACACCAGCTCCACACACTAGCTCCCTAGCAGCACACTCCCGACAACGCCACAAGGTGCCCATTCACAAGCGCGCAGGCGCCTCAGGCACGCGCCTTCTTCGAAAAGGCGTCAGGTTGCTGCTCGGGTGCAGACCCCGCAGTGGGTGCTGCCTTGCTGGCCGCACCATCACCTGCTGCCCCTGCTGCTGCTGCTGCCTCACCGCCGTTCTCTTGATCGCTGGACGCCAGGTCTGACAGCTGCCGCTTCTTGCTGACACCCTGCCCAGCAGCCTCGCCATCGGCAGCAGCATCACCAGCAGCAGGAGCAGCAGCAGCAGGGGCCACAGGCACAGGCGCTACGCGCTTGCCTTTGCCAATCACCCCCATGTCCTTCACAGGTGCGCTCACTGCCAGCGTCGGAGCTGCAAACCCGACACTCTCAACAGTGCCTGCTGCTGCTGCTGCTGAAGACCCAGCACCGCCTGCTGCATCTGCTGCTGCTGCTTCGCCGTCTGCCGCATCTGGTCCTCCTACACCAGCCGCCATGGCGAATGTGGCACGTAGCTGCTCCTTCATGCTGGCGTGTGCCTCCTCAGCAGCTGTTAACTCGTCTATCTTGTCGTCAATGCCCTCTATCACTTCCCGAATCTCAGCTGCCTCCTGCTGCAGCTTGGCTAGCGCTCTAGCTACCTCTGCATCTGCTTCCGCCGCTGCTTTGTCCTTTGTTGCTGCTGCTGTAGTGGTGGCCTCATCCTGCTGCGGTCCTGCGGGCTTGCTGTAGCTGCTGAGGACGGACGCAAATGCAGCAAAGGCGGCAGCGCCAGACGCGTCGCCCGCTGCGGCAGCTGCTGCCCCGCCGCTGCCTGCCTTGCTGCTGCTTGCTGCCAGCTTGATGTTCAGCTCGTTCAGGTGAGCCTGCAGGACAGCAGCAGCATGGCGGCGGCTAGTCAGTGTCTCAATCAGAAGGGAGCCAAGAGACTTGCAACGCCAGGGACGAAACAGCAAACACGAGAACGGAGACAAGTATACAACTCAGTCGCTTGACACACCTCGCAGCACACAACCCATGCAGCGGTCCAGGTGCTGATTTGATGTTTGTCTCGGCAGACCCACACTGTGCCTCCTCCGACTAGCTATCTGGGGCAGCCAACTACAGGCGTCCAGGCATGCGCCAACAATGTCAGGCAGAAAAGGTGCGGCAGCTTGATTATCAACATCAAAAGCACGACCCTGGCTGTAGGTGCGCCTCGACGCTGTGCACAGCTGGCAGGGGTAACTAGGCCTTGCAATGTAACTGTAGTGCATTGGCACGCTCAACATGCAGCTCTGCTACATGCACAACAGCTGCAATCTACAGTGCAGGTGCTGCACGTGCGCACAAAGATCTAACAGCCAGCGAGCACACCATGCACAAAGTGTTCGAGCATCCCAGCAGCCCGCAGGTGCATGGGCACGATCACAGCCCCATGCTTGTCACTCGACAGCAAACAGCCCTGGCGCTCGCCTCCATCAACCGCAAGCAGACACATTGGGGAGTCCAACACACCGCCCGCTGCTCACCTGGAGGTGCGCCTTGGCGCTGCGGATGGCGGACAGCGCGTCACCAGGCTTGTCGACCAGCTGCAGCGCGTTGGCGCGCTTGAAGTCCAGCTCTGCCGCGCGGCGCCTGTGCGCGGCCAGGCCCCCCGCCAGGCCCCCCAGCAGCTCCACCGCGCTGTCGTACTCCGGCACAGCCTCCTCAAACTTCTCCTGCGTCGCCATATGCAGGTGCGGAGGTGCAGGGTATGCGGG
Source organism: Scenedesmus sp. NREL 46B-D3 (assembly GCA_014080715.1). Lineage (NCBI taxonomy): Eukaryota > Viridiplantae > Chlorophyta > Chlorophyceae > Sphaeropleales > Scenedesmaceae > Scenedesmus > Scenedesmus sp. NREL 46B-D3. The sequence continues at coordinate 207,922 of JACERP010000067.1, read as the reverse complement.
AGGGTGTTGGGCGTGTGCATGCGGTGAGGAGGTGCGTGAGGAGTTTGCTGTGCACGTGGATGCAAGAATGAGTGGGTGACAGCAGTGCTCAGACAAGCCGCCTTGATCACATTCTTTATATTTTTTAAAGTGAAGTGACAATTTGAAGTCAGCATGGTGCATAAGGGGCCAGCCCACTCACCACTCGGCGCACTCTGTGAGGATGCAACCACACCTACCGCGCCAGCAGCTGCAGCAAGCAGCAACGCCAGCGCCGACGAGTCCCGCCGCACCTGCTCACACAGGATGTCAGCGATGTACATGTGGCAGTCGGCCAGCTTGTCTGCATGGGCAGCCCGGCCGCCGTGCGCGTCGCTGCCGTAGATGAGGCGGGCCATCTCCAGCATCTCCCAGGCGAGCGCCATGTCATCACTCTCGCCTGGTGCACCGAGTGAGCAGCAGTAGCAGCAGCAGCAGCAGCAGCAGCAGCAGCAGCAGCAGCAGCAGCAGCAGCAGCAGCAGCAGCAGCAGCAGCAGGAAAACGTGCAGGTGTTGATGAGCAGGAAGAGAGCCTTGCACGAGATGGGCGAGCAAGGGCTGCATGCAACAGAGTTGAGGCAAGCTGCACGCAAGAAAGTGGATCACCTGCAATGGACACAATGCAGCTGCAGCAGCAGCAAAGGAGGCAGGGGTGGAAACCGCGCAGGACAGTGGAGCCTAGCAGGAAACTGGCCCCAGCACAATGTGCGGTGCATGCCATTCACCGTATGCAGTCTCTCTTCCTGGCTGCTGCCCTCCTGGGCAGCAGCCTGTCAGCCGATTTAAAATAATAGATTGGCTGGTTGCTCGCTAGGTCTGTGTTAGCAGCGGATGGGCCCGGACCCGGTTCGGAGCTGCGGGTCGACTCGCTTGATTACACAGATAATTTCATCAAGGCCAATCAGAAACCCTTTACGTCATGCACCAAGGTCTGGGCGTCGTCACCCGCGCGGATGAGGGTGCTGGTGCTTGCGGAGCTTCTCCCCTGTTTGGCTACGGTCATCCTCCAGTTACGCGAGGCCTCACGTCAGAGCTTTACGCGAAGATTTCGGTGAAGCTGGAGTGCTGGCGTTAGGGCTGGAGCAGCAGTGCAGCTGAGGGCTGTTGGGCAGTGTGCTCCGGCGTACATCAGACATCCTTCGGGGCCCTTTGTTTTATGAAGCCCCTGACTGTGTTGGGTAATGCAGTTACGTGGCAAGGATCCCTCAGCAGCATGCCTTGATGCATCACGTGGTAAGGCTCTGCTGTAAACCAGTGTTGGTTTGCAGCATGGTGGCCTTCACTCAGTGGGTGCAAGCAGAAACTTAGTGCCGGCTGGGACGGTAGCACTGGAGACGTGGCTCTTGCACACTATGTACCTTTCAGGCCGGCCTCGTGGGTGCATAAGGCAGTAGCTACTTGTGGGCGTTGGAGCACGATCTATTTCGTTGGCCTTAGGCCTTTGCTTTCTGTGGGCTTCCTAGCGTGGAAGTCAGCACAGCTGGTCTCCGTGGCCAATTCTTGCACTGGTTGATGGGTTGATGCATATGGTCTTGTTTCAGCGGGGCGCTTTAGCGCATACTCCCTCATAGCATTGGGTATGCATTGCCATTTGGTTTTGATGTGGCAGCATGTGTTTGGTGATGTTTGGGTTGTCATTCTGATGCCAAGGCGACACTACATAAATAAGCCTTATAAGGCGTTTATGTCAGGAGCCGTGGCTCACCAGGGTGGAGGGTGGGTGCAGCTTCTGCAGGGTTCTGAGGAGGCTCTATGCTTACTTAGTCCTAATGTGTCGCCATGGTCGGCCTCTTCCTGGCTGCTGCCCTCCTGGGCAGCAGCCTGTCAGCCGATTTACCCGCCCGCCCACCCATCTTCCTGGCTGCTGTTGGGGGTTGTGGTTTTGGTGTTGGGTTGTGGTTTTTGGTCTGGGAAGTGAATGTCTAGCGGTGTAACTTGTCTGCTGCTGCACCTCCTGCATCGCCTGCTGCCAGCTGGCGTGCGCGCTGCAGCGCTGCACTCTTCATCTGGTCGCCGAAGTAGTCGGTGTTGGCCTGCGGGCAGGGCAGGCATGGACAGCAAGCAGTGGGCACCCTTTGTCTGGAACCCAGCAGTGGGCTGGCAGCACGGTGTGGTGCAGCCGCTGCCAGCGTTGTGTGCTGCTTGCACATATGTCGGCAACGCTACACACATGGTTTGTGTCTGTCACCACATATGCGTGCCAGCTTCCTCACTGCTGCATGCTTCAGGATTAACAGCTGCTATTGGGTTGGCAGCTGGCAGTTCACATGTAGTGCGCACATGTAGTGCAGCAGCATGCAGCACAGCCAGCATGCTGCCACTACTGCATAAACCCTGATGCAGCCTGAAGCCCGAGAAACGCGTCGGGCAGTCGTGGCTTAAAATTCTGACTAAATTTCAGCCAACATGCGCTGCTTCTGCCACTGCATACTGTGTGACTGCAGCACACAGCCCAGCAGCAGCAGCAGCAGCTGCTGCTGCAAGAACTGCACACAGCGCTGCCTTGCCTCACCTGGGCTTGCTCAAACAGCAACTCGCCATAGTGTAAGTAGACCTCTGCACACTCAAAGGCTTTCTCGCCGAAGGCCTGGTTGCGGGTCTCTAGCACCTTGCCTAGCAGCTCAATGGCAGTCTCTGGGTCCGAGTCACGCAGCTCCAAAGCCTGCAGCAGCGTTGTTGCCTCAGCATATTATAAAGAGCGCCGTACAACATCACATGCACTGCCAGCATTCGGAACACCTGCTCACTTTCTTGTATTGCTGGTTTGCCTCCTCCAGCTGCTCGGAAGTCACGTTGGCTGGTTCCATGTCTGCGTGCTGGTGCGATCAAGTGTTGATTTGTGTAACTTCAAGGTGGTTTTAAGGTTGCTGAGGTTGCTGATATCCGTCGTGTTGGCAACAACTGTTACCTTTCGTCGTTCAAAATGCAAACCCTTGATTCTGTCTTTTATGCCTGACGCACGCATTCAGCATGTTAGTAATCAAAAAACAACTGACGTAGGAACTGCAAGTGTAAGCGTGCGGTCACAGTGCCGAATCACCCGCCAAAAGCACGTTTGAAAGCTGCAGCCTGCCCACAACAAGAGATGATTCAAAGGCCCAACACATGCACCATCTGACAATATAGCAAGCCCACAGCTGTGGCACTGCTGGTTAGCGCGTCAGATGCACATGTGTCATGGTGCACAGCGCAGGCGCCTGCCATGCATCGAGTGCAGTCCCTGCTGGTGTCTGCTGCCTCGCAACACGATGATGTGCACACGCGGCATGCATTTCCATGCTAACCGGAAACACCATACATTGGCGTACACGTGCATGCTGTGGCCGCAAGGATGTAACAAGCAGCAGCACTCTCTGATGCAGAAGGGAGTAGGGTTCCATGACGGGGTTGGTGGTATGTAATGAAGGGGGGGGGGGGGGGGGGTCGTCAACAGCGAAGCAGAGTCAAACGGCCTCCCTTAATAAAAAGTTGCAGCTGCATTGGCATCTGTGAGCAATGTGGGCTCACCAACTGTAATGCTCCGCTGGATGCACTGTTGAGCACATTGAAAGCACCAGAGTCCAGTGAAGTTGCAAGCATGTGGGCATCAGGTGCTCATCATCAATACCATTCAGCCATAGCATCAGCGCATGGCATCAGGTGCTAATACAAAAGTACTGCTGGGCAAGCTTGGCAACATGCGCACCTACACAAATCTGCACAATTCCTCCCCTCACTTCAGCAGCAGCACACACAAACACTGCTGCTGCAGCCGTGTCTGGGCCTGCCCACACGCCCACAGCCCGAGCCCTGCCGGGCGGCTCTCTATTGCTGCTCCTGCTGCTGCTGCTGCTGCTGCTGCTGCTGCTGCTGCTGCTGCTGCTGCTGCTGCTGCTGCTGCTGCTGTCCCTGCAGCAATGCAGCGCGCAGCTGCCTCCCAAGTGCTGCTGCCAGTGGTGGCGGCACAGCATTGCCGATCTGCCTGTGCCGGTGTTCGCAGCGACCGCTGAACAAGTAGAGGTCAGGGAAGCCCTACAGCATGCAGCAGCAGCAGCCTTGCATTGTGAGGTCCACCTCTCGTCCATTGAAACACGGCAAACAGTGCCAGATGGTGCCATGCATTGTTTGTGCTCTGGACCGAGTGCCCAACGTGCGCTGTGCTCTCAGAATCTGCTGCCCTGGTTCTGCCATTTTTGGGCAGCCTGTCCACATCGTTGGCCACCACTGGCACACACTGCGCACCACACACGCCTCCACCCAGCAGCAGCAAGTCAGCACAGACACCAACTCGCGTCATCACACTGCTGCAGCACCTGCAGCTGCTTGCAGGAAGCCCAGCTCATCACACCGCCTGCCGTCTGACACGGTGCACACACCACACCAGGTGTCACTGCTGCTGGACTTTGAACAACAATGAGACACAATGGAAGGAGGGGTGCCGGGGCAGCTGCTTCACGCTGTGCATGCAGCCCGGCCTGGGCGCGTGCCCCCGCCCCGCCCCGCCCACCTGGGCGCGTGCAAACTCCCGCACGCTGAGCATCCTGGCCTGGCTGTAGTGCAGCACCTGGCCCTGCTCGCGCTTGGGCCCCGGCTGCGTGGCGACGGTGCAGAAGTTGCGGCGCGCGTCAACCCTGCCGTACAGGCCTGCCCAGTCGCTGTTCCTGGCACGGGTGCCACCAGGTCCGCAGGCACCAGCGGCTTGCCGCTCTGTGTGGCGGGAGTGGTGGGAGCAGCAGCAGCAGTGGTGCCAGCATGTTGGTCGGGTGCAACAGGGGACAAGGGAAGACAGGTTTGTATGAGGGAAGGCAATCACTGTAGATATGCAAGGCTGGCTTGCTGCTTCTTTTGTTTACAACTGCAATTACAGCAGGAGCGGGCGGTGGCGGCAGGAGCAGCGGCAGCAGCCACACCCCATGGCAGCTTCCACTGATTTGCAGCGTGTCCCTGAACCAGCTCCTGCTGAAATGTCTTCAATGTTTAGGATGCGCAAACGTTATTCAGCACCTGCACAGCAAACAGCATGGGGCAACACACCAATGCACAAGCAGGACATACCCAATCGCTCAGCTACCTGCAGAGTGGCTCCAACTTGAATGCATATGGCCAACCAGCTGCTCGTTTGCATTGCCGAGCACACAAACGCCAACACCTACATTCAGGAATGCGTTCTTGGGGTCTGCCGCCACTCCCTCCAGCACCCTCCAGTCTGCACCTGGCGTGTTCTTGGGGATGAACCTGCAGCAGCAGCAGCAGCAGCAGCAGCAGCAGCAGCAGCAGCAGCAGCAGCAGCAGCAGCAGCAAAGTGATGTGCGTGTGGTCTGCGTTGGTTTTCACCCCTAGCAATGGTTGCCGGCCAGTGTGCAGCGCTCCAGTGCGCTAGAGCTTCAAGCAACCGCTGGACGACCCTGGCTGTGGGGTATGAAGCTGTGGCCACTTGAGCCTGTCACAGCTGTGGCGCAAGGGGCACTGCTGACCATGCCACGTTCAACATGTGATGGCAGCAGCACAATGCATATGGTCAACCCGTTGCTACCAGCAGCTGCATGCACACCAGCAGTGTAGGCTGAGGGGCAGCGATCATTACTCAGTCAGCGCTCGCAAAACTTGCATACAGACAACAAGCCTGCAAAGCAATGCGCACCAAAGACCATACAGTGACACTGCACGCGCATTTGCAGCCGACCGCTGGTCTTGCTGGCACATTGCCGCTGTCAACGTGTGAGGCAGGTGTAAGCAGCTCCACAACAACCAGCTCCACAACAAACACTTGGCGTCTGGCAGTCCTCACCTGCATCGCTCCGAGTCATGCGCTGACAGGGCCCGGCAGGCGTGGTCCAGCAGCTGCTGCGGCTGCGCGCGCATGGCAGCCTGGTAGGCGCTTCGAGGCGGGCCGGGGTAGTCCACCACCCACCTGCTGCACAGCGGCAGCACCACCAGCACCGGCAGGATCAGCAGAGGGCAAGCTCCGGCAGGTCGACACCACGGCTGGGGCGCCTCCGCGCCAGCCGCCCAGCAAGCACCGCTGATGGCTTGCATGCTGAAGCCTGGGCAGTGCTTGCGGAGCCAGCACTCGGCATCGCTGTGCAGCCGTCTGTGGCGCCCCACTCGGCAACGTAACACTTGCAGCAACTGTCACTACTCACTGCCACATGAGCCAGTGTCACGATTTTGATGTTACATCAGCCAGTGCCATGGCAGCTGACTCGCCTGCCGGAACCTCGTGCCAACGTGTTGTTCGAGCGTAACCAAGTGCTAGATGCAGCCAATCACTGCTCACTGCCGTTGGCGATGGGCGGCAGGTCCCCTATGGCGTCCCGCACTGTGGTGGGGCGCAGCGGGGCAGCAGTCCGGCTGGTGTCCGCTGCACTGTATGCGACCCCGCCAGGCAAGTTGATTACGTGCTGCTTCCTGCAGCCAGCGAGAAAAGAGCAGGGACAGCAGGCACCTGCTGGTCATGTTCCACATGCTTGAGGCAGCAACCGATCGTATAATGATTGTTGAAGCAATGCTAGCTGGTGCATATGATCAACACATCATGATGGACTGCACTGTAGGCCAGGCCACCAGCAAGGCGCACACTGTGCTGCTGCCTGCAGGGCCAGCAGTGAGCAGGCAGGACAACTGCAGACGCTCTGTGCGGCCGATGCTTGATCAGGCCGCACGACACGAGGTGGCGGCACCACATGCAGCCCACCACTGCTTGGTGCTGCCAGGCCAATTCTCCATACTTGATGAAACCACGCAATGCCACGCCTGGGACAGGCATGAAGCACCTTAATCAGCCATGGACAGGGGACCTGCAAGCTCTGCGGTGCCATGTGACAGTCATGTAATGGTCATGTAATGGTCATGTAACCGCCAGGGCAGCCAGCAGAGATGTCTGCGGCCAGCTGAAGCTGCAATGCGGCATGCAGTGCGACTGCTGTGCTGTTATAGTTCAGTGGTGCATCTGCAGCTCGCACCAGCAGGATGGTGTTGCAGTCCGTGGCAAACACAGCAGCTGACGGGTTGTTCAGCGCAAACGCATCAGCAGCAGGCTGCTCAAACTCCATCGCCCAACGGCTTTCAGCTACTCCAGCCTGGTGTAGTCCCTCAGAGAGGCCGCCACAGCCAGCAAAGATGTCCAAGGTTGTTAACGGCACAACATCTGGATGCTACCGCCGCTGCTGTTGGCTCAGGTGTGAGTGCGTGCCTTCGGTACTTGCTGCTGCTTCCGCTGCTGCTGATGGTGGATAGCTCTGGCTGAGTTCTGCAGAACGGGGGCCCAGCTGCTGACTACATGGGTCAAAGCTGCCTTGCAGGATGAAGCAGTCAAGCCCCTCACAACCTGCAGGAAGGCAAGCAGCAGCAGCAGCAGCAGCAGCCAGCAGCGGCAGCACTTTCAATCTGTGTGCTGCAATGTCAAGTGATTGGTTAGATGCTGATTGCTTGATCAACAGCAGCTTAGCCCACAGAAGCATCCACGCCCTTGCAGCCAGGAAACCATCACACCCACAAAGCACAAGACACAGTGCACCCCTGCGCGCCAGCACTCTGCTGCAACTGAATAAAACTGAGACTTCAAATGGTGGAATCAGCATGGAACGGTGCAGCCGCAGGCCCCATGCACGCAGCACCCAGACAGGCAGGGAGCACTGTTGCATTTGCGCTGTCAATGCCTTACCAGCCACGTTGATCGTGCCTGCTGCTTTGAGCTAACACGTGTGCTGTTGTACGGCACCACTCGACCTGCTGGTTGTTTCATCACATCACCGAACTTCAACCCATACAGGCATGCAGCTTCACCTGCTGACAAGTTCCTGCTCTACACTCTACACAGAGCCTCTCACCTGCAGCACGTGGCGCGCCTCTGCCACCGCAGTGCACTTCCCAGCCACCCTGCTGGCATCCACCCACACCTGTTGGCAGTGCATGGTGCTGCTGCTGTTGCTGCTGCTGCTGCTGCTGCTGCTGCTGCTGATTACCCTGGGGGAGCTGCTGCTACTGCTACTGCTTCTGCCACTGCTACTGCTGCTGCAGTCAGCTATTGATGCTCCTAACTCCACATCTGCTGCTGCTGCATCAACGGCCGCTTTTGCGCCTGCTGCTGCTGGCGCGTACAGGTCCCAGAGGCCTGCCGTGTAGGCCAGCTGCTCGCTGATGTCCTCGGGCCGAAACAAGGGCTGCACCCGCAGCTTGAATGAAGGCAGGCCGGCCTGCATGTATAAACACCAGGTCGGTCACATACATTGCTCGACCAGCAAGCAATGTGTACATACAAGCAGCCACATGTGGCTCAGATCTAGGGTCTGTCATACACCGGCTTGAACGGCACATGGGTTGCAGCACATCATCACAACACCGGCAGGATGCTCACCTGTGGCTGCTTGAAAGGACTGCTGCTGCTGCTGCTGCTGCTGCTGCTGGCGTTGCCGCTGCTGCTGCTGCTGCTGGCATTGCTGCTGCTGCTGCTGCTGCCGCGGCTGCTGCTGCTGCCGCTGCTGCTGCCGCTGCTGACCTCCATGAGCCGTGCCACCTGCCATGCCTTGAGGCCCTGCAGGCTGCCCTTGGTGGTGGCAGCACGGCACGACGCAACCTGCGGCCCACATACCACGCCAGCCGCCACACCTCAGGTGCGCCAGCCCCAACTGCAGCACCGCAGCACTGCAGCACTCCCGGCTGCAACACTGCTGCCCACACCCGCCCATCACCACGGCTTTGCACGCGGCTGGCAGAGCGTTCCTTCCAACACAGCTTTCATGCTTCGTGCACTACACGACGCATCCGCCGAGTTCTTCTGCTCTTGCCGCATGTCCAGCAGGGCTCTGATTTCGAAAGTGCCAAGGTACTACCACTGGCTGCATGGTTGATTGTTGCGGGTAGCATTTGAACGTCCAGTTGGCTGGCCGTCATGTGACAAAGTCAGGCAAATGCTGCCAGCTGGATCGAGCAGCTTCACTTAAGCTGTGCCCAGGAGATGTGTGCTTGCAGCTGAAAGGAGTGGTGGTTGGTGCATCAAAGTTTGCTACATTGAAGTGCTGCAGTCGGCGGGCCCCTGCCTACACTCACCCCGTTGTTGAGGTACAACAAGTCACCAACCCTGCAGTAGCACAGCAGAAACACAGGAGCAGCAGAGGCAAAAACACTGGTATGTCAGCAGCAGCAGTGCGGCACAACAGCACCTGCTCAAAGAGCTTAGTGTTGGGGCGAGTAGAAGCGAGCAGCAGCAGATTTGCACGCTCTGCAAAACAAAACATGTGAGCACCTGCACACCTTGCATCTGTGTCTGGTACCACTTCTGCTGCACCCACACCATCCTTTCCGGATGCACCACCACCAGGCAGCAGTGCTAGCTGCGCCCCACCTGTCAGGCCGGCTCAAGACTGTTCATTGACTGTTAGGCAGTTGTAACCCAGGGCATATCACCTGCCTTCTACTACCTCCTGTTGCTACCCTGCACATCATTTGAGTACTGATACTCTGAGTAAAACTTAGTTTGTCCATAACCCAGATCACCTCATTGACCGCCCACATGACCCTGGACAGATGTATCACAACGAGCAGCAGTAACGTAGCTGCACCCATGCCCGGCCATGCGCACTGCTTGGGTTCCCCACATCTGCAACCCAGCCAGGATGGTACCCATCTCAGGGTGCTTATACCCAAAACCTCCAACCCTCAACCCAAAACCAGCGCTGTGTGCATTCCACCCCCTGTACTGCACACCCTCCTTGATGAAGCCGGCAGCATCAGGCAGCAGGGCCAGCTGCACGGCCTGCTCAGGGGGCTCTGCATACACCCCAAACCCCAGGTCTCCTGGCAGCGCTGCAAACATGGCCTGATCCGGCAGGTACAGGTGGCGGTAGAAGCAGCGCCCAGGCCGTCCTGCAAACAAGCAGAACAGCACTGGAATACCAAGGTATGATATCCTCCTGCTGCTGGAGAGGCACGAACCCTGGCCCTGCACCGGACTCTTCAGTGTACAGCGCCTGCCTGCAGCCTGCAACTACAGCAACCCACCTGCTTGCCTTGCTGCAGCGTTCTGTGCTGCGAGCTCACCATCCTCATGCCGCTGCTGCAGCCTCAGGCCAGCTTCAAAGGGCCGCTGCAGCCGGAACACAGGCGATGCCGTGGCCCCTGATGCAAGCCCTTGCAGAGGCACGTCAACATAGCAGTTTGTGACAAACAGCTCCGCCTCTGCTGCTGAGTCGTCAAGCAGCGGTGCTGCCATGCAGCAGCAGCCGCACCTGCGTGGCAAGCACACGTGCAGGTCAAAGGGGCAGGGCGGTGGCGACAGCAGACTGGTGGGCAGCGGCAGCGCATGCAAACGGGAAACTTATGTCACGCTCGGGGTGCTTTGAGCAGGGCATGCATCGCCCAGGCGGCCAGGCTAACAGCCGATGGCAGCCCTCACCTGCGCCTCTACCTGGGCTGCTGCTGCCGCCTTGCTGCTGCCTGCTGCCAGCCACACAACACAGCAGATGCTGAACCACAGCAGCCCTCACCTGAGCCATCACCTGCCCTGCTGCTTGCATTTCCCGCATGCACTGCAGCAGCCTCGTCGCGGCCTCCACACCAATACGCCTGCAGCCAACAGCACTGAGCAGCTGCCCATGGCAGCCCCCACCTGAACTCTCATCCGTGCCCTGAACCCTGCTGCCTCCACGTCCCTGTCGTCAACCCCATCACCCAACACACCATGCGCCCCAGCAGCCCTCACCTGAGCCATCATCCGCCCAGCTGCCGTCTCCCACATGCACTGCAGCAGCCCGGTCAGCTGCTTCTCAGCCAAGGCCCTGACCAGCCCTTGCGGCAGGCCTCCAGCAGCAGCAGCAGCAGCAGGTAGCTGCTGCCCACTGAACCGCACTGCTTGACCTGTGCTGACTGTGCTGCCGCCCCGCAGCTGTGCTGTGTGGTGCAGCTGCCGCCCGTCGCTGTCCGTGCTGCTGACGGCATCAAGCCAGGCCACCTGCAAGTTGCGGGGCAGCGGCAGCAGCAGCAGCGGCAGCAGCAGCGGCAGCATTGCAGAGGGGGTCAGCCAATGACAGCCCACAAGTGCATCGCAACAGCAGCAATGGCAGGGCAGCAACGCTGCAAAGGTTGTGCCGAGCAGCACCTACGACTGCAGCAGTGCGTGCAGAAATCTGCAGCTAGCGGCGATGCATACAGCTGCCGATGGGTGGAGTATAGGGCGGCAGCGGCCCTTTTCCTTGCCGGTCGTAGCGCAGTGTGTGTGTGCACTTGTGACGATGTGGTAGTACGGCAGCTGCAGAGTGTTGTACCACAACTGAACCCTCCAGCGCACCTGGGCAACCTCCTGCTGCGGCAGCGCACCACCTGCTGCTGCACCTACCGCCTCAAGCTGCTGCTGCTGGTGCAGCTGTGGACCTGCCTGCGGCTGCAGCTGCTGCTGGTGTTCTGGGCTGAAGTAGTCCTGCCACACGCTGCGCACTAGGCTGGTGGTGGCTGCAGCCATGCCGATGGTGCCCTTCCTGGCACTGGCATAGGATGCAGCGGACGGGGAGGAGCCAGCATAGCTTGAAGACGCAACGCAGCCCTGCACAGGCAGCAGCAGTGACAGCGACACAGGCCGGCCATGTGAGCAGAAAAGCACGTGCCAGCAAAGGTCGAGGTGCAGCAGACGGAGGAAGTCACGCTGGCTGGTGATGCGACGTGCCCCTGCAAGCCAGCAGCAGCTGCGTTGCAAACAAAAGCAGACAGAGACAAGTGAGCCCAAGTTGCTGACGGGGCCAGTGGTTGAGAGCCACAGGAGTTGGAAGGTGTGATGCTCTCTTGCACGCAGGACTGCACAGCGGGAGGCAACACAGCTCCTTGACTGGGGAGGAGTACGAGATCCAAAGCCAGCCAGGAGAGCGGGTCATGCACAGCGGCACAAAGAAGATGCCAGCAGCTAAAAGAAGATCTGGCAGCAGCAGGCACATCAGCTCAGCAAGAATGCAGAGGTGGATTGGGCACTGCCGTGTGGAGCTGCACAAACAGCACGCACAGCCAGCACTGCAAGGCGGCGCTGGTGTTCGTGTGCTTGGCATGGTTGGCATGCACCACTTGCACTGCATCCAGCTTGCACTGCCAACAGAGGACCTCCTGCAACGCTATACTTGCAGGGCGGTCTCACAGTCAGCAACAGCAGCCAAGCAAAGCAGCAGAGTGGAATAGTTACCTGGATGGTTGATGTCACTTCCTCCTCTCTGTCACCGTCATTCAAGGTGCTGCCTGGGGTCCTGCTGCTGCCGCTGCTGGCTGCTGCTGCTGCTGCTGCTGCTGCTGCTGCTGTGTGACACCTCTGCTGCTACCAGCTTCAGCAGCTGCCTCAGCCGCATCCCTGGCTTGCCATCCTGCAGCACTACGCAGCTGTGTTTGAAGTTCTTGCTGCCCTTTTTGCTTGTCATTGCTTCCAAGCCAGATGGGCTGCTGAAGCAGTCTCCTGTCGGCAGGCCGGTCTGCTGGTCAAGCTTGAACGCCGACACTTGAAGAGCCTAGGTCTCCTGGTTCTGCTGCCACCGCTGCTGCTGCTAGCATTTGTTCCTGCTGTTGGTATAGCAGGCACTACCTGGAGTACTGCTCTTGCAGGACCCTGCAAGCCTCCAGCAGCAGCAGGGACCCAATCCCCACACTCAACCAGCACCCAGACATCCCCTTGTGTTGCATTGACACCAAGATGCCTTGCCGCTGCCTGGCACTGCTCAGGGGTTGCACCTTGTGCTGTTGCTTGCAGGAAAACGCCCTGCAAGCAGGACTGCAGGGTGTAGTGTGAGGGCTGCAGGAAGGCTGTCGGGACTGGCAGGGGCTGTGCTGTGAGTGGTGCTGCTGCAGTGGTAGCCGCTACTGCCACGGGGCAGAGTGCAGCCTGCATCAGCACACGCAGAGCCACACCAGGTGACAGGGCAGGACAAGGCTGTACAGCTCAGCCTTATGTTGGTAATGCTGGTGGTGACAAACGACCTGCTGCTGATAGGTGTGTCTGCTACTGCCAGTGCTGCGTCAACTAGAGCTTACCTGCTGCAGTTGCCGTTTGCGTTCGTAAGTATGCCAGGAACTGGCTGCATGGACAGCTGCCGGCAGTGCATTGCTATGCTGCAGCAATGTGCAGCCTGCAGCAGTGCTGCTATGCTGACAAGCCACCACAGCGCGCCCTGCAGTGCCGCACAGCAGTTTCCGTAACATGCAGCCTGCAGCCAGGCCATGTTGAGATGCTGATCGCATGCTATGGCAATCGAGGGGGCATGACGGGCGAGTAGGCTTCATCACTGCATTCAGTTTGAACTTGGGCTTCCACTTCCATCGTTCGCGACCTCGCTGTTGCTTCCTGATGCTGTCTAAACGTCAGAAGCATGTCGAAGCTGTGTTGGCGAAACATTGGATATGGCCTAACATGTCACAAGACATTCAAGTGCGGTCTGCACTCGAAGGGCACTACACTCTCCCAGCTGTTGCGCAGCCAAGTGCGCGTCTCAGCACCACTTACGCAACCACATATACACATGGGTAGCATGCACTGCGGCGGCATGCACAGCAATTGCAGAGTTGTAGCACTCCAAGCACATCTGCCGCAGCGCCTGGTTCTGTTGCAGGGCTGCTAGTCACCTTGGCAGTTGAATGCAGCCACATCAACAAACTGCAATATTACCAATCAACGAACGATAACCGTTCCAACAACACTGATAGGCATCACATGCTCTCCAAGAGGTAGTATGTTGATATACTGTGTTGCATGTTACTGCAGTGAACAATCACGTGCTTGGAAACAGCAGGTGCTTTTGACAAAGTTTGTGCTGGCTGAGCAGCACTGCCGACAGTGTACACGTCATGTGAAGGCAGCTGAGCTCGTTTCTGTCTTGTTGGAAAGCCAGGTGAGACAGGCAGTGTGCAACAGCACTGCTGGCAGCAGCTGCACCTGCAGGAAAGGCAGCGCTGGTGCAGACAGCAGGCAGAAGTGGCTGCTTGAACACATGTGACTCTTTAGGCATATGAAGAGACACAGGGGATGCAAGCCGTGCAGTGCGATGCTGAATCCCGTCGAGCGCATCACGCATGTTGGCCTGCACATACAAGGGGCTGACACCTCATGTTCATGCTGGTGCGATTCCTCTTGTCTTGTAGCAGCATGCATATGTGCTCTGGAGTGTATCCTCCGCTGTGACAGCTGCAGCAGCAGGTCCGCCAAGTCTTGCAAAGCCTCAACCTCAGGGCTGTCATCATTGCCCCGCGGCAGCAGCAAAGAAGCCTCGGCATCTAGCACCATTGCTGCTTTGCATCCAAAACTCAAGCCCACCCTGGAGGCTACGGCACACCACATGTCATTGCGCCTGTGCTTGCTCCTGCCGCAAGTTCCGCCAGCCCGCTGTGTGGTGGCACGGCAGGCGCCTGCTGTGGCTCCATGTGCAGGCTGCTGCGCATCAATGAACTGCTCCCCCCCCTGGCTGCAGCCAGGTTGCCTGGCACGCTGGCCGTTTTAGTGCTGTTGACAGAACAGTTAGTGCGCAGTGCTTGAGGGCGCTGCTGCTGCTGCTGCTGCTACTGGCAAGAGCCGTGCCAGCTGGCCGCTCTTCGGCCGCCGGTGCAGTGGATACCGTGATGAGGGGTCGCGTGGAGTTGTGCTGCCACTGCACGCTGCTATGATTGCTGAACGAACGGTGGCTGAAGAGCACCGTACATCTGTATGACAAGCTTCTGCACGCAAAGCGGCCTCAGTATGCAGTCAGATGCACATTGCTGCTGCTGCTGCTGCTGCTGCTGCTGCTGCTGCTGCTGCTGCTGCTGCTGCTGCTGCTGCTGCTGCTGCTGGCAAAAGCCGTGCCGGCTGGCCATTGTGCGGGCTGCCGGTGCAGCGCACGGCTCGCTGCAGGGTATGAGGAAGAGCCACGATGCCACACTCATGCCCAGCTGATTGGCCGTCTATGCAGCTGCATCCTGCTGTCATGTGTACATGCCCTGCCTGTCCCGCTGTCTGCTGGCTGCCTGTGAGTGGGTGCTGTCTATTCACTGGTACAGCGCTGTCAGCTTCTCCTGCAGCATTGCTGCTGCGGCTTGCTGCTGCAGCACCAGGGCAGGATTGCCCCAAAGAGAGCAGGCGCAAAGGTCAAAAGCAACGCATTGAATAACCTCCATACATCCTATAATTAAGCAAGGCATGTTTGGCGTGCAGCGCGTACACAAGCAGCTAGTTTATAGCCTGGACTGCACATGCATGCATTGTGGTGAACGTCCTACCAGCTGCTGCTGCTGCTGCTACATCACGCTGCCGCTGCCATCTAGACGTAAACAGATCAGCGCAGCTTCAGTGCTGCTCCAGCTGCAATAAATTACTTTTCTGCGCCTACGCTGTGGTGCGGCACTCACATCTGGTCTCAGGCTCAGGGGCGCCATCAGCCTGGTGATGTGCTCAGCTGCCGCAGACTTGGCCACACGGAAGGCGCCTGCAGCCACAAACCAGGCAACACAGGCAAGGCAGCAGCACAGGCCACTTCGGCATATGGTCCGTATACACCACATCACTGCATGTTTGATTTTAGGTGGCGTTGCAGGGATGCTGGTGAGTGGTCCCACACATGGTTGCATGGCTCAGAAGAGTTACAGAGCTACCATGGTATGAACATTCCCACAGCGCCCTGGCCCCCTACCTGTCAGTTTCAGCAGCTTTACGTTGACTCCCTTGCAACCAACCAGCGTAATCTTCAGGCAAGATGACAGCACCTGCCAGCTCAGCACAGCAGCAGACAGGTCCACAGCAGCACCAGTGGCACAGCACATCAACATCGCCCCAATAGAGCAGCAGCAGCAGCATACCGGGTTTGCAAGTAAAGTGCGTACGCTTGCTGCTGGCACCACTAGGCCCTGTGTCAGCAAATTTGGAAACCTGCACATCACTGTAGTGGTGACCTGACGACCGCTGCTGGTGCTGCTGCTGCTGCTTCCCCAAGTGTTGCTGGCACAACTTTTGCTGGCAACATGCTGCTGCTGTACTGCTGCTGCTGCGGCGGCGGCTGTTTCACACCTTGGTATGTTCGCTCCTTGCTATGCGTACAACAGCGACACCAGCCAGGTGGTGGTAGTGCAGCACTGCACACGAAGATGTTGGAAGGACAAGACACCAGCAAGCTGAAGGGGAGGCACAGGTGGCTCCAGAGAGCTTTGGTTTCAAGAACTGAACTAAAACACAACATCTAAGATATAAGAAGACACACAAGAGACGAAGAAGAGCTTGGCTTCAAAACAAATGACACTGAGCTGCCAGTGACAGCGGCAGCAGCACGTCCAAGTGTCCAACGTGGGCGTAGCCAGCAGCGCAGCGACTGGGTGGCTGTGGTCGGACCTGAAAGGCTGGCAGATGCTGCTTCCAGACCTGCTTCCCCCTGATGCTGCAGTATGCGGTTGCGAATTGCTGCCGGCAGTGCTGGGCCTGCAGCAGCAGCAGCAGCAGCACACCAGCAGCAGCAGCACATCCGGAGGTCAGTAGGCACGCCTCCTCTGGGTAACAATCAGCTCGTTATCAACGTGTATGCTGTTCAAGTGTTATTCCGAATGCATGTCAAGAGGCATACAATTTGCTTACCTATGGACTCGTGGGCCCGGCCGTCCTTTGCTTTCACGTACAGAATCAGGTACCTGGAAGGCACCACATCACGTTCAGCAGCGCGTTCATTGGTTTCACACGGTCATCTCATGTCGTGCTATTGCTGCTTGCCTGTTCTTTAAGCGGACCATGCTGCGCACTGTTCTCCCTTGGTTTGTTGGCAAGAGCCCGTGTTGGGCAACAATTGGTCAAGTAGGAAATTTAGAAGCTTATAGCATTCGAATTGGAAAAGCTGGTCGTAATCGTTGGTTAGGAAAACGACCTACTGTTCGTGGATCTGTTATGAACCCAAATGATCACCGATCTGAAAATGCTCAGAGTGCAATGAACCTTGCGGTGTGCATGACACGTTTTGAGATTTACTGCTGGCTGCGTACAGCAGGCGATGTGCAGCACGACTAGACGAGAGCAAAGGAACAAAAGCTTGACCAAGTGTCACTTGGCAAGTGACACCTGACTGTTACACTCCAGGAGATGGAGGCTGCTGCGCCTGTAAGCCCTGTGTTATGAGCTCATTCATAGCAATGTCATACCTTGTGCCTGATTGCGCTACATATTTGCAAACAGTGTTAACGCCACAAAGTTGCTTTGTGTTACAAGTGTTGGTTATGCGAAAACACCACGTGCTGGCGCGTGCACACTGACACGCCGTGCTGGCTGACATTAACTTATGTGAACGGAGTCATTGACACATCCTATAGGGCTGCATTCGTTGTTGTCAGGGGATGTACGGCCCACAGCTCATGCTGTTGTGTGTTATATGTTGTTTACCAAATGACGGTGGCTGTGAGGCACTGCAGGACATAGCTCGTATCAAAGAAGCATGTGTCCTATACCTACTGCCATATTTTGAGCTGTCAGTACGTTCTGGTGGCCCGTATAGCACGTAGGCAATTACGCGGGAACTTCGAAGCGTGTCTCCTGCCGCGGACGAGTTGAGCATGAATCTGGCTTCTAGACCATTGCGAGGCACAATGAATCCAACAAAAAAGCTTATGACAGTGGCTGTCATGCTATTTTGCACGCGGGTGGAAGCTCAAGGAGACCCAACAGCAGGAGCACCAAGGCTGACCTGCTACAACGTGGCTTGGCCCGAGAGCGGACCTACACCTGGAACCAGCACAGCAACAGCCACGAGCTTCCCCGTATCAGCGGACGAAGACACCTGTGTGCAGTACCAGTTTGCTTGTACAGAAGGTGACAGCAGCTGCGCCGGCATCCCCGCAGGCACCACCCAATGGGCATACACCATTGTATCTGCCGCAAGCTGCAGCATGATGAAGAGCGGTACTACTAACTACTTCAACGTCCTCTGCTGCACGGCGGACCTGTGCAACAAGCCAGACCCATCACTGGATCCTGACACGCAAGCAGTGGACAGCCCGGTTCTCATCATTGGCAATCCTCCGCAGCCACTCCCAAGCCCAGGCCCCACTGCATCCCTGTCGCCGGCACTCAACCCCAACCCAGCTCCATCACCAAGCCCACCATCAAGCGGCAGTAACAGCACACCAACCCCGTCTCCAACCGCCCCAAAGACATCACCACCGCCTAATTAAGCTGCAGCATCGCCAACACCAGTGGCATCAACAGCCAGTCCTGCACCTGGAAGGGGCGACACAACAGACGTGATGGCTGTGTCTTCAAGTGGTGGTGGTGGTGGTGGTGGTGGGGAGTCTATCGGCACAGAGCTGCAAGCAGCAGCAGTCTTGAATGGCAAGGCAAACACAAGCAGCGCAGGCAGGATCAGACATAGCTTGCTGCTGCTAGGGCTGGCAATGACTATGGCGTGTGCTACAACCACTTGAGTGTGATCACGACCTTGTTAGCAACATATGTAATTACCACTGCACGTATGCGCGGGTGTTGCAGTCATATGTTAAGAAGGTGACACGCATCATAGGCATTATCGGCATCATCAGTGTCATGCACACAGAGGTGCCAGATTCACCACAATGTTGGTGTACAGCTGCAAGGGTGCAAGAGGTGCCGCTGTACTGTAGAACACAGCGAACCTGTGTGCTAATTTGGTAACACCATGATGGGTTGAGTACAAAATCATTGAATTTCAGAGCAAGTCAGCTACGTTGTGCTTGACTACAGCAGGCCTACAGCGATGCTTGTAATCGAGTGATGCATGTTCACGCAAATTTAGCACTGCATGCACAGCAGAGGAGTGCCCACAGCCCACCACTCACCCACATGCAAGCTCTACTGCCTGTACCCAAAGCACATGACTGGTCATGTATGCCCCTCTCAAATCATAAGCAGCAGCACTGCTTATACATAGACTTACCTGGCAGCCTCATCTATATGTGCACGTGGGTGAGATGCACATGCACAGGACATGACTGATCATGTGTGCACCTCATACATAACAAGCAGCTTATACATATACCAACCTAGCAGCCACATCAATATGTGCTTGTGCATGGGATTTTGCAGGCAGTGCTGTGTCCTTTCACGTGTTGTGCGCAAGTTGTCCACGGTTACCACCATCATCTTGATGCTCAAACTCTTCACACCCTAGTGCTGCTGCAGCTAAGCAACATGACGGTGAATGAGATGAGCACAATCGCCAAGTCATGTCTACTCATCAAGCGCTACTCTAGTAGGCTTTGATAATCAAGTAGCCGGCTGTGCCGTGAAATCTTTGCAATCAGTGCATTTACCACCCAAGCAGCTACCAGGCCTTGATGAAATGATGGCTGCTTTAAAGAAATGCTGTGTAACAACAAAACTCCGAGCAATTGTGCACCACAGCACACACTCCACAGGTGTTAGTTTATGGTGCAGGCAGTTGCAGCGTGTGCTGTCTTATACACATGATCATTCCCGGCAGTTGACTACGGTTATGCCGCGGCTGCAAAGCTTTGTGGATCTGGATGCCAAAGTAGTATTTAGTGCATTTGAGGGGTGTTTGTATCAGCAGTGGCAGGGATGCTTGCAGAATCCACGTGATGCCGTCACCGGGGCGGGAATTTACAGTACATATGAACGATGGTTTGCTGCTTGCTCGGGTGATAACTTGCAGTCTGTGCGTCCTGAGTCTTGGTGCCCCCAATATGTCTTGCAGACCGCTGGGCTCAATAGGGAGCATGTTGGTTCTCTGGCTCGTTTTCGACTTGGTGCCCATGATCTGCGTGTATGCACTGGTAGGTGGCAGCGTCCGCCTTTGGTGCGGTCTGATCGGACATGCCAACGCCCTGGATGCCACTTGGGTCAGGTCGAGGACGAGTTTCACATGGTTTTTGAGTGTCCTTTGTACGCGCCAGTTCGCGAGCGTTTTGCTTGCCTTTTTGAACCATTTGGAGGTTTGTCACATACGTGGGGTAGTATAGCCTCTTGTCAGCCAGGTGGTTCGCATATGATGACCTTTATGCGGCAACAACCTGCTCTTGTGGCTGCCTTTGTGCATTGTTGCTATTTGGTGCGCTGCCACCCCGAGGCGGACCCTGAGTCCTTCTTGTCTTCGGTTTCTGTCGCTCAAGCGATCGATGCAGCGGACGAATTTTTCTCTGCTGACTCTTCTGTTTGTTCTGATGACGATGATATATTCTATGAGGTCTCCCCCCCCAATGAGCCTCTCGTTGGCTCCTGAATGGGGTTCCCACTCCTTGTTGGGTGGAGCATGTAATGTAATGTAATGTAATGTTAGATAACACTCTGTCAGGCATGGAAAAACACTGCTTAGATGGATGCCTGTGGCCAACATCAACTGGCTTCCATTACGCAGTACTGTACCCTTTCACATCACCTGAAAAAGGAAGTTTGCTGACAGAGCAAGTCAGACAGCAACTGCATGAGCCCTCCAAAGACAGCACATGCCAACCCTATTGCATGGCACAAACTACTGGGTGATGAACACTGCTACAGCAGCGCATGACCACAAATGCTGACAATAGCCTATTGTGCAGGCTGCACAGTCGCAGTCATCTATGACTGGCAGCTGCATTGCAGCTGCACAACCTCAGCCAAGCCAGGTGCCTGCCATGTGGTGCCTCACCTGGCACTCCAGTGGGCTTTCGTTTGAGCCATGCTTAGCATGCCATGCAGGCCACACTCTTCAAGCACTGCTGACAGCAGCAGGCATCATAAGCGAACAAACATATATGCTTATAAAAGCTGACCCACAGATTTCAGCTGCAGAAAATTTGCTGCATCAGCCGTATTGCGTGCCTCAATCTGGTGCTGACAGTGCAGCTGTAGGACTAGGCTCACTGGCAGCAGCAGGGCTATGAAACAAGGGTCACCTGCTGGCAGCTTGCTGGAAGCAGCACCAAGGCTATGAAACAAGGGTCACCATTATGTGATACTCAGCCTTGCAGCCTCCAGCTCCTCCTCATTGCACCAGTCGCTGGGCAGCGCACGCAGGGTTTTGCCGGGCGCGGGTAACAGGGAGTTGGCCGGGGGTCCAGTAGTGTAGACAGCGCACTGATGTCGTTGCGGTACTGCTTCTGGCGTGCCTGTGTTCCCTTGAGAAACGCCAAGCAGAGCAGGCAGCAGTGCAAAGGTTCCAGACAGTCAGTGCTTAGCATTAGTGCATATGCTGACACAGTGCTATGGCACGTGTAACCAGGCAGATGCAGGCCGCCAGCAGTGCAAATGCTCTCATTCAAACCTTGCCCACATACCATGCTGCACAGAGTCAAGTCCGCTGCGCCCGACCTTTGTCAAACTGATGGTCTCATTTGTCCACTGCAGTAGGTTGCAGCATACTGCAGCTGACACAGAGTATCTGCCAGCTGCCGGAACAGCTGCGCATGCTGCCTCGCCCGCCAGTCGTCAAGTCGTCAAATGTAACCTACTTCAAGTCAACCTGCGGCAAGCTTCAATCAGATAAGCAGGCGTTGAGCCCCTCCGGGATCCAATGCGCACCTGCCAACACATGGGCCTGCTGTACAGCAGGCTGCTCCACGACAGCTGAACTCCAGCGCGTCAGCTGCATGCGCCCTTGTGCAGCCCACGTAAAGCTATAAGCTATGTTTGGCAGCATCCACACAGCCGCTACAAGCTGCAATCAAACAAGAGAGGCGGTACGCCCCTCAGGGCTGTGACAGGCTGTCCCTGCTGGGCAGGCCATTGGACATGGCAATCCCGACACGGCTACGCTGCAACAACACCCCCTAGCAATAGCACCCAGTATAAACCAGTGGTGTGTTCTGCCGAGTCGACAGCTGGGGTGGCTGCACACGCATGGCTTCATCGGCCCAGCGGCTGCAACTGGCTATAGCCTCAGACACACAAAGTTGATGCGCACAGAGCGAAGCAAGTGTTTCGCCGTCATTGGGCAGGCCAATAATGGCCTATTGGGTGTGGCAGTCCCTCATGCATGCTTTGCTTGCTCTGCACTGAGGCCGCGTGCTATATCAACTGGAAGTCTTGGTTCAGGCGGTGGCTGTATTGCCGAGCCCAGCCCTCGGGTTCCAAGAGCAGAAACGTGCTGTCATGTTGTTGTCACAGACGTTCTGAACTAATCCATAAGTCAACTTCAAAAGGAAGATGTGTTAGGGTGTCTTGCAGTGTTTTGCGCTGGCGCTGGGACCGACTGCAGTACATGCGCACTCAAGTGCGTTGCTGTCACGCCTTGACCCGGTACAAGCGGTCAGCGACACAAGCTGTCAACTGTCTGCGCCCCACAGCAGAATACTTTACTTTTGAATCATCACTGTAACATCGGCTGAGCCATTGCTAAGCTTGGCAGCGGGCTACGGTTGCAGTTAGGCGCCTGCTACATCTGCTACATCTATTGCTGATTGACACAGCACACCATCTGGAGGTCCAGCTGGCTGCGATGGGGTTGAAAGTCAGCCAACTGATGTGCAATAACCTAGCATGTCAACGGGATATGATAGTGGGCTGGTAGCTGGCTGCCCTGATGCATTCTGCTCTGCACACCACACTGTAGTGTGACAGGTGAACAGCACCTAACTGCTGCTGCTGCTACGCTGCTGTCTATGCCATGGCAGCTGGGCGTTGGCTCCTGCTGCTTATGTCCTTCCACACGCCGTGACCACAGCTGCATCTTAGCATAACTCTAATCCCATGAATTATTTACGGTATAAGTAGTCGCGAATGGCTTGTTTGTCTCTATGTCGATATGGCCCTGATTTCGGCCACTTTTGAATTCCGCGAATCCGAGGCCGTTCGATGGCGTTTAAAGACCCAAATGTACTAAAACAACAATAGTTAGAATATTTGAATGCTTTTGAGCGGCTGGGACGGCGTAACCTGTCACAACCCGGACCCCGTTTCAGGGGGTTGGGCCCTAATTTCGGCCACCCCCTTCCTGGACACGACACCACCAATCACGCAGCTTTGAGACACGGAATATGTTTATATCCTATGAAAACTTTGGTTCATGTGAATTGAGCCTCTGCAGTGCCAGCAATTGAACACTGGACAGCCATCAGCCAGCATGGCCACATTGAACTGACCATGCACAACCATGCTACCATGCTATAGCCCCTCATACGCAAGATACCGTTTAATCAATGTAAAGTACAGCATTCAACGTCTCAGGGGTTGTAGGTCACGGGTCAGGACAAAAACGCAAGTGGCCGAAACTTTGTAACACAGCAGTGGACGCCGTGTTTATCTCAGGTAACGGCATCCTTTCTGCTTGCTGATACGTACTACTGTTGATACGAAACACGTTCGATGCAAGTTTCAGGAGCGGCCGTGCTCTGAGCACTTTAAACTCAAAAGTGGCCGACATCAGGGCCACCCCCATGGGTGATGGCCATAACAGGGCAGCATCGAGACAGACCTTTTTGTGCTTCTCTAATATTTGTGAAAGGAGCGGGACAAACATTTTCGTCGTTATCTAACTAATGTTTCGAAACTGCTGTTGTTAATTGCGTACAGCTACGGCAGATCGCCTTTTTTAGCTGTTTCAGGCATCATATAAGCCAAAGTAAATGCTGTATCGCCCTGGCCCCTACTGGAGTTTCCAAGCTGCACTGTGCAATGATAAACGTCAGCAGCCCCTAGACCTTCTCCCGCCAGATTCTCCAGAAACCTCCCAGTCGATATAACTTTTCGCGAAGCCTGTGCGACAACAAATATCCTTCAGTCGAATTATTCGCAGATGCATCGTCAAAATAATTTCATTCTTTCAACTACACTACACGGGCAACCCCCTTTGCATGCTAAGGGTACCCTTAGTAGAGCCGGATTGTGCCTGGCCACCAAGCCCCAGACCTTAGTGTGAAGCCCCTTTGCGTGCCGGACCTTAGCGCAAAGGGCGCTGTCACACGTCTAAGCCCCTTTGCATAGCCTGGTGGCACCACCAAGAGTACTGCCGAGTGGCATGCAGGCACCACGATGTACTTCATCATCATATTACCCATTCAAGCCATAGCATCAGCGCCATCGGCCCCGCGCCCCACCGGGGCGGAAAGAAAACCACGATGTACTTGTGTGTTGTTTCTGTTACCGTGCATGCACTTGTAACTAGCTAGTCAAAGGGATTATGGTAACCAGCCCTGCTGCTGGTGGTGCTTTTTGTAATGTTGGGTCGAGCACTGCTGAACAGCTGATGCTGTCAGTGCTGCTGCTGCTGCTGCTGCTGCTGCTGCTGCTGCTGCTGCTGCTGCTGCTGCTGCTGCTGCTGCTGCTGTTGCTGCTGGCCGCCTGTGATGTACGCAGCCAGCATCCCGCAAGCTGCATCCAACTTCGCATCCTCCTTGCAGAAGCAAAAGCGCACCAAGTTGTGCGGCCGCGAGTCTGATGCATAAAACGCGCTAATCGGGATCAGCGTGACGCCAGCCTCAATTGTCAACCGCTTGCAGAGCGCCACATCATCTTCCCCAGGCCTCATGATGCTGCTCATGTCTGCTGTGAGGAAGTAGGTGCCTTGAGCTGGCAGCACCGGCAGGCCCAGCGCCTCTAGGCGGGGCTGCAGCAGCTGCCGCTTGGCCTGCAGCTCTCGCCCAAGGCCCCTGCAGGTGGCACAGCGTGATGGCAGAACAGTAGGCACTCTTTTAAATATGAGGAAAGCTGCAGCAGCAGTGGCCTTGCTACCCAGGCCACCATGAATGACGTCGCAGAAACGCTGCGGCGACTCACTGGAAGAGTTCGCCCTCGTCCTGGCGCCCACACCTGTCTCGTCATGCACCGCACGGTTGGCGCCTGCCACTCACGTGTAGAACCAGCCCGCCTCATCGAGGCCGTACGCCACTGCGTGCTGCAGGTTGCTGGCGACGGTGAACACCACAAACTGGTGGGCCTTGATGATGGGAGCCAGCAGGTGCGCCGGCCCGGTCATCCAGCCAACCTGGCAGCAGCAGCAGCAGCAGCAGCAGCAATCAGCTGGCTTCAAACGCCAACTTTCCCAAGTCAAAAATTAATTGGAATCGTTTTCTTCGAGAGCTGCCGTTGGCTCACATTGAAGCCTTAGGGTTGCAACTCCGTGCTTGTCAGGTCCTGCCGCTGCTGCTCCCACCACGCACGGTTCCCCGGCACACCGCAGGCCGCACCTTCCATGCGGTGAAGCTGAAGGTCTTGCCGGCGCTGCCGAGGCGGATGGTGCGCTCGGCCATGCCTGGCAGCGTCCGCAGCGACACGTGCCGGTGCGGTTCAAACACCAGGTGCTCGTACACCTCGTCAGCCAGCGCGTACGTGTTGTGGCGCAGGCACAGGTCGGCGATGAACTGCAGCTCTTCCCGGGTGAACACCTGAAGCACCACGGATGGAGCTGTGAGGTGGCGCGCCAATACGTGTGCCTGACTGTCCAGGCATGCTGGTGTACCTTGGTGCAGACACGCACGCAAGCTGGGAACGCTTACAAGCATCGCCGTGACGCAACAGCACGGATATCCCGTCACGCAGATACCTTGCTCAGGCAAGGCATCAGGATGACATCCCGCACGAATGCATTCAGTCACACGGCATACCTTGCCTGTTGGGTTGTGTGGCGTGTTTATCAGTATGAACTTTGTTCTGTCGCTGAAGGCTGCCTCCAGCTGCTGCCTGGGGATGTCCCAGTTGGGCGGCTGCAGCTGCACAGGCACCAACTTGGCGCCAACCTGCGGCAACGAGCAACCCACAGGATTGCAGCAGCAGCCCACTCGTGCCACTACAGATGCAACCAACCTGCACCACTCATGTAACACGTGAGTGGTTCCACACTGCAACACCATGCAGGGGTGATTGAGCAGCAGCCAACTGCAAGCTGCATCGCGGTGCTTTGTTTCCCGCCCAAGCAGCACGGCTGCTGCTGCTGCGCTGTGCATGCATTATATGGTCAACGCAGTTTGCCCTCCCACCTGCTGCGCCATGCCTGCGTAGCTGTCATACATTGGCTCAAACACAATGACCTGCGCACGGTGCGAGGCAGGGCACGGCAGCAGGCTGTGGCATATAAGCAGCCGCACGCAGCAGACAGCCACGTCATGGCGAGGCACCTGGCTGAACTAATGGATGCCTCAGCCTTCAGAAGACGTGCCGCTGGGCCTGATGTCCGCAGCACAGATGACGCTGCTGCTGCGCAGCATACTAACCCCACATGCCAGCCAAGCGTACCAGATGCCATGCCCATACATCATGGATCTGCTGCAGAACTCCACGATTACGCACAGAAAGCATCATTAAAAAGTCTTAAACTGCTGAGTGTGCACCGTCTTTTACCTCGTCCCCTTGGTTTATCAGGCCCATGAATGCTGCTGCGATGCCCTCTGTCGCGCCCACTGTGATGAGCGTCTCCGTGGCCCAGTCGCAGGGCAGACCCTGGTGAACCTGGCTGTGGCGTGCCACTGCCCGCCGCAGCTGCGGCACACCCAGCAGGCTGGGGTACTGATTGCTCTGCTCGTATAGCGCTTTGGTGGCTATCTCCTTCATGCTTTGCGGCCCTTCCTGGTCTGGGAAGCCCTGCAGTCGGGTTGAGTTTGCAGCGGCAGCAGAAAAATGAAGAAGTTGTGCGCAGCTGCCGGTTGCTGCGGCCCCTCAGTAAGCCTACGCAGCGCAGGGCTGGGCGGATGTTGAAGCAGGGCAGCTGCCTGGGCGAACCACTCACAGGTGATGCTTGGTTTGTGTGGTCACTGCTGCTGGAGCATCATGCTGATTCGAGCCTCGCTGGTGCACTTTACGCACATTGCTCGCAGCTGGTGCTCGGCCCTTGCACAGCTGAGCAATTGCTATCTAGGCATGATGTTTTCTGCTCAACTCCGGACGCGGTTGCACTGCGCACACCTGGCCCAGTTGGCAAACTGGTGGCGCAGCTGATTCAGTACTTCAGGCTCCATGCTCGCTGCCAGTGCCGGCATTGCCTGTGCTGCTGGTGTTTGAGGGTGGCACCACCACCCCAAGACATGCGGCATGGTGGCGACAGCTGCGGCGCGCACCTGGCCCAGGTTGACTGATTGGTGCGCAGCTGCCAGCTTGCTCATGACCTCAAAGATGGTTGTGGCGTACCCGCTGAACGCATAGTTCAGCGGCTTGCCTGCGCTCACGGCAGCACACAAGCATATTACTGCTCTTTTTGAGGCGTTTGCAGTGCTGGTGCAGTTGTGAAGTTGTGCAGCTCATGGCCTGCAGTCACGATGGCTGGATGCTGATGGGTCAGGGTGAGGGGCGTAACTTCGTAGTTTTGCGGCCGCTGCTGCATTGTGATCGCTGCTGCTTGTGCGTTATAAGATGCTGTTTCTCCGCAGCACCTTCCTGGTGCTGTTGTGCCTCAGGTGCTCTAATGCTGCCGGGCACTGCTGCTGCTGCTGCTGCTGCTGCTGGCTGCTGGCTGCTGCTGCCACTGCTGCCACCGAAATAGCACTCACCCTGGTTCAAGGGAGACGGTGCCCTGCACATTCTTGTGAACCCATGCCGACGACCACTTTTGACTGTTTACTGCTGTTTGCTACAGACTCCAGTTCCACGTGGATCGCACCGCAAGTGCGTGCACTTCCGAAAACCTTCACTGAGACAATGTAAAAAGATAAACAACCTGACATACAAAACTCGTGTCAGCTTATAAGGCGACAGCACGCACACAGGGCCCACGGGTGTGACAAGTGCCACTTCTGTCTGAAGCCTTTTAGGCATCTGGTGAAACCTGTGACGAAGCAATGCGGTTGAGCGTTTTTTGTTAAGCACAGCAAGTCGCACTTGCTGACCCGCACTGTCACGCTGCTTGCGGGTGGACGTAGATTGATACGTAATCCGTAATCGCAACACAATGAGTGCTGAAGACGCGGCCAAATTGTCACAGGAGCTGTCCGTAAGCATGCTGCAGTGATCAAGGGTGCCGCCCTCCACGCTCACCGGCAGCAAACTGAACGCCGATCGTGCTGCACGCACAGGACAAGGCGGCCTTAAAGGCAGAGAAGGAAGCTAAAAAGGCTGCTAAGGCAGAGAGGGTACGTAGCGTTGAAACAGCACTGTGAGTTGGATGCAGCTTGTACTTGCTGCTGGATTGCTCACCCACCCTCTGCATAATTTCTCACAGGCGCAGCAGCGTGGCGTGAAGCAGGCGGCACCAACACAGCCAGATTCTGACGACCCGTGTGCATCTCAGTGGGGTGACTATGCTCTGGTTCAGAGCCAAGAGATTACTGGCAGGAAGTGGACCAAGGTAGAGCAGCTGACACAGGAGCTGTCAGGCCAGGAGGTGCGCGCCATTCAGCTGATGCTGTAGGATGCAGCAGCAGCTGCCTCAAGTGCTGTTCTTGCTGCAGCATCAGCAGCAGGGAGCCACCATCTAGAGATTTGCAGCAGGACCTTGAGTCGTTTACCAGTCAGGCTGTCTGCGTCACTCAAATGGGCTCTGTCCTGCAAGCACACAGCTCAACCAACGCAGCGTTGCAGAGTGCAGAGTTAAAGTGCTGCTGCCCCAGCGTACCCCAGCATACCTCACGCATCACCAGCACCCAGCCAGGCAGCCAATTCTGGATTGTCCCGATGCGACACTGGGAACTGCGTGGCCTGCCGCAGGTGCTGGTTCGGGGGCGGCTGTACACTGTGCGCGGCAAGGGCAAGTCGGCCTTCCTCATGATCAGGCAGCGGACAGCAACAGTGCAGGTGAGGTGCCAACAGCCACCCACTGCCAGCCGCAGACGTGCAGGAACGCTTGGAGTGGTCGCGGCTGCTTGTGTGGCGCTGCAAGGGAACAGCAGTTGGGACTCTCAGCAGCAGTAGCAGCAGCAACAGCGGTGGCAGTGCTGCCAGGATTGTTGGTGCTGAGTAGCGTGCTGGTGAGTTCACCCGCATTGGGAAGCTGTGCGCTGTGCCTTCGCTGTGCTGTTGCCTTGGGTGTGCTTGCCCGCAGGATGGCGTGTCTGCGGGCAATCGCAGTGGTTGCAGTAGCTGCTGACTTGAAAGTTTATGTCAGACTGCATGCCGCCAGCCCCTGCAGGCCTGCATGCTGACATGTGATGTGCAGGTGTCTGCATGCCGGCTGCCGATTGCTCAATGGGCATCGCCATGCACTGCTGGCCTGGCTGCGTTGTGCTGTGCTGCTGTGCAGGCTGTCATGTTTGCTGATGACGTGAAGGTGTCCAAGGGCATGGTCAAGTATGCGTGCGGCATCCCCAAGGAGTCCATTGTGGATGTGGGAGGCATCCTGACATGCCCAGAAGCCAAGATTGAGTCTGCCACACAGAAGGATGTGAGTTGGAGCTTGTGGAATGCTGGCTGGGGAGCAGGCACAGCAGCAGCAGCAATGGCGGCATGTTCGCATGCCCAGAGGCATGGTGAAGTCAGCAACTCATACGCATAGCAGTTGCCTGGGCTGTAGTGTTGGCATCAGAGTCTGTGAAGGAGTGCGGCCAGCAGCAGCACATGCAGCTGCCAAATCAGCAACGGCATCATTAACACCTGGTCACAGGCGTGTGTCCAACCAGCAACGTGGGAGGGCATGAGCCAACGTTTGTGACCCTTGCTGCTTGCCTTGCTGATTGGGGTGCCACTGCTGGCCTGGGGCTGCTACCATACAGTGCAATCCCTTGCGTGTATTGTCGCCTTGTGTCGGCTGGTCACGAAACACATGGCACTGAGATGGTGATGCCATCTCATCGTAGTGCTGTATCTTGCTGGCGCTGCTGGTTGACGTTTCCTCTGCTTCCGGCTGCCTCTCCTCGGCTGTTGTGCGTGTGTGCAGGTTGAGCTGAAGGTCACCTCCATCCGTGTGGTCAGCCGTGCTGCAGCACTTCCCTTTGAGCTGGTGGATGCAGCGCGTAGTGACGTGAGTGCAGTGCCTGCGGTGGCGGGGCAGTAGCAGCAGCAACAGCTGTTGCAGTTACAGCACTGTCTGTTCAGTTGGTGGGTGCAGGTGGCTGTGACATGAGTGCAGCCTTGCAAAGTCAACGGGCAGCAGCCACGACAGCAGCAGCAGCAGCGGCAGCGCAATTTGGCCTGGGAGGGATGCCACTAACAGGGACAGGAGTGTACAGCTGGGACAGGGGCAGAGCAGTGCTGTTAGTAGCGGCGCTGCAGCCGCTGTGGTGGCTGAAGCAGGACCAGCAACAGCAGTGAACGCCAACAGGCAGGACTTAAGCCGTAGCACTACCAGCAGGTGCTGTTGGAAACACTTAGTAACCTGTCATGGGATCTCTGCTACTGTTGTCTCTGCAGGCTGAGGTCGCCGCAGCAGCAGAGAAGGGTGAGGTGCTGTCGACAGTGAGCCAGGATGTTCGGCTGGACAACCGCGCCCTGGACCTGCGCACGCCAGCCAACCAGGCCATCTTCAAACTGCAGAGCGCGGTGTGCCAGGTGCGCAGGCTGGTGTGCTTTGTGCTGCGCGCCAACGCACGCCAGCGGCTTGCAAACTATACAACTGCAAAGCGCTGCATGCGGCTGGGGAATGCGCTTTGGTTCAGCTGAGCAACGGCATGAACAGCGGGCAATCAGTCACGTAGGGTGTGTGCTGCTGGCACGGTGCCGCACCTCCCACTGGCTGCTGCGGGCAGTGTTGTCTGTTTCGACAATCTACATCACGCATCCGCTGCTTTTTAATCAACGGGACTGGCTTGTCTACCGCATGCTGCTGTTCTGGACTGGCCCTCTAGACAGCTGGGCCATCACTGATATGCTGTCACTGGCACCGACTGGTGTTGCAGTACTCCCTGCAAACCGCCTGTTAGCAGCCGTTTGTTGCGCTCTGTTCTGACAGCTGTCCACTGTCAAATGCTTTGGCAGCTGTGCTCTGCCACACTGTTTCGTAGTAAGTTGAGGAGGTCATTGCTGTCAGCACTACTGAATTTGGTTGCGTCCTGTCCTTGAACTCCTGTGTGTGCAGCTGTTCCGCGAGGCGATGCTGTCTCAGGACTTCCAGGAGATCCACACGCCCAAGCTCATGCAGGCGCCAGCGAGGGAGGCGCAGCAGTGTTCAGGTGCCCAGGCTGCAGCGTTCATGAATGAAGCGCTGCCACAATGTGGGCGTGCCTGCGGTGCTTGCCATGCCCCAGAGTGCTGCACCTTGCTGTGTTGTCTGAAATGCAGCAGCACATGCCTGCTTGGCTTGTTCGGTGCCTATTCTTTTAAGCAGGGCTTGTGCTTGGTCCACTTCTGTGCTGTAATGATTGGGAATGCGCGTTGCGGCCATGCGTGCTGCTGCTGCTGCTGCGGCTGTTGCAGGTTTGACTACATGGGCCGGCCGGGCTGCCTGGCTCAGAGCCCACAGCTGTACAAGCAGATGGCCATCTGCGCTGACTTTGACCGCGTGTTTGAGATTGGGCCCGTGTTCAGGTGCGCTTGTCAACGGAGGGTTCTGCTGGCCCCATACCGGTATTGTCGATATTCAGCTCGCGGGGTCATGGCACTCACATCCAGCCATGCAGCTAGCGTCCTAGCCTGCAGCTTCATTGGGGTAATGGTGGCGGCTCCTTCTTGCCGTACTGGCTGCCAAGTGCTGGCAATTTGCGTTCTTCTTTCTGCGACCTGCTCATATTGCATGTGACTTAATGCATTGCTATTGACAGAACCCCATCTCCCCACCCACCAACACCACCGCCACACGCAGGGCTGAGAACAGCTACACTCACCGCCACTTGTGCGAGTTCACCGGGCTGGACTTTGAGATGGCCATTTACGAGCACTACTTTGAGGTACGGGACGCATGTTGACCAGTGTTTGACCACAGTCCGACTGATTTTGACTAGCATACTTGCGGCCACAAGGCTGCTTTTGCACACATCTGATCTGGCACTGACGCATAGCATTGCCACCCTTGCTCCTTCCGTGCCCAACTCTGCTTCTTTCTAGGGTTGAGGTGTATGCGCCACGTTGCTGTCTGACGTGCAGCGTGCATGCACACTGCTGCTGCTGCTGCTGCTGCTGCTGTCAGGTGCTAGATGTGATCGAGCACCTGTTCATGCACATGTTCAACGGGCTGGCCACCCAGTACGCAGCAGAGCTGGAGGCGGTGCAGGCGCAGTTCCCCTTTGAGCCCATTGCAGCCAAGCCAGTGCGGCTCACATTCGCAGGTGAGAAAGTGCTCCAGGTAGTCTTGAGTGCATTGGCGTGGTTGTTTTGGAGTGAGGTGTGTTTCATCACAGCTGTGACAGCCAAGCTGGTGCACGTCACCCCAGCATGTGTGCCACTGCGTGCTGCATAGCTGTGTGCAGTGCGTTGGGTGGCTGCAGGCAAGTGTGAATCACTCTTGGCGGTGCTGATGGCGGCAATCTTGGTGCGGGGCGGTGCTGTTGGTGCAAGTGACGTTTCACTCCCTGTGCTTTTGCATGCCAGTTCGATCTGGTCATGTTTGCGGGAGACACTGATGCCTCAGGACACTGTCTCCTGCCTGTCTGCCTGTCTGCCATGCGGTCGCGCCTTCAGAGGGCATCAAGCTGCTGCAGGATGACGGCCTCACGGATGTGGACCCGCTGGGCGATCTCAACACGGAGCTCGAGCGGCGGCTGGGCAAGATCGTCAAGGACAAGCACGGCACGGACTTCTACATCCTGCACCGCTACCCCATGGCGGTGAGCGCCGCCCCTTGTCACGCTCATGCTGCGCCAAAGGTTGCTGGTATTGTGACCAGGTTGAACGGGCACCCAGGGTGTTGACAGAGCAAGGACAAGCACAACATTAATGAGGAAGTCCTGCACTGCTCAGCCATGACGCTGCCTTCAGTCTGCCTCGTGTGCAGTATGTGTGCTTGTTGGCAGTTAGCCTCCGGGAGCCGGTCTGGTCTGTTCTACCCAAATGCAGTTCGGAAAGCTGCCCCTTTCTGCTGCTATGGGGCACATTCTGTTGCATCAATTCACCCGCAACAGCTCGCTGCGGCTGCTGTGATGCCATGAGGCCAACATGCTGACTTGCTTGCTGCTGCGTTGGCGCTGGACCACACCCATCTGCAGATCCGCCCCTTCTACACCATGCCCTGCCCGGATGACGCCAGCTACAGCAACAGCTTTGACGTGTTCATCCGCGGCGAGGAGATCATCAGCGGGGCGCAGCGCGTGCACGACCCGGAGCTGCTCACAAGTACGCGTGGTCGCGTGTTGAGGTGCATGTCGCATTCATGGTCGTGGGAGTCAGGGTGGCATGCACGTGAGAGCGCAGGTTGAGCAATGAGGCCCTGAGTAACGCCTGTCAGACCGTCCTTAGTGTGCACCGCCGCATTGCACACTACACATCATAGGTCTGCAGCCCACCCCTGCTGCTGCCGGCCTTGCGCGCCTGCTGCGCAACGGCACTGCTCACAACACACCCTGCCTGCCCACCCGCACCTGCACCCACCACCCGCCCACACCATCTGCAGCGCGCGCGGCTGCGTGCGGCATCCCGTTGGACACCATCCAGGCCTACATCGACAGCTTCAAGCTGGGCACGTCGCCCCACGGCGGCTGCGGCGTGGGCATGGAGCGCGTGGTCATGCTGTACTGCGGGCTGAACAACATCCGCAAGACGTCCATGTTCCCGCGCGACCCCAAGCGCCTGGAGCCCTGAGCAGCAGCAGCAGCCGCAGCAGCAGCAGCGACGACGGGGGTGGCAGCAGGATCGACGAAGTATGGGAAGCACGGCATGCAGCATGCACTGCATCTGTCTGACGTCGCAGTCTGCTGGGTTTGTGGCGGTCAGCAAGAAGGCGGGCTGGCCAGGCCACAGCAGTGTGCAAGGGATGGTTTGTTGGTGTGGCTGTTGCAGTCATACAGCAGACATCCCCAACCCCAGCTGTGGCCGCAGTGCAGCGCTGTTTTTTCCACTGTTTCAGATGCGGACTGACTGGTCAGCAGTGCTTGGTTCTGAAGCGTCAAGTCTGCTTGCACTGCAGAGCGTCCTCAACTCGTGAACCTTGTTCAGCAGCATGTGGTGCTTGTGGGTGGCGCTTGCATCATCAGCGCGCCGTTTGACGTGGCAGGTGCTTGGTCACGCTTCCGCACTGCTGCCTCGCGTGCAGCAGTGGCGTGTATGGGCTTGTGCTGCGTGAACTTCATGCACTTGGAGTGCTGTACGTGTGGGCCTGGAGGGCATCAATACACAGGGAGACACCTCTCACAGCGGATGCAGCTGTCTGTGCAGCTGTGTGCTGCAACCTAGTAGGCCGTCCTGATGATATGTGGACGCTGGACTGGACGCTGCACTCAAGCCTCTCAGAGGCTGCACAGCTGGATGCCGGCAAGCAAAGTAAAGCAGTGCGGCTTCTGTCTGCCGCGATCACTGCAGCTGGTGCTGGCGGCTTCAGGCCAACAAACGCCTGGCTGCAGCAGGTGTGGACAGTGGCAGCTGTTGGATACGTCTCTTGTTGGTCATGATGCTGCTTGTGTTACTGACAGTGTCACTAGCACAAGCTGCCTAGGAGCATCTACTGTAACAGTGTCAGTGATTGTAACTGAGGCAACTTATGCTTCTGTGGTTGGGATGCGGTACATGAGCAAGCAGCTGCGCAGTGCTTTTGAGGCAGCACAGTGCAGCATGCAGCCCAGCGAGGGCGAGCCCAGCACTTCAACCTGGCTCAAGTGGGTTGCTGTTGGTGGGGTGCTCGGAGGTTGGACGCTTGAAGCAATTTAAGACCAAGTTATGCAGCAGATGCTGGCTGCGGGCAGCTGGGGGTCCCGCAATGCGCTGTCGGCTGCACTGAATAGCGCTGATGTAGATCTGCTGTCCTGGTGCTTGCAGCCTGTGTTGCAGGTTGTGGCAGTATACATGAACAAACAAGCTGACACAGCACCAGCACAGGCAAGAGAGCTAGGCGGCCTGGCAGCTTCGGTGACCCAGGTTGTGTGTGACAGGGCGGAGCAGCTGCAGCAGGGCGATATTCAGGCCTCATGGCGTGTTCTGTTGGCATGCATCTCAGAAGACAAAGTGTATCAACAGAGGTCTGATGCCTGGGATGGGCTGGTGTTGGATGTGCATGGCAGCTGCAGCTGCAGCTGGGGAAGACGTTCACGCACTGGCAGCGGCAATGACAGCTTCCCAACAGATGCACTTAGCAGATCTCAGTTTGTCACAAATCTTGAAAGGATACATCACCCTGGTAACCTATAGATGTGAGTGCAGGCTGCTTCTCAGCTTTGTTACGGCTGCTCTGATGCAGCGCATGCGGCACACGCAGCTGCCTGCCATGGCTGTGCTGGCTGATGCAGCAGTTGCGGAGGGTGTGACAAAGCGGCTCAGCGCAAGTGAACTAGAGGCCGTGGTCGATTCAGCTTTGACGCCATTCCAGTGCTGAGTTTGGTGCAGTTGGACGCGTACCAGGCTGTAGCAGTGCAGCTGAGGAGCGGCAGACTGCAGAGAGCCAATGCACACATGCACATTGATGATGATGGCACACATGCACATCGAACACATGTCCGATACCTGCCATGCAACCTGCCAGAGGCAGTCCTACCAGCCATCCTCATGCGAGCGGGTCCAGAGCAGCTGCAGCCAAGCAGCGCTGGAGCTCTTGCCAACATTCTGCGCAGCATGAGGCAGCTTGGGCTTTCAGCGGCAGCACCTCCTGCTGTGATGCAGCAGTTCTGCGGCTGCCTAGCCAGGCTGCTGCCAGCACTGCAGCCCGAGTGCCACGGCATCGTGGTGTGGTTCATCATGAAGCAGCAGATGCTAGGGACTGGCCGTGTTATTGCCAGTCTGGCGAGCAGCGCAACAGGGTCAAGCGCAGCACCTGGAGGGGTTTGTGCAGCAGCAGCTGACACTCCGGGATCCCGGAGGTTGTGCACGACGCCTGCAGTGAGGACACAGGCAAGCAAGAGTAGCAAGCAGCTGCAACTTAAACAGCGTTGTCACCCTATGTCACCCTATGTCACCCTGTGTACGGTGGCACTCATTATGAGAAGAGGCGTTTACAGAGCCGCTGCTATAGCAGCAGTCCGGCAGCAGTGCTGCTGCCAGAGCTAACGGGCTTGCCTGTGTACCAGCTGATGTGCCGCAAGCATCATGTGATGGCAGGCTCCGTTCCTGCCTGTTTGACACACTTCACTGCACCAGCAGCTGCTTGTACTTGTTTGCCCGACGTTCCCCTCAAGCAGGCGATCTTCCCTGTCACTGCCGCGTGGTACCCTTTAGGGCTGCAGAACACGTTACACATGCTGCCGCTTGTCAGAAAATTATGGCACCTGTGTTAAGAATAGCCAGCAGCAATGCTTGCTCACTTAAGAAAGACTGCAAGAGTGATGGCAAATATGAGGTATTGGGGCAATCGTGGCAGCGCTTTTCCTCATCTGTGCTGTGTGCTTTACATCCTACACGGTCATTTCCATATCTGCATATTGTCGACTACGCGTGTTGAAATTTGCAGCATTAGGATACAATTCATCATGACACCATGTTTACCTCACCCCAGCATCAAGTAACACCAGATGTAACCTTACATCAATCTTCGTCTTCCCGTTCTCTTCAGATCCATGTTCAACATGTACGGTGCTTACTACCTGCATATGCTATGAAAAAAGATTCACCACTCAGCAACCTTTGGCCTGCACATTCCTAGCATCACAGCATGTTCTACCCCATTTTTATAAAAACAACACCACATTCTTTCTGCTGTACTACATACGCGAGTTGGGTTAAAAACATTCTCTGCCTCGACAACCAACAAAAGAGTTCTCCAACACAAGTTTAGTCACAGGTTTATGGCAGCATGATCTAATGCACGCATAACGCCATGCAAAGGCAGTACTGTGGACATAACAGTGACATGCTCAGCACCACCATTGGCAGAGCTTATGACCAAGCACACACAGGGCGTAGGTGCACAGCTATATATTTCTCACAGACGAGGACAGAACCAGCTGATGCACAACCAGCACATGCTGCATGTATCCATCTTCCTACTGCACAGAATCACATGCTGCAGATGTCCACCTTCAAATGCACAGCTGCTCCACATCACCAACTTGCTGATACAAATGCAACTGCAAGGTAGCATGGCACAAACATCAATACACACCTTTACCTGCTACACTTAGCGTTGGGTTCCTTGGAGCAGAGCATACAAACAAGAACAGTTGCGGCACAGCATCCTACTTACTACTAGCGTGTAGCTGTGCACAATGCCAGATTTAGTTTGCAAATACTGCCAATGCTGGGCCAACACAAGTGCTGGTAGCTCCTACCATTAGGTTCCTAACATGCACGAGAACAAGGTAGCTTGCAAAACAGCGAACAAGGTAGCTTGCAAAACAGCGTAGCCACAAGTAGTACCATGTTGCAACCGCTCTGCAATTCACCACATCCCCAATGCTACCCTGAGCATAAGCAGTATCACAAGTGTACTGCAGTCAAACTGCAGACGAGTTCCAATTGACTGCATCTTTCTTCATCTACTTGTCCCCATCGTCATCATCATCGTCACGGTCATCACCGTCATCATCATCACCGTCGTCATCCTGAGGTACAAACAGCAACACAACGCACAGCAGCTGAGTGAACAACCTTTGTGGCTGGCAACTTCTTAGTTGGTTGGCATGCAGCAACGTTGCTGCAATGGCTCAACTGGTGCCACGGGTGCTGCTGCAACAACCTAGTCCTGATCAGTCATGTGTATCTGTCAAGTACAATGTCAACCTACCATTTCTGCAGCAACTGCACACATCCATTTGATACGACCTTACATACAAACAGCAGTTACAAGCTCGCCCTGCCTATGCCACTGTACTACCATCCACCTCACGTAGCACTAGCAGCACTGCTACATCTGCATCAACAGCTGCAAACATTTTACACCCCTTGCTGTCATACAAGTTTTGTCACCATGTGCCCACCTTGAGCATGCGCTTGGCACCCGCCTCGGGCATGGCCAGAGCGTCAGCAGCAACCACCTTCACTGCATCGGTGGTGGCAGCAGTCAGCAGTGCTCGCTTGCGACGGTCATCATCATCGTCATCACGGTCATCATCACGATCATCGTTACGGTCATCATCATCATCATCCTGCCAACAGAAAGCACACGGGCAGCGGTGGCAACAGCAGTTACATCCCACTCTGCAAGCCTGTTGCCAACGCCACAGCTGTACAACAGCCCTGGCCTACCATCCCCCCGCTGCATGACAACCAATATGCAGTTGTTTGCTTACACTGTTCTTACAACGCAGCAAGCTACAGCCTCCGACTCGCAACCCACACCACATGCCTCCTTGCTGCTTCAAGCAGCTGTGCCACAGCTGCTGCATGCTGCTTGAATGTTCACAGGTGCATCAATGGATGCAGCCTGCTGCTAGCTTCGATTGCAGCAGCAGAGACTTTTCTGTGGCTCACACCTTGAGCATGCGCTTGGCACCCGCCTCGGGCATGGCCAGGGCGTCCGCAGCCAGCAGTGCACGCTTGCGGCGGTCAATGTCATCCTCATCACGGTCATCATCACGGTCGTCATCCCTGTCATCATCATCATCATCATCCTGCAAGGAGGCACACGGGCAGCAGCAGCCCAACAGCAATTGCATCACACTCAGTGAGTCTGTTGTAAACACCAGAGCTGTACACCAGCCTTGGCCTGCCATACCACCACTGCACGACAACCAACATGCGGTTATTTGCTTACACTGTTTGTGCAACTCGCAACCCACACCACATGCTTTCTTGCTGCTTCAAGAGCTGTGCCACAGCTGCTGCATGCTCCATACTTGTTCACATGTGCATTGCTGTATGTAGTCTGATGCTAGCTGAGGTTGCAACAACAAACCCCCTTTCTGTGGCACTCACCTTGAGCATGCGCTTGGCACCTGCCTCGGGCATGGCCAGGGCGTCAGCAGCCAGCAATGCACGCTTGCGACAACCGTCATCGTCGTCATCGTCATCGCGGTGATCATCGCGGTCGTCATCACGATCGTCATCATCATCATCCTGCCAAGGGAAGGCACACGGGCAGCGGCGGCAACAGCATTTGCATCACACTCAGCAAACCAGTTCCAAGCGCCACAGCTGTACAGCAGCCCTGGCCTAACATCCATCACGACAACCGGCATGAGGTTGTTCACTTTGTTACAACGAAGCAAGCTGCAGCCCCCAACTGGCAACCCACACCACATACCTCCTTGCTGCTTCAAGCAGCTGTGCTACATTTGCTGATGCTCCATGCATGTTCACCTGTGTGTGAATGGCTGCAGCCTGATGCTAGCTTGAGTTACAACAGTATGCACCTTTCTGTGGCACTCACCTTGAGCATGCGCTTGGCACCCGCTTCGGGCATGGCCACGGCGTCCGCAGCCAGCAGTGCACGCTTGCGACGGTCATCATCATCGTCATCGTCATTGCGATCATCATCGCGGTCGTCATCACGGTCGTCATCACGGTCATCATCACGGTCATCATCACAGTCATCATCATCATCATCCTGCCAAGAGAAGGCACACGGGCAGCAGCGGCAACAGCATTTGCATCACACTCAGCAAGTCTGTGGCAAACCATACCTGTACCAAAGCCCTGGCCTACCATCCCCCCGCTGCATGACAACTAATATGCAGTTGTTTGCCCCCACTATTTTAACAACGCAGCAAGCTGCAGCCTCCAGTTCACAATCCACACCACATGCTTCCTTGCTGCTTCAAGCACCTGTGCCACAGCTGCTGCATGCTCCATGCATGTTCACATGTGTGTGAATGGCTGCAGCCTGATGCTAGCTTAGGTTGCAACACCAACAAACTTGATGTGTTGCCCACCTTGAGCATGCGCTTGGCACCGGCCTCAGGCATGGCCACGGCGTCAGCAGCAGCCACCTTCACTGCATCGGTGGAGGCAACAGCCAGCAGTGCACGCTTGCGGCGGTCATCATCATCGTCATCGTCATTGCGGTCATCATCACGGTCGTCATCCCTGTCATCATCATCATCATCATCCTGCAAGGAGGCACACGGGCAGCAGCAGCCCAACAGCAAATGCATCACACTCAGTGAGCCTGTTGCTCACACCAGAGCTGTACAACAGCCTTGGCCTGCCATCCCACCGCTGCACGACGACCAACATGAGGTTGTTTGCTTACACTGTTTGTACAACTCACAACCCACATCACATGCCTCCTTGCTGCTTCAAGAGCTGTGCCACAGCTGCTGCATGCTTCATGCTTGTTCACATGTGCATCGCTGCATGCAGTCTGATGCTAGCTGAGGTTGCAACAACAAACCCCTTTCAGTGGCACTCACCTTGAGCATGCGCTTGGCACCTGCCTTGGGCATGGCCAGGGCGTCCGCAGTCAGCAGTGCACGTTTGCGACGGTCATCATCATCGTCATTGTCAGTGTTATCGCGGTCATCATCACGATCGTCATTGCGGTCATCATTGCGGTCATCATCATCATCATCATCCTGCCAAGGGAAGGCACACGGGCAGCGGCGGCAACAGCATTTGCAGCACACTCAGCAAGCCAGTTCTAAACGCCACAGCTGTACAGCAGCTCTGGCCTACCATCCCACCACTGCACAACAACCGACATGCAGCTGTTTGCCTACACTGTTTTAACAACGCAGCAAGCTGCAGCCTCCACCTCGCAACCCACACCACATGCCTCGTTGCTGCTTCAAGCAGCTGTGCCACAGCTGCTGCATGCTGCTTGAATGTTCACATGTGTGTGAATGGCTGCAGCCTGATGCTAGCTTGAGTTGCAAAAACCAACAAACTTGATGTGTTGCCCACCTTGAGCATGCGCTTGGCACCCGCCTCGGCCACGGCCACGGCGTCAGCAGCAGCCACCTTCACTGCATCGGTGGAGGCAGCAGCCAGCAGTGCACGCTCCTGCAGCAGCAAGAGCCAACATCATAAGAGCTGAACGGGAACACCAACAATACTCTGTTTCAACAACTGCATGCTTTCACATGGTTGCCTGTGTGTGCAATGCACAGTGCATCAGTGCGAGTTAGGCTTGCGGCCTAATTTGTACCCTGCAAGCTGAGCAGCGCCCAGTGCGGTTGCTGCGGTGCAGCGCGTTGGACTGCACCAAGTCTGCACCTTCGCAACATGCAGGCTCATTACCGCAACTAGCCTGCAACCATTACTGCAACTAGACTGCAACCAGACCTGGTAGGCTTCCCACCAGGACCGACATGTGCCCTGCAGCCCTGGACAACTACCATCTGCAACATTAAGCGCCCTTGCTCATCTTCCTGTTACTGATGTACGCTCAGCCAGATATGTTAAAATACACTGCACATGAGCTACATGTTCAGCAGATACGCTGCGTGTGCCTTACCTGCAGGAGGTGCCTTGCAGGGTCCGCTCGCATCATGTGGGGCACATGGGCAGCTGCCACTGCCAGATCACCCCGTTCCCTCAGGCTGCGCCTGTTGCTGTAAAAGCCATTGGTGCCTCTGATCTGTGCCGCACCTGCGGGTATACATTGAAGCAGGACGTGCGCACATCAGACACAGCTCTGACATGTGCATTCTGCCACTACACGGACGGCAGTCATCGCGTCAACTGCTTGCCGCTCGCTGATCAGGTCTAACCTGCTGCAAGCACGCAAACGTGCAGCATGAGCAGCATCGCTGCTGCCATTGAGATGGCTTGCCGAACTTTGGCAGCCATGTTGTGTGAAATGCTTCTACAGAGCGTGCTGCTAACGTGCTGCTTTCAAGCCGCTCAAGAAATCAACAATCGCCGATC
The DNA here is from genome assembly GCA_014080715.1 of Scenedesmus sp. NREL 46B-D3. Taxonomy (NCBI): domain Eukaryota; kingdom Viridiplantae; phylum Chlorophyta; class Chlorophyceae; order Sphaeropleales; family Scenedesmaceae; genus Scenedesmus; species Scenedesmus sp. NREL 46B-D3. The sequence continues at coordinate 166,386 of JACERP010000067.1, read as the reverse complement.
TAGCCTCAGATGCCTGAAGAGGTTATTGAACTGAAGATTCGCACAAATCACGAGCATCTGGCGAGCGTGTGGACCTGTCGGAAGTTACGTCACAGGCACGAGTGACCATGACCTGCGGGGTGACGTGCCCGTGGCGCCAACCGGCATCGATGGGGAAGTAGGTGCCACTGGTGCACCAGGTGCTGCCAAGTTTGTCGGTTGCTGTACATGTTAGGATTATGGGGGCAATGCGTTGAGTCAGGTTGCCCAGACTTTCCTCCAGCTGACATGGTACACAATGCATATGCAATGCAGGTGATCACCTGGGCAGCAGAAGTTTACAAGATAGAGCCAGCATTGCTTACAGATGCCGATGCAACTTTGCATGAGGGGGAACCGATGACTCTGCTTCAGTTCCGGCTGGGTTAGAGTGCTGCTCCTAATTAATTACAGGATGGGTAGCTCATAATGATGCCATATGGACAGAGGCGTGTTTGTAGTTCCACTAAAGAACTGCAGTAGTCCCCTGCTGAGCAATGTCAACGTTGGTCAATCGGCTCATTCAAGTAGTTGGGAACATCTACTGCTGCCAGCCTGGCTGAGCCTGCTGGCCACCAACCGCTCGAACTGCGAGCTGAGGCAGCTGTGGCTGCCCTATTAACCCCCTGACAACAGCACAGTGGACCCAAATGCAACATACTTTGGTGTGAAGTGTGTTGATGTGATAACAGCATCATGCACGCACTAGCACCAGGTTCTGCTGCCAGCGTCTAAGCACCTATAATGGTGAAGCTGCTGGCATACTGCTGCTGAACATCAGTTCAGTTTAAGGCTCCAGATGCGGGTCCGCAGCTACAATGCGACAATGCCAATTGTTGGTTGATCTTGCACAACGCACAGCCTATCAGCCGGTCAGATGCAGATACATGCGTTGATGCGCTGATGCTATGACTTGAATGGGTAGAACAATGATGATGAGCAGATATAGGGCGCAGATGTTGTACCAGCATCCGATGGCGCTGATGCTATGGCTTGAATGGGTAATATAAATTACATTACGTTACATGCTCCACCCATCAAGGAGTGGGAACCCTATTCAGCAGCCAACGCGAGGCTTACTGGGGGGGGGGGGAAACCTCACAGAAAATATCATCGTCATCAGAAAAAACAGAATGTCAGCAGAGAAGAATTCGTCCGCTGCATCGATCGTTTGAGCAACAGAAACCGAAGACAAGAAGGACTCAGGGTCTGCCTCTGGGTGGCAGCGCACCAGAAAGCAACAATGCACAAAGGCGGCCACAAGAGCAAGTTGCTGCCGCATAAAGGTCATCAAATGCGAACAGAACCACCTGGCTGACAAGAGGCTAGTATGATGATGATGATGATGTACCAGCATCAACATGATGTAGATGCTGCCAATCATCCGGAACAGTGGGCTTTGGAGTACTACTACAGGATTCAGCGTATGCAGGGCGTTCGGCTGCCAAATCAAGTGTTTACAGCTGAATGGAGGCGTCCTAGTGGTGCTGTGGCGGTGACACCGTGGCACAAGTATGTGCAGAGCCTGCTGTGCAAGTATGGTGTGAATGTTGTGACCGCGGAAGGCAGAGCCAGTGCGTGCAAGAGCCATGTCAACAAGCAGGTCAGGACACTACATGCTGAAAGGATTGCATGTGAAACGTTGGAACACTTCACTCTGAGTCTGTATGTGGCTCATGTGCATCCCACTCATGTTGATGCTATGGGTTTCAGGAGGCCTAGGCCGTACTTGCGTTCAGTGGCAATTCCACGTGGTATTGAATTGCTGTTGCGTGTTCGTATGGGTTGTCTGTGTGTACATGAGCGTACTAGTCAATTTGGCGGTCGCAGAGCTAACTCCACTTCAGGATGTCCTTGTTGTGGTGCAGAAGTTGAGTCTTTGTCACACTTCATGTCTGATTGCCCTGCTACTTCTGCTCAGAGGGATAGTATGTTTGCTGAGATCAGATCCCTGCCTGGTTGCGCTGAAAAGTTGCGCAGCGTTTTGTCCATGGCTGATTCGTCTATCAAGGTGTTGCGTTTTGTATCTGATGATTCTATGAGGTCTCCCCCCCCAATGAGCCTCTCGTTGGCTCCTGAATGGGGTTCCCACTCCTTGTTGGGTGGAGCATGTAATGTAATGTAATGTATGATGATATTTGGGGCAGTTCTGGAAGATGTCTGATGGTGTCACCGTGTATTGCTGCTTTTCTTGTCAAGTCTTGGGATGTGCGCAATGCATGCAAACATTCTGGAGCAGTGCTCCCTCCTCTTTCCGCCCCGGTGGGGCGCGGGGCCGATGGCGCTGATGCTATGGCTTGAATGGGTAATATGATGATGATGATGAGTGGGTTCCCCAGAGTGGACTTTGCTCTGATGTCTACACGGACAAACTGTGATGTCTACACGGACAAACTGCAGTGAGAGGACACGGCACTAGCATGCAGTACACTGGCAGCCCCCCCCCCCCCCCCCGCATGAAAGCCAATGACTGCTGCTGCTCATGCATGCGACGCGGACCACCCGCTGTAAACGATGCTGGCGCCACTGATGACATGTAGAAAGCAGCTGTCCAGATCCAGGAGCTTCAGGGGCACCAACCTTTCTGCGTCCAGGAAGCATCTGCAGTGTGCTGACTTTAAATGCCTTCCCATTGCCTTTTATGTGCAGTCACAACGCCCAACCTGTGTGAATTCCTTGCTGTACGGTCAATGCAAAAGCCATGCCAGTTGCTCATAACATGCGCATAACCATGTGAAAGGACACGGCACTAGCATGCAGTACACTGGCAGCCCACCCAACCATGTTGCATGCCTGCTGTGAAGCAACAGCAGCAGCAGCAGCTGGAAGGTGTAGCATGTGATGACGATACTCATGCTTCCACATGAGTTCCGCTGTTGCCACACAAGGTATACCCCAGGGGCCTCATGATCAGGATATATGCATGCGAGGCGGCATCCATGGGGTTGGGTTAACACCTCAAACAGGCTCTGCTACCTGCCGTCCGAGCGTAATGCTTTGAGTGTTGTTCAATGGAATGTAGAAGGGCGCAGCTCACTGTTCCACACACTTGAGCTGGTTGAGCATGCACTGCACTGCAGTCCATGGTTGCCAACTGTCATGACACGAGTTCAAACTATCAGCGCCAAATGCAGTCAACTCACATCTGAGCTTTGCTTCGTGATGCCGCCACTTGCCTGATCTTGCCTGCAGCTCCGTTTGCTATCTCAGACCATGCGCACAGCTGTTTGCGCCTCTACTGCTTCGGCATGTGCTTTGCCGCCACACTCGATCGCACAAGTAAACGTCAGATGCGTTAGGATTAAGCAACGCAGGAGGCACTGGATATGCTGTGCCGAGCCAGGGCTAGCAGTCGCTGCACACCCAGCAGCAGCAGTAGCAACAGCACTGCTGTGTATAGACGGCCTCCAACGCCCCGGCGATTGCCTCACTGCAGCGAAAAAACACACACGCAATATTCAGCGCATGCTAACAGCTGCTGGACCTTCTGCCGACCGTCAGCTGGGTATGCAGTCCCTGCTGTTGCTGCTGCTGCTGCTGCTGCTCTTGTCCTCCAATGCTTCTGCTGCTGTGGCGGTGACGCTGTGAGCTGATGCAGCTGCCTCCATTGCACCAAGGCACCGAGTGCCTGCTTTACATCAATCTGGCGTGGTGTATTGCAGGCTGGGGCACACCTTGGAAAACATGCTTGTGTGTTGCTGCAGTGCTACAGGATGTTGAGCTGTGCAAGCTGTCGCTGCTGCCAGCACTGCAGCTCATTGCGAGACAGCATCCAGAGCAACCCTGGAGAGCGTCAGCAGCAGCTGCAGCTGAACTGCTGGTGGACTCTTCTGACAGGTGGGGACCTGGCCAAGGCATGTGTGCCATGCCACACTGCAAAGGACAGCAAATGCATGTAACCTGTTTCATTCCATGACACACGCATACCACTGCTGACTTGCAGTGTAGGCTGGCCTCCAATGGCATGTGACACATCCAGCAATGCTCACGTTGGTGTGTGGGTTCTCCTGCATGTGTCGCGCGGCGAGTCGTGCTGCATTGGCGTCACCGGTCGTCATCTTCTGCCCCGGCCGCGGGTGTTTGCAGGCTGGCGTTGCAATGGAGTAGCTTACAGCAGCAGCCCCATGCACCAGCCAAACCATCCCAGCAGCAGCAGCAGCAGCAGCAGTTCCAGCAGGCGCAGCAGCTGCAATATTGGCTGCATGAGCTGCGGTCCATGGATTCTGCTGCTGCAGCAGCAGCACTGCAGATTGTGCACAGCCCCGCCTGCTCCCCACAGCTGCTCATCAATGAAGCAGCAGCGCAGCAGCACCCGTTATGGGCCGCAGACTACGCAGCATGGCAGCAGCAACAGACACAGCACCAGCAGCACGACCAGCAGCAGCAAGTTGGCTTCAACAACGCCAGCAGCCGGCAGTCAAATGACGGCCAAGTAACGAGTCAAGGCGCAGCCAGCTCACAGCTGCAGGTGCTGCTGCCGGCTGTAGCCCAGCTCGACATCTGCGGCAGTGCAACACTGCCTGTTGCCCCTTACTATGAAATAGCAGTGCAGGCGGCACCAACTGTCCTGCAGCTCGCCCCATTTTCCGCGCACCACGCCACCTCACAGCAAGATGCAGACACAACACCGACACCACCGCCGCCACCACCACCAGCCGCTGAGTCACAGCGTAGTGCAGCCAGCAGCTGCATGCCATGGCAGCTGACGGCTGCCGCAACGGCTGCGCTGCTGGCGAGTCCGCCGGGGCTGCTGACGGAGGGGCAGCTGCAGGCTGTGCATGGGCTGGGGCTTGCGGCTCGGCTGCAGGCACTGGCAGCAGCAGTGGACCTTGTGCAGATGCTGCGGCAGGAGACAGCCGGCACGGAGGTGCGCTGTGTGTTACATGCACAGCGTCGTGTCATTGACGTGTTGTGTGTTAGATGCATGGTATGTTTTTGTAGATGCCCAGGCCTGCTGGGGTTGCACCATGACCGTCAGCGGAAGGGTACAGCCCGTGAACGGCAGGCGCTTCCACTGCTTGCTGACGGAGGGGCAGCTGCAAGCAGTGCCTGGGCTGGAGGTGTGTGCTTGGCGTCAAGCATTGGTTCAGATGCAGCACGCACAGGCCACAGAACTGCCTCCTGCATGTGTTGCCAGATACGTTGGAAGACGGTGCTGTTCACGCAGGCGCCGTTCGCAGCGCACCAGCAGTTCACCCATGCTCTGGGAGACAACAGTGTAGATAACCAACACGCTCTGAGCCGCTGTTGCTATTGCTGTTGTTTTCCTGCAGGTTCGGCTACAAAGCGCTGTGCGGCAGCTAGCAACCAAGCAGCAGCAGCAGCAGCAGCAGCAGCAGCAGCAGCAGCAGCAGCAGCAGCAGCATCACACGGCTGCAGCAGCTGCTGCTGCCCCTGGTGCAGCCAGCACAGCCGTTGGCAACTCTGCTGCTGCTGCTGCTGCTGCTGCTGGCAATCCTTCTGCTGCTGTGGTTGTCAGCAGCCTCTCAGGGTGTGCAGTGGGCCACCCTGCTGTAGCAGCAGCATTCCTGCAGGAGCTAGCAGCGTTCAGCAAGGGAGCAGCAGCAGGTACGGAGGCTCACGTTGGAATTTTCAAATGCACAGAGCATGCATGTTGAATGTTGGAATGTGTTGAAGTGCCTGCAGCGTATGTGCATTGCATTTGTTGTTGCTGTTGCCCATGCTGCTCATGCATTTGGCACTATTGACAAGCTTATTTTCCTCATGATGCTGCAGCTGAGCTGGAGGCCTGGCTGGCCACCTGCCGCAACTCACTGGCCGTGACAGCACCCAATGGCAGCAACAGCGGCAGCGGGCAGCGGCTGCGGCAGCAGCAGCGGTCTCACATCATCACCAGTGCCTAGTGACCTCAGCAAGCTGAAGCCGTGGCACGTTGAGAGCTTGAGGCAGTTGGTGGTGCTGACAAAATGTGAGCGGCTGGCTGGTGCTACTGCTGTTGGATCAGCAAACGGGGGAGGTGACAGTTTGATGTCACGGATGCGGCGAGGTGCAGCAGCAACTGAGGCTTGGCTGCAAGACTACACACACACGCCACAGGTCTGTGCTGGATGCAACTTTTGCCTGACACGAGCGCCACCGTGACGTGCTTATTTGTTGTATATCCGCTGCAGTGCCGAGCAGCAGATGTGCAGTTTTGCCAAATCATTGTATGCAGCATTGGTTGTGTTAGGTTCAACTATGTGTGACTCAAGTTGAGAAGTTTGCAGCTGCTGTGTGCCTGCCGCCTGCTCTCGTGTCGGTTCTGCAGCTGCTGGCTGGTGCATGTGAACTTCTGGGCAGCACCCTCAACCTCAAAATGAAGTGCACAGCAGCTCCTGCAGGAACTTCCTGGTGTGAAGAGGCTTACATGATCAATGTAGCAGATGCACAGCCGCAGACCGGCAGAGCGGCCAGCCGCAGCATACGAGTGAACAGCAACCGTGCTGAAGCAGCAGCTGCGACAGCAGCAGCTGGTGTGACAGCCCCTAGCAGCAGCAGCAGCAGCAGCAGCAGCAGCAGCGGCAGCGGCAGCAAAGGGCAGTTGGGCCAGCTGCTGCTGTTGTTTGATCCACACTACGCAGGCCTGCCCTACACAAGCAGTGTCAGGTGCGTGCAGTATGAGTTGCGCCGCACTGCTTGCATAAAGAATGCATGCGGCAAGTGCGGTGACGACGTGCACGTCACTTCTTCGTACTGCTGCTGCACTGCCAGCCTGCTTGTCGCAAAATAATTTCCTCAATGTGTGCAAGATAATGCATGTGCTGCTGCTGCTGCTGCTGCTGCTGCTGCTCTGCAGCCAAGCGGGTTACTACAAGCTTGTGTCACCACCCACCAGCAGCAGCAGCAGCAGCAGCACCAGCAACTCGAGTGGAGATGACCCATCTGCTGAGGTTGCAGGCTCAGCTGCATTCCAGCCTGGCACAGTAGCGATCATCTTCCCCGGCAGCTTCTGCGGCCAGCAAGACAGCAAGAGGTGCGGCAGTGGCAACGCTAGACACGTCAGCAGCAGCGCCGCCAGCCCTGCCAGCAAGCTCAGCACGCTGCTGCATGAGCTGGGCCATGCGCTGCACTTCCTGCTGTCAGGCGCAGCAGCGGGCGCGTCTGCAGGCGACGGCTGCTACTGGGCGGGCACCGACCTGTGTGAGACGGCGTCACACGTGACCGAGCGCATGGCGCGGGATGGCCGCTGCTTGCAGGTGAGGAGCTGTCAGAGCAACCAACGGGTTGCACCAATGCACGTGCTGGTGCTGCTCTGTTCGCTAGTGCCCGAAGGCATCCCGGCCTTGCATTGCCGCGTGCGCAGTGGCCACATTTTGGGCGGATGCGTGGATGGGGTTGTGCGTTGCTTGCAGGCAAGGGCGCGTCAGGCGCACCGCCCCGGAGTTGCAGTGCGTGTGGTGTCTTGCAGCACTAGCTGGTGTGCAGTTGCCTGGCATGCGACAGACAGGAAGATCGTGCGCTGCATGCCGGCCTGCAGGAGCTGGCACTGAGGCAGCGTGTGAAGTGCAAGCAGCATAGAACATGGCGGTGCGAGTGTGGAGCAAGCTGCGGCAGTGCTGACGAGTGTCTTGCTGGCAGGCAGCGATCACATGCAAGTTGGGTTGCGCTCACGTGGAGCTGCCGGTGGTGCTGGTACCTGTCTGCCCGCGTTGCTTGCAGGTGCTGCTGCGCCACAGGGAGACGGGCCAACCGCCGCCTGTGGCACTCACGCGGCAGCTGCAGGCTCAGCTGGTTGTGAGCAGCAGGGGCGCGTACCAGTGGCAGCAGCAGCTGATCGCTGCACTGGCAGATGCCCGGCTGGCAGCAGCCACGGCAGCAGCAGCAGCAGGGGGTGGGGGGGATGTTGGCAGCTGCTGGGATGTGCTGGCGGAAGTGATGCGAGAGTTCGATCCCCTGGCAAACAAGGTGAACCTTTGAGGCCCATCAGCCAGTAGCTGTGCATTCCGCACGCTGTGGTTGCCGCCTGGCATGCAAGTTGGGACTGTGTGCAGCGCAACCTGTGCCACACATCTGTCACATGCTGCATGTGTGGTGCCGTCCCTGGCCTGTTATGATATACAATGACTACGCAGGACCTAGTGCAGCCACAGTTGCCCTTCGTCTGCTGGCCATGCACCCCTCATGCTAGTGCAGTGGGTCCCCATGATGCTTGGTGCTCACACTCCTGTGCCGCCACGCGCTGAGGTGTCCATGCAGGGCTGGCACCCGGCCCAGCTCAAGTACCTGCCTGGCGCAGCAGTCATGCCAGGTAACGGCTACAACTACGTCTTTGCAGAGCTGGTGTCAGCAGCAGCATGGGCGGCGTACTTGCAGGAAGACCCGTCAGATCCTGCTGCAGGATTGGCGCTGAGGAGGGGGTTGTACGAGGCAAGTGCACAGGCTGGCACTGCTGCTGTTGTTGAGCAGCTGCTGGGAGAGGGCTGCATGACGGCCCTGGCTCTGCCAGCAGAAGGACATGCCAGGGAGCACAGTGATGGCAGCAGCAGCCGCCTCAGCAGCAGGCAAGGTGTGGTTGGGCTTGTGCCCAACTTGGAGCATGCTGCCTTCCAGGATATCGACTTGTGGGCGTGAGGGGTCACACCGTACTTGAATTATGCAGAAACATTTGTAGCTGAATTTGAAAAGGAGGTCTTCCAGGTTCCCTGCTTCATGGCCAGTTAAACAGGCGGCAGGTTCCCTGCTTCATGGCCAGTTAAACAGGCGGCTGATTGCTGGGCCATGTTTTTTTTTGTTTTTTTTTGTTTGAAGGGGGGGGGGAACCTTACTGGCCGGCCATACACTGCAATCAAATGATTGCTGGGGGCCCAGCAGCACTGCCGCGACCAGCAAGACACGCCAACACCCCCTATCCAGGAGGTGCCCAGCACCCGGACCAAGAAAAGCGGAGGACTTGAACCCCCACACCCTCATCATCATCATATTACCCATTCAAGCCATAGCATCAGCGCCTTCGGCCCCGCGCCCCACCAGGGCGGAAAGAGGAGGGAGCACTGCTCCAATATGTGTGCATTCATTGTGCACATCCCAAGAGTTGACAAGAAAAGCAGCAATACACGGTGACACCATCCGACATCTTCCAGAACTGCCCCAGATATCATAAGATACAAAACGCAACACCTTAATTGACGAATCAGCCATGGACAAAACGCTGCGCAACTTTTCAGTGCAATCGTGCAGGGATCTGATCTCAGCAAACATCCCTCTGAGCAGAAGAAGAACGCCCACACCCTGACCATGTTCAACAGTCATCATCTTCATCATATTACCCACAGTTTGGATGTTACATGACGGGAACATCGCCCGCTTTCGAGCCGATGACAGGCTCATTGGGCAACCACCTAATCCATCAATCTTCAATTTCTTAGCGGGGAATCGGCCAGTTGCCTTCGGCTGTAGCGCACTGGCACGCTGCTCTATCGCAAGCACTCCTATTCCTGACTGCACGCACAGCAGCCCTCCTCCACTTAGCCACTGCACGGCATCCTTCTGCACCGTCAATTCCATACGGTGTCCTGGCAGGGTTCGAAATCACGACCTTCCTCCTCCTACTCCATTGGTTGATTGAGGAGAGTTACATGGGTGTGCACGTCCGAAACGGAACACTTCGAGGACGACTGCAGCGCACAGGACACGAGAATAAACCACAAAAAGCCTCAGAGAAGCAATTTGCAGCTTCCTCACCCAAAGAAGGAGAGGAGAGGAGTCTGGGAAGACCATTCAAAAGGTCGTGTACTGCGCACTGCAGTGCTCGAAATCCCGGACCCGCGCACCTTTCTTTTCTTCTTCCCAAAATAACACAAAGTCTGCGGAGAGAAAGAGCATCAGGACGGACCAAAACGTGTCAACGTCAGCGAGATAGGAATGGAACATGCAGACATGGCAACAACTAGCAGGTACTGGGCACCTCGGTGCTCCTGCTTCAGGTATTGAAGACATTGTACAACATCAACATGATCAAAACTCTCTGCTACTAATCCGCGCACAAAGCAACAGCATAACCCGCAGCGCCGTGACACCACAGGCACCTGCCACCCTACTGATGTGTCTGGCAAGGCCACACCCCAGGCAATGGCACCGGCCCAACACACCTACTGGCTGACACAGGCTGCATGAGAGTACTAACCATACAAGCCATGCAACCACATGTAGCAGAATGGATAAAGGAGCAGAGGATGCAAGAAATAACCCCGATTCACGCTATGGCGCAGAGGCCAAGTCCCTTCTTGGTGCTAGCTGCAGCCGGCCGTCAACCACGCGTGAAAAGGGGTGATCAGCTGGCACAACATCCAGCCAGGCCAAGGGTGCCGCCTTGATGACTATGAAGTCAACCAGCAGCTCCCAAAACCTAGCCACCGCCGCTTTCACCACTACACCAGCTGGACGAGTTTAAAGGCTCACCGAGCCCATTCAAGCCATAGCACTGCTGGCAGCGCCATCGGCCCCGCGCCCCACCGGGGCGGAAATGTTTAACACCGTGTAACCCCTCAAATGTCACCGGGGCGGAAATGTGTTCAACAGTGAAAGTTTCACTTGAGTGCAGGTGACACTAGGAAAGGTAGCAAGACATACCTAGGTCAATATTTCAAGGCAGCCACACTGGCAGGGGCCCCATCACAGGCATTGCGTTCTGCAGCAACTCGTTCTTTCACATGTCGTCCTGCTTGTTGATGCTATGGGTTTCAGGAGGCCTAGGCCGTACTTGCGTTCAGTGGCAATTCCACGTGGTATTGAATTGCTGTTGCGTGTTCGTATGGGTTGTCTGTGTGTACATGAGCGTACTAGTCAGTTTGGCGGTCGCAGAGCTAACTCCACTTCAGGATGTCCTTGTTGTGGTGCAGAAGTTGAGTCTTTGTCACGCTTCATGTTTGATTGCCCTGCTACTTCTGCTCAGAGGGATGATATGTTTGCTGAGATCAGATCCCTGCCTGGTTGCGCTAAAAAGTTGCGCAGCGTTTTGTCCATGGCTGATTCGTCAATCAAGGTGTTGCTTTTTGTATCTGATGATATTTGGGGCAGTTCTGGAAGATGTCTGATGGTGTCACCGTGTATTGCTGCTTTTCTTGTCAAGTCTTGGGATGTGCGCAATGCATGCAAACATTCTGGAGCAGTGCTCCCTCCTCTTTCCGCCCCGGTGGGGCGCGGGGCCGATGGCGCTGATGCTATGGCTTGAATGGGTAATATGATGATGATGACATGTCGTCCTGCAACTGTTGACACAGCAGGTCCCGGCTGGCTTGCTTCAGTGCTGCGTTTTGGTACAGCAGTGTGTTTTGAAGACAGCAGCATGGCATTACAATGGGTAGAGGCAGCATCGCTTAGATATGCCAGTGCAGATTTGCTTGAGGGAGGCCAGGTGACTCTGCTTCAATTTCCTGCTGGGTGATAGTACTGCTGCTTTTTACAGGTCCTTCAGCAGTGCTGTGCTGCCTGCCTTCATAATGCTAGCAATGTGATTACTGCATGTGCTGCATTGTTCATCGCAACGTGTGCTTCCCTGCAACGCTTCACAAAGCCACCATCAGCAAGGTCAGACACACTGCTGCTGCTGCGCCAAGGCGTTTGCTGTTGGCAAGCCGTGCGCTGGTGGCTGATTCGCATATCTAAACGCGGTCAGCGTCGATATATGCTTATCTGATAATTGCCGTTGACAGTGAAATTGTAAAGACACCGGGCGCGTGGGTCACCCACCAAAACATGGCAGCAGGGAAACAACTGTTCTGAGTTGATGGTCAGAATAACTATAGCAGTTGCTGTTAAACTATTGTTTTGCAGCTGAGCAGTCCAAGCGTAGTATGGTTCAACCGCCTAGCTTTAACCTTCGTTTTGGTCCCGGCCGATCGGCACTGCACCTTCGCCAGTAACCGGCGAGACAAAACATAATCAAGTCTTCGGCGCGGCGATCAGCAAAACTCTTGAAATATAGCAGTCGCTGCTAGCGAAGAATGCCGGTAGTCACGACTTTAAAGTGTCCACTCTGTCGATCTGAAGGCAGCACACACACACACACACACACACACACACACACACCACACGACCTTCGGAGCAGTGGGCGGCCTGTGTGCAGCGGGCCAAGCACACGCAAATCACAGATTACCAGTTGGGTAAGTCCTGCTGCTGCTATTGCTAATGCTACCCCTTGCAAAATCCTGGGTACAGCAAGGTCACTGAATGCCCATGAAAACCTGCAGCATGGCATGAGCAGCTGCTGTGTGCAATTCTCAGCGCCACCGCACCAACCTGCACATGTACGCACTCTTAAGTGCTCAAGGCGCGGCACATCTCTGTTCAACTGTGCACTCTGTAACCCGCACACCGCTGCTGCTGCGCTCACAGAACTGTGCACGCGTCTGTGCCAAGCTCCAGCACATTCCCTACGCTGCTCAGCACCACCAACACGCACGACATCACAAGTGACAACATGCCTGAGCAGCGCAGCAGCAAGCCCTCTGCAGCTGGCGTGGGTGTGGCACTCGACCCCAGGCCTGGGGCCAAGGTCTACAAAGTGCGGCTGTACCACAAGGGCTCAGTGCTCAACCTTGGCAGGTGCGTGCAGCCATATGTGCTGTGACAGCAAGATATGCTGTGCTGCTGGCCCTTCTGCTGGAGTCTCAAGCAGGCAGTACAGGAGGTAGCTCTGTTGTGAAGATGACGTGTACACCTGGCAGCACAGCTGCTGAAATCGCCGCAAACTGCTGTCCAGACCCACCAAGCAGCATTGCCAGGCGGTTGAGTAGTGCAATGCGACTGCTGTCTGCTTGCTCTGCGCGCTCACATGGTGCATGCCCTGCGCACTTCTGCTTGCTCTCCCTGCCGTGCTCTCACCTGGTCAGGTTTGAGACAGCCCACGTTGCCAGGCTGGCGTATGACCAGGCGGTGACGAGCGTCACGGGGAGCCGCAAGCGCCTCAAAACAAACTACCCAGAGGTGTGGGCTGCCTGCGTCTTGTACACCAGTGGTGATGACACGACACTGCAGCTCGCGGCATTGTGAACACAGCGGCAGCAGCGACAGCAGCAGCAGCAGCAGCAGCAAGAGTGCCAGGCTGGCAGGGCAGCTCACCCTGCACAGTGGTGATGGCAGTCAGTGCAGCAACTGCAGCATAGCTGCCTGCTACCCATCAACAAGCGCCTGTGCTCTCAGCAAGGATGTCAATACCTCACTGCTGCTGCTGCTGCTGCTGCTGCTGCGCCTGCTCTGACGCTGCTCCGCTGCAGGGGACATACGAGCTCTGCCCAGGTGGCAAGGACTTCAACGCAGATGTGCAGAGCAAGGTGGATGCCTTCCTTGCAAGGGTCGCCCCCGAGCACTCCGACACAGATGAGGCAAGCGAAGGAGCGCACCAGCAGCAGCAGCCAAAGCTGCACCAACAGCAGCAGCCGAAGCTGCACCACCAGCAGCAGCGTGTGAAGCAGCAGCTGGAGCAGCAGCAGCAGCAGCAGCAGCAGCAGCAGCAGCGTGTGAAGCAGCAACCAATGACACAGCAGCAGACAACCTAGGACTGAAGCAGGGCAGCCGCGATCAGGAAGGCATGACAGTAACAATCAGTGACTGTGCTATTGGGGACCGTGCTGTCGTGGCAGCAACCGCAAATGTTGACACTGCTGCAGCTGCATGGCCAGTTGCAGCTGCTACACCTGCCAAACAGCGAGCAGCGGAGCTGCCAGGGGGCTGAGTTGCTGCGCACAGCAGATACAGCCGAGGCCGAAGAGACATCCAGCACGGTGGCCTCATCACATGCAGTGGGCGCAGCAGGCGGGTTGCAGCAGTTGGCAAGTGGTGGTTACATGTTTAAGGATGACGAAGACTTCCAGCAGCTGCTGTCACTGGTGCCTAGCCTATCATTGTCGCTGCTGCAGAGTTCAGAGCTTGACCGCTTTCTGCAGCCACAGCAGCAGCACCAGCAGCAGATGAGGAGATTATCGCAGCAGCCACAGTCACAGCAGCAGCCGCGACAGATGCCGCAGCAGCAGGCGCAGATGCTGCCGCCACCGCAGCAGCAGCCACAGCAGGTGCTGCAGCAGCTGTTGATGATGCGGCAGCAACCGCAGATGATGCAGCAGCAGCAGCAGCAGCAGCAGATGCTGCTGCAGCAGCCGCAGATGCTGATGATGCCGCCACTGCCGCAGCAGCCGCAGATGCTGCTGCCATCATGCATGCAGCGACACCAGATGCAGCAGCAGCAGGCGCAGCGCATGATGGCCGCAGCTGTGCAGGGAGCCGCGCCGGCAGCAAACACCGGCAGCGCTCACCACCACGGCTTTGCCAGCAGTGTTGAACAGGCGGCAGTCCCGGCTGTGGTTAGCACTGCATCGGCAGTTGCTGCGCCTGCTGTCGCTGCTGCTGCTGTTGGTCATGACCCCGGCCCCTTCGTGACACTCCAGCAGCAGCAGCAGCAGCAGCAGCAGGTTATGCTGCCGTTCGCAGCTACCAGCCCGCACAGCTACTCAAACATGCAAAGCGCAGCAACCAGCAGCAGCCAGCTGCAGTTTTGCAGCTGCAGTGCGAACCACTTCACAGCATCCAACCTTATGGCGTGGTCATCACAACTGGTGCGACAGCCGGTCTGCACGCTGCGCAACCAGCGACGCCGGCTGTCGCGCCGTTTCAGCAGCCATACGGGTCTGTACAGAAAGCCATCAGGTTGTGCAGACCTACTTGGAAGCTCTAATCAATTCACAACTCGCGGTTTTGACTGCTCTGGACTGGCAGCCGCTGCAACAAGCCATGCTGCTGCTGCTATGCCAGATGCTGCGACAAGCGACGGTGTGCCTGACAGCCCTTGGGTGCAGATGGCTATGGTGCAGCCTGACACAACATACATGCAGCAGCAGCAGCAGCAGCAGCAGCAGCAGCAGCAGCAGCAGCAGCAGCAGCAGCAGGCAGTGTGCAGCAGGGAGCATTGCTTATTTGAGCTTGACTGCTACACCGCCACCAGCAATGACTTGTCACTGCTGTTCAGCTACAGTATGTGACAACAGCGGCTGCTGCGAGACTGGTGCCATCATACAAAGAATATGGAGCAGTTGTCAGAGCCATGCGGACAGCGCATAGCACTACCTGTTAGGGCATGCAAGTACACGGTGCTCAGACACCACCGGTACTGCCACAAATATTTGTGCATGGCGTGCTGTCTGCATCTGCATGCTGAAACAGCGATCATCAGCGGGATTAGCTTGTGCACGGCTGTGGTGCACCATCATGGCTGCCAACTCAATCAACTCTGCAGGTTCCTCACATTCAATAACTACCACATGTGCCGAGGGCAGGCAGAATTCAACTCCTCCTGTTTGAGGTTGTGGCATGAAAATCATGCGGCGATGTAATGACGCCTGCAGCGTCAGGCGGCCAGTTTTGACACGATTGCAGCACTTTAAGTTGTGGACCTGCCAGGTCAAAGTTTGGCACTGTGGTGCCAAATGTTGACACTTGTTGATGTACCCATTTCCTTCACCAAAACAGCCTGCACAGGGCTGCTTGTCTGTTGCCGTTGGATGTTCATGAAAGGCTCTTTCAGCATGATGCTAGTCCTGTGCAAGCTTGTGCATGCTCTGTCCACTACATGAATGCAGCTGAAACATGCTGCGCCTGCATGGCATTGTGCATGCTTGCTTTCGTTGTGCATGTACGCCACACTGGGCTTTGTCAACGCAGCTGCAGCAAGCTGCGGTTTTAGTTAATGCTGTTGCTCTGCACTGCACGTTATGGATGTCACCATAATCAATTTACCCATTGAAGCCATAGCATCAGCGCCATCGGCCCCGCGCCCCACGTTCTGCACCTTCATGGATGTGTTTAATCCATCACACGCAGCTGCCGGCCTGTCTGGTCGCACGCTGCAGCCGCCCCCGGCTCTGTAATGATAGGATTTCTGACGTTGCAACGTCTACAAAGTCGGCACAGGTGGCTTCTGACGAGGGCTGCTCATGATCATGCTTGTTTGCATGCAGCATGGCAGGTTGGCTGTGCAATGGGGCAGTATTCACTCCTTTCCCAAGGTGTGACTTGGGTGCACGACCCACATTTTCACACTTTGCAAGTCCCAGTCAATGTTGGACAAGTAGCTACTTTAGTGCTGGGTTGGTTGGTCACAACTAGTAGCTGCAGTACTGCAGTTGTGCTGTGTTCTGTACACGTACACGTGGTACACGTGGGCGGATACTCAATGTCCGGGTGGATCATCCACAAGAGTGCTGGCTTGCACTGCAATCGACGCAACCTGTAATGCATTGGGAATGCGCACTTGAGTGTGTTTATCTTGGCGTGCTGCAGTGAGGGAACAGGATATCCTGTGTTACCCATTCAGGCCATAGCATCGCCATGCCCTCTCGCTGCTGCTGCTGCTGTTCTGCTCAAACAAACAGCTGATACTTCTCTGACTACTGATGGTGACAACCGTGATCACACGTGATGGTTTCATGACTCAACTGCAAGTGACATGCCAGGGGGGCGCCTGTGGTAACTACCTCGAGTGGTTGGCGGTCAAACACATTACATCTTATGTGATTTACCTCATTGTTCATGCCTTGCTGCTTGCACCTCATGTAATCTACCTCATTTTTCATGCCTTGCTGCTTGCAACAAAGTTTCACATGTACATGTTGCTTGTCAGTGTGCGAGTGTGTTGCAGCAGCCGCAGCGACTCACAAAAGGTGACTTCAGGTGTACAGCCTGGGGTAAAACTGAGGTACAACCTGTGCGGTGCTTGGGAAAGTTCGACAAGCCCATAAGCTGGTTAACAACGTTGTTCTGAGCTTACATGTGAACTCTTCGCGTGCTGGTGGTAGATTAGCATACACACACAAAAACTATTTAACATCCGTTTCCAAGCCCTTCTGGCGGGCACGAAGGCACCAAGGACGTACAGTGGCGAAGACCACGTGGCGAACTTGTTCGGGGTTATTACAATTGCTTTGGTGGGCGACCAAATACATCAAAGAGGTTTAGAAAAAGACTGTTGCGCTGGTGATTGCCCTGGCAGGGTCAGAGCGGAAGTGCACAGGTCGTGTCACAAGCACCGCACGTAACAGGTCACGACGGAGCAGCTGTACGCAGCGTTCTTGCCTTTGCAAAGCACTCGAGTTGCAGTGCATACCAGACTTACCAGCTGCTTGCTAGTGCCTTTACGGAGCTGGGGTTGTTTCCGTCGACACCACTCGCACTCAAAATGCAGCTGCAGAACAGGCTCCAGGCCCAGCGCGGCACCAGGTCCGTGCATAGTTCTCGTAGCATGCACGTGGTAAAGGCCGCCGTTGCTGCTCCTCAGGGTGAGCGCTGGCCCTGGTCGTGTGTGGCATGCTGGAGTGCTGGCGACTCTGGAGTTCTTAGGCTTGATTACGTCATGTAGCAAGGGGAACATGTTTAGAAGACGATTTGTTGATGTATTTCGTGTGCGTTCTCCGTACGTTGCGACCGGACAGGCACCAAGAAGGAGCTGCTGCAGTATGACGGCCCCCTTTCAGAGGTGGACCCAGAGATCGCGGCCATCATCGGCAATGAGAAGAAGCGCCAGGTACTGTTGGCAGGACGAGCACCTGATCATTTGTAGCAGCATGCAGCTTGAGCAGCAGCTGGGTGGCAAAGTATGTTTGCACAGCTGCAGCAGCAGCCAGTGGCTGTGGTGCTGGTATGCAGTGTATTACGTGTAGCTGCCGTCACCTGATGCATACATGGCTTCTGCTGGTACGTGGCGCTCAGCGATAGCATTGTGTGGCTGCACGGCGCAGGTCCATGGCTTGGAGCTGATTGCGTCAGAGAACTTCACAAGTCGTGCAGTGATGCAGGCGCTGGGCTCATGCATGACCAACAAGTACTCTGAGGGACGCCCGCACGCAAGGTACAGCACAGCACCTGCCGTAGCTGGTCATGGCACAGCTACCCAGGCAGTGTTGGCTGTCTTTCCTGTGCGTTGCATGCTGTCCTCCACTGGAGGCCACCACCAGCCTCGCTGCAACCTTGCAGCAGTAGCTGTGCTGGTGCGTGCACGCGCCGCCCTGCCCTCCCGCTGTCACTGCACGTCCCTCACACGTCTGCTGCGTCGCCGCAGGTATTATGGCGGCAACGAGTTCATTGACCAATGTGAGGAGCTGTGTGAGGCTCGTGCGCTGGAGCTGTTTGGGCTGGATGCAGCAGAGTGGGGTGTCAATGTGCAGGTGAGGGGCAGCGGCAGGTGCGGCACCTTGGAAGGCTGGGCGGGACGAGGACCAGAGTAGAGTCTGTACAGCACGCAGCAGAGTTGGGCGGTCAGCCATGGGCAGCAGCTGCGCCTGAAGACAGCATTGCCATGTCATGCACCTGCTGCCGCTGCTGCTGCTGCCACAAGAGCAATCAGTACACTGCTGCCATGAACTCCAGCACGGGGCACTACCCTGTTAACCGCCTGAGTCTGTGCTGTGCTTGTACCATGCTTGATGCAGCAGCCAGGGTGTGCCTGTTGTGCTTGCAGGCTGCATACTCCTCACCATGGCCTCTGGCGCCACAGCCAGCTTGATGTTGAGTGCTTGCGATGCCTGTTATCCGCGCTGTGACGGGTGTGGGTTCCCTTCTCTGCACTGCTGCAGCGTCGTGTCTGGCCTGCACACCCAACTGCTGCAGTACGGACTGGCTTTCGGTATGAGATGCTCCATCCACCTCATCCCACCAATCGGCGGACGTGTGCTCCTGTCGTGCCTGCAGACCTGTCGGGCTCTCCTGCCAACTTTGCGGTGTACACTGCGCTGCTCAACCCGCACGACCGCATCATGGGCCTGGACCTGCCCCACGGCGGCCACCTCACGCACGGCTTCATGACACCCAAGAAGCGCGTCAGCGCCACCAGCATCTACTTTGAGAGCATGCCCTACAGGTGAGCGCGCAGCCCTGCAGCTGCCCTGCCAGCTGCTTGCGAGCTGGCGGTGTTGCTCCTGGTGTGGCGGGCGTGAGGTGTAGGGGGAGGTTAGGGTGTATCCACTTCGCAGCTGCATGCATGCGGCCACCCTGTCTGCGTTCAATCAGCGGGTATGGGCTGCCAGCCCATCAACTGTGTGTTGCGTGTGTGGCCTCTCCCTGTGTTGGTGGCGTACAGGCTGGACGAGTCGACTGGCTACATCGACTATGATGCGCTGGAGAAGAGCGCGGCGCTGTTCAGGCCCAAGCTGATCATCGCCGGCGCGTCAGCATACAGCCGCAACATTGACTACAAGCGCATGCGCGCCATCGCTGGTGAGGTGCTGCCGCTGCCGCCTGTGCCTGTGCAGCGCCTTGCATCACGTGCGCAGATGCAGCAGGCGGCAGAAGCGAAGCTGTCCCTTTTGCTTGTGCACGCCTTGGTGTTCACGCGTGCCAGCATTGGCTCGGCATGGCTGGCGCATGTGCAGCTTCTGTGCTGCCTTCATTCTGGTTTGCTCGTGTTTCTCTGCCCGCTGCATGTTTGTCGGCGCGTACCTGATGTCTGACACCGCTCACAGCAGCGTCCGCATGGCAGCTGCCTGGGCATGCGCGACACATCTGCTGCTGACCTGGCGACCTCTGCTGCCGCTCCATTGACCGCGCGCAGACTCTGTCGGCGCGTACCTCATGTCAGACATGGCACACATCAGCGGCCTCGTGGCAGCCGGCGTGGTGCCCGGGCCCTTTGAGGAGAGCCACATCGTGACCACCACCACACACAAGAGCCTGAGGGGCCCCAGGGGCGGCATGATCTTCTACCGCAAGGAGCTCAAGGACAGGATCGACTCGGCGGTGTTCCCAGTGAGTCTCACACAGCACACATCGGGCACCCCCTCCGCCTGCACTCACCAAGCTCCACGCTGCCGTGCTACTAGTGCTGTATGAGTGTTCATAAGTATGTAACTTAAAATTTGGTGTTGGGCGTACGATGTGATTTCATCTGTGCAGTTGTTTAGGCAGGGGCGCAAGCAGGTTCATGGATGGCATGCCAGAGCCTGAAGGACAGGATCAGCACGGCAGCGCTGCCAGTGGGTTGCAGCGCAAGTTGCGTGTGGTCCGATGTCATGCTCCTGCTCCTGTCAAAGGTCTGGCAGCGCCCAGCGGATGGCGCGGTTCCTGGCTGGCGGCTTCCGCTGCGTTTTGGACGGCTCGCTTGATGCACGACCTGCTGGGCCTGCGGCGTGGGCGCGACAAGCACACCATGCGTTTAAAGTTGCATTCGCTGACATGTATCGACCGTGCTTCCTGCCTGTCCTTCACTGTGATCCTCCCCACGCCTGGTTGCTGCGTGCGACAGGGCCTGCAGGGTGGCCCGCACAACCACACCATCAGCGCGCTGGCAGTGGCCCTGAAGCAGGCCAACACTGCAGAGTTCAAGCAGTACCAGCAGCAGGTGGTGGCCAACTGCCAAACGCTGTCGGACCGCATGCAGGAACTCGGCTACACATTGTGTCAGGTGGGCGGCTGGTGTGCGGGCGCAAGCCGTGGATGGGCCACAGCTTGATGCACGTGTGTGCCTGCCTCGCCGTGTTCTCCCTGCTTGCTGCTCTCTTGCATGTCATGGTCAGTATGCGTTGTGACCGGACTGCTAGGCGAACGTGGCGTGTACATCTGGTGATCAGGGTCATGTCACAAGCGCGCCGTATTGGTGCAAAGGTTTGATGCTGCTTGGTTGGCCAAACCACCGCTGCGCAGGCGGCACCGACAACCACCTGATCCTGGTGGACCTGAAGCCCAACAGCATTGACGGCGCGCGCGTGCAGAGCGTGCTGGACCTTGTCAGCATCACGCTCAACAAAAACAGCGTGCCAGGTGAGCAGCGCCGACTTGCCTGCAGGAACTGCCCGCAGTGCATCATGACTGGCGGCGCTGTCGACCTGGTGTGCCTTCCTGGGCTGTGGGGTGTGGGGGGATATAGCTTGCCGGATGAGCAGCAAGGGCACTTTGGGGCGCACCTGTTGTCAAGTCGCGAGAGTGGTTGCAGCGGCATTGAGCTTGAGACACCGCGATGTGTGTTCTGCCTGTGGACGATGGCCCATACAGCTGTGCTGCTGGAGGGAGGGCTAGTTTGATGTGCTCGACCCTGAACGCTGCTGCTGCTGCTGCTGCCGCTGCTGCTGCAGGTGACAAGTCTGCCATGGTGCCGGGTGGCATGCGCATTGGCACGCCGGCCCTGACCACCCGCGGCCTCAAGCAGGCGGAGTTTGTGCAGGTGGCCGACTTCATCGACAGGGCGGTCAAGATCGCCAAGGACTGCCAGGCCAAGACACCAGCGCCAGGTGCGCTGCAGCTGGACTGGGCCATACCTCTGGTTCTGGCACGCCTAGATGCTGACATGTGACCTGCATACGTCATCGCGCAGCTGGCATGGTGACTGCTCTGCTGTGGCGGCGGCTGATCCATGCGCTGCTGCTGCTGCTGCCCGCTGCTGCAGGCAAGCTGAAGGAGTTCAAGGCGTACATGGCCAGCGAGGGCCAGCAGCGGCAAGACGTGGCGCAGCTGCGGCAGGAGGTGGAGGCGCTGGCCAGCTCCTTCCCAATGCCCGGGCTGTAGTGAAATTGCGTCGGGAGTCATTCGGACTGTGGTGAAATTGCGTTGCAAGCTCACCTGGGCTGCAGTGAGAATGCGTCGCAAGCTCACCTTAAGGAGAGGTAATTGCTTAGGGGTTGGCTAGCTGGCAGGTGACTGCGCAGCATGTGCTGCAGCCGGCAGTTGCTGGGGTGCAGCCTGCAGCCGCTGCGATGCTGCTGCGTTGCAGTCCCTGGGCGCTGCATAGTTGGGGGCGTTTGAGGCAGCAACTGGCTGCTGTGTCTGCTTGTGCTTTGCTGGCTGGGGTTGCGGCAGCAGAGTTCAGGTTACATGGGATGGTACTGGACTGGTTTTGTTCAAATGACGCGCACTGCTTGTGCACTTTAGGCATCGCATGCCAGCCAAGCGTGGTCATGAGGCATTGACCAGCTGCCTTTCGACACAGCGTGGCTCACAGGCTTTTGTCATGTGCTCGTGTCCTACCCTGCGTAGATGCTGTTGTAGTACTGTACGATATCTCGTTTTGCAAATATTACAACATTCAGGTGCTGATGCTGCTGGGCGGCATTTGTGGCATGCTATCGCTTCCCAATCCCACCTCTGCATCCAGAACCCTAAAGATACTATGCAGCTTGCAGGAATGTGTTGTGCACAATGTGCTTTCCTGCAACTCTCTACAGGAATGTGTGGTGATGACAAGCGCTGCAGCGCCACCCTTTCTGCACGCTGTTTGGTGGGTCAGGCCATGGGTGTCAGCAGGTCGCATGATGCGGTGGTTCGCTTAATCCAGGTGAAGGGTTGTGGGATGGGTCTGGTCTTGGTTTGATTTTCAGGCACTAGGACATTGCCTGTGTTTCAACAGTGATATCATGAGCAACTCATTTGGCTTGTTGGAGGAAGCGAATTCGCTGCTATGCTTTGAAGCATGTTGTGAAGCACTCTAGCATGTTGTACATTGTCCTGGGAAAATGACTCACCACTGCATGCTAAGCAACGGGTCCCAAGGGTTCATCACCTATTCTCATGCAAGCTGTCACCTGGTGCAAGCTTTGCTGCACCAATGCCGTCATGCATGTCGCTGGCCGTCTGCATCAGGCAAATGCAGGCAACGGGTCCCAGTGGAAATCCTCATCTGGTCAGCTCACATATTCGAGATTTGCTGTGGTTTATCGCCGGTGTCAATGCCAGAGCCTTGATGTGCTGTCATGTCGAGATGCCAGTGAGACTGTGCCACAGGCCAGACAGAGGGTCCAGGGTTTGTCACAAGCACTGCTGTTGGCACGGGCAAGTTTTAATCCCTTGACCAACACAATAATTGATCCATGACTGCTTGTTGATTCAGGTCTACCTTGCCCGTTCATCACACATCCAGCCACAGTACAACTGGATGCACCGGCCACAACTTTCGCCAGTGGAGTGTTGAGGGCTTTACAGGGTCGTAGATATTGGTATTTTTGACCTCAAGTTAAATGTGTAGTTGATTGCCAGCTGCAGCCTGGCGGTGCTGCTGTTGCGGTGGTAGCAGTCAGCAGCTGCGATGCCTCCTCGGGCTCTCTGCAGCGGCAGCATCAACAACAGCTTCAACACCAAGGCTTTCGGTGAGATTCGTAGCCCGGTGCGTTGCGTCCCTGGCCAGCAGCATGCAGTGGTGCAGCAGCTACATCAGCAGGATTGGCAGCAGGCACAGCAGCTGGGAGAGCCTCTTGCGCTGCAGACAGCCATCAGGCGATCATGGATCAATCCACACTGTCGTGAAGCAGATCATCCGCCGCCTGGTGCAGCTGGCAGCAGCACGTTTGAACAGTTGGCCAATTGGGACCTGCGGCAGTAGCAAAGCAGGAAACGAGACGGCATCAACACACAATAGCAGGGAGGTCTCTGCAGCATGGCACCCATCGTCATACTCAGCAGCAGCAGCCACAAGAAATGAACACCAGTGACTTGGCTGCTGCTTTCCTCAAGCTGCTGAAGCAGCAGCAGGCTGCTGCCGGCCAACTGCAAGCACACCACACTAGCAGCAGCAGCAGCAGCCAGCAGCAGCAGCAGCAGCAGCTTGAAAACGTATCAGAGCAGCCCACCCTCACCTGCAGTAGCTCTACTCAGTGATAATCGCTACTACCAGCAGCTGCTGCAGCACACACAGCTGTTGCTGCCGCAGCTGCAGCCCCGCCAAGCATCACTCATCCTGTACGCAGCAGCCAAGCTAGGCAGGCCGCCTGGTCAGCAGCTGCTGGCTGCGCTGCTGCAGCAGCGCTTGCAGGAGCACCAGCTGCAGCTGCTGCCGCCTGCAGGTCTCACAAATGTGCTGTGGGCGCTTGCAGTGAGTGACTATGGCCCTGGGCAGCAGTGGATGGCTGGCTTCTACGCTGCATCCAGCGGCAACAGCAGTAGCGCTAGCAGCAGCAGCAGCAGCAGCAGCAGGCAGCAGCAGCAGCAGCAGCAGTGGCATGGAATGCCTCAATCGCCACCAGCTCTGCAGTCTGCTGTGGTCTTTAGGGAGCTTGCAGGAACGTCCCCCGGTTGAGTGGCTGCAGCAGCTGCTGGCAGCACTGCGGCCCCACTTGCAGGAGCTGCAACCCAGCAAGCTGTCAAGTGTGCTATGGGGCTTAGCGCAGCTAGGGTACAGGCCCAGCAAGGGCTGGGCAAAGGACTGGTTTACAGCCAGCAGCAGGGTTTTGTACCACCAGGGTGCAGGACCAGCAGCACCAACGGAGGAAGGCAGATTCAGTGGCGGTGTACAGGGCAGCAGGTTGCAGCACCGACTTAGACAGGGGCAGCAGCAGCGGCAGCAGCAGCATGAGGAGGAGCCACAGCAGGGCCTGAGGTTCAGCCCTGACCACCTGGCATGTGTCGCGGGGTCCTTAGGGTTGCTGCGGTTGAATCCCCGCAGCGGTCACTGGCTGCGGGTGTTCAGGCGCTGTGTGGTGCAGCAGCTGCCGCACATGCGGGGCGCGCACGTGGCTACTGTCCTGTGTGGGCTTGCAAAGCGACGCAGCAGCCAGCCGCCGCACTGGGTGTGGCTGCTGGTTGCCCGGCAAGTGCAGCTGCTGGAGGTGCAGCGGCGTCGTGTCGGGCTGGAGCAGCGTGCAGGACTGCCAGAAGCAGCAGCAGCTGCAGCTGCAGGTCAGGATGCAGCAGAGGAAGCAGAGGCAGCAGCACAGCTGGGCACAGCAGGCGTTGCAGAGCAGCCAGTGCTGCAGCGGCTGCCAGGTGCGCCCTCAGCAGCTGCAGCGAGCGCGACCGTGACTCGGCAGCAGCAGCTTCAGCCAGCAGACATTGCAGCCACCGTCTGGGCTCTTCCCCACCTGCTGCACCCCACAGCGACGTCGTGGAAAGCCAGCATAGCACACGGCGCTGCTCTGAAAGCGCTCGCAGCCGCCAGCCTGCCGCTGCTCCCCTCCTGCAGTGCTGCGGAGCTTGTGCAGCTGGCAGTGGGGTTTGGAGGGCTGCGGTTCTACCCTGGCGCGCACTGGCTGAAAGTCCATGAGAACGCAGTGGCAGCACGGTACCCCGGCATGAGTCCTGCAAACCGGGCGAGGCTGAGGTCAGCTGTACGTGTGATGTGGTCGGACGGCTGAGTGGCGCCGACTGTGTTGATACAGTGAGACGAGGCCAGGTGTCTGCAGTGGCAGCCCTGCAGGTCCTTGTGGCAGCAGCGGCGGTGAAAGCAGACTTGAGCCGCCCAGTGGCGGAACAGCGCTACGACGGTGGCTGCCAGGGCAGCTGGTGTTGCCGAGTTGGTCCGCTAGCAGGCGCTGCTTGTGTGCAACCGCCGCAGCCACCACGTGCGGCGTGGAAGCTTATGGCGGCCGGGAGCGCTCCACAGCGGCACAGCAGCAGTCCAAGCATGAGCTGCTGCTGCAAATTCTGTCAAGCTGCAAGGACACCAGGCGCCGGGTGAGCGGCGGACAGTGCGGTCAGCTGGGTTTGGGTGCAGCTATGGAGGGAAGGATTTGTTGCAGCAACAGTTGACAAGCTGGCAGACAGCGTGCGACACTTCGTTATAGTTGGAGTGTGTAGAGCTGTGTGTGGGTCGGTTCAAAGACATGTAACGAGCTGCGTCTTCCACCTTTGCTCTGGTGCCCTGCGCTGTGTAACGCTCATCCGGCTGCCTGCTGCTGCTGTTGTCGCTGCTGGTGTGCAGGTAGTGGGCCGTGTGCCAGCTGCTGCGTCCTCCCGCAGCACTGACGAGCACGTGTGCTGGCACAGCATCATCAGGCAGCAGCAGCAGCAGCTGTTCTCGGCTGCTGCCGCCTCTCGTGTGACAACGTGCAGCATCCTGGACGGACTCTTGTGGCCAGCACAGCAGTTGGACCCCTGCCTGCTCCTACTGGCGGTCCTGTACCCAGGTGGTGACGTGGCCTAGGCTGGGCGCTGGTGCGTGAGCTGGTGGTGCTGCGGGTTGAGCAGCACACAGTAATTGTGTCAGTGAACAGGGGACAGCTGTGCGTGGCGGCCTGTCACAGTGACAGTGGCATGGGCGTGGAGTCCAGTGTGTTAGGGGGTGCTGCGTGGCGCCGCAGAGGGCAACAGGAGTTTGCCGGATTGACAGCAGCTGCTGGATGGGTGCTTGTTGACAATGTGCAACAGGGACCAATGGGTGCGGCGTCACCAGCCTGCATCCTAATGTTGTACTTGTGCCGCAGCGCCAAGCAGTGTATGTGATCTTGGGTGTGTCATCAATGTGTATGATATACCGCAGAAGATCGCCATAAGCAAGGCCACGCTGCTCCTGGCCAACGGCATGCAGCCTCGGAACAGCTGTAGGCTTATGTTGACGTAATTGCAAATGGACCCCATATCAATCAAGGAGAGCTGGCAGTGCAGATGCTGAGAATTGCAGTGCTGAGGGTTGTAACCATGCCACCTGCTACTGATACCCGCCAGCAGGCTGAGCACCCTACACCCTAGATGAGTCTGAGACAGAGTAGTGCTATCTGTATTGTATGGTTTGACTTGGGTTCCCAGGGTGGCGTAATCATTGTCTGTTATAGGGTTTATGATACTTGTCAGCCATGTGGTGCTTTTGACTTGGCTTGCACCTACTACAGAGCGCATGATAGGCACCTGATGCCACCTGGCCAGGATTGTTCACGCATGTCACCAAACTATGCACTGTTTGTCATCAACTATGCTCGTGGCCTACGGTGGCACTTGGTGCCTGTAATTTTGCTGGTTGCATGTGTCTGTCTGTTGGGCTTGCGGCACAGGCACTCACAGACTCTGTGACACGGAGTTGTGGCAGTCAAGTCCCTCTCAACCCTAGCCTGCCCTGCGCTGATGGAAGGCCAATCAGCCAGCCATAGTATGCTGGTTCATGTGACGTACTCACTATCGTTGATAGGTAAAAATTTGTGCGCAGGCTTGGTCACGCTCACAGCGTCCCGTCACTTCTTCAACGGCTTACGCAAGCCATTGTACAACAGCAAACGTCGCTTCTGCAAGCCGCGTCAGTAGTACGTAATGTATATAGCTGCTAATATTCATTGTCGCGATCGCTGTTGCAGCAGATTTCGTCGCAGCAGAGCATCATCGGCAGCATCCACACCAGAAGCAGCAGCAGGACCACCCGAGCAAGCAAGCAAGCAGCTGCATGCAGCGGCTGCTACCCTGCTTCTCGGCGCCACAGGCGCTTACAGAAGAGCTTGATGTAGCGAACCAAGCCCCAGCAGAGCCAGCCCCAGCAGCCATCCCTGCAACCACACCCCTGCAGGCATGGCAGCAGAGGCAACTGACACTTGGCTTCTCTGGTGGAGGTAAGCCGGCCCCTCCCCATGAGGAGCATACACTGTCAGTTTAGCATTAGCTGCCACAGTATTTCCCATTGCACCTGCACTACTGCAGAGTAAAGGTTTGTGTGTGTTCCCAGGCCAAGCAGCGGCGCATGCCGCCGCAGCAGCCAGCTGGCTTGCACTGACTACAATGCTGCTTGCAGGATTCCTTCTGCCATACCATCTTGGGGTGTACCAGGTGTGTGGTCTGAGCAGCGGTATCAGGAGGTACTATTTGCTGTTTGTCATTGTACAACACCAGCAGGGCATGGGGCTGCTACTAGCTGTTGGTTGCTGTTCTCTTGCAGAGGCCTTGTCTTGCAAGCTGCAATGATTGTTTGTGAACCTCTAGTTGCTGCTGACCAACCCCGTCGGCGCCGCCACGTTCATGTATGCTGGTGCAGGCGCTGGCAGTCATGGGCCTTGTTGATGCCAGCACACCCATGGCAGGCTCCTCAGCAGGCTCGTTGGTGAGAGGTTGCGTGCGGCTCCCTGCTGCCCTCATGGTGCAAGCACGGTGCAGACATGTACAGCCAGCACAAAAGCTGCACACAGACACGTACAACCCACAAAGTGGATGCAAAAGCTGCACATCCTGGGGGGCATGATTGCCCCTAGTCAAGCTCTGGTGCAGCCACATCTATTCAGTGCAGCCACACAGGATCTCTGCATATGCAGCACTAGCGGCAGCACAAGCAGCCACAACAGCACTTGCAAGCTGCTGCACCCACCCAGTGCACATGACGCTGCTGCTGTCGAGATCTTCCAAGCTGTCACATCACAGCTCAGCACGCCACATGTCACATGTCAGCACATGAGAGCACGCCAGATGGCATAAATGCAGTGCATGACTCGACAGCCTGTCGTCTCCCAAGCAGCTCCCTAGTACCACTGTAGGCACAGCTGCCTGTTCATGGGCGTTCATAAGTGATGCAGCAGGTGTGGCATTTCACTGCCGTCTCCTGCAAGCAGCGCGTGCTTTCTGGCCAGCGGTGTGCAGCCCTTGTCGGTCCTTGCCAGCACTGCTGACGCCACGCGTGCCCTTTGCGCCTGCCCTTGCCTGCTGTTCTATTGCCAGGTGGTGGCAAGCATCAAGGCTGGGCTGTCGCTGCAGCAGCAGATGGACTCCTTCCTTGAAGCTGCCGCCGATTGCAGGCAGGGCGGTGTGGCTGGCAGGCTGCGCGCAGTGCTGAAGGCTCAGCTGCAGAGGTGAACACCAGGTCCAGCAGCACAGCAGACCGCTTGTTTGTGTGTCCCCTGTTACAAATTTTGAGGAAGCACAAGCGCCGGCGCAGATTAAGCATCGGCACAGATCTGATGCCCACCCTACCTCCAGACGCTCTGTCTGGAGGCGCGCCAACTGCGGGTAAGACATTGTGTGGTTGCGCGTGATGACTGCGCTGGTGGTGGGGCCAGGCCGGTTGAGCGGCTGCCTTGAGGAGCGGCTACCTTGAGGAGAGAGTGGGAAGCTTTGCCTACCCTGATTGTGGTACTGTGCAGGACATGTGTTTACTGTTTTTTGCCTTCAACATGTTGCTGTTTGCTGGCAGGCACCTGTGGCTTGATACACACACCCGCTGCTCTGACACCAGCTGTTGGCTGGTTGGATCTCCTGCGCGGTAATCTGTGGTGGCCTCATGCGTATGGTGTGTCACTGCTGTCTCTGCCTGCAGGAGCCTGCCTCATGATGCACACACCCGCTGCTCCGATGGCAGCTGCTGGCTGTCTATCACCCAGGTGCTGCCACGGCCAGCAAACAAGCTGTATGGCGCCTTCCCTACCAGGCAGGCACTCATTAAGGCACTACTCACGTCATGCCACCTGCCACGGTAAGTTATACAAAGCGGCTGCTAGTTTCATTCATGTTCAGAGCAGTGCCATCACAACCAGGAATAGGGCAGTGCTAAGTCGCGCATGGCTTGCGTTATGCAGCGTGCTTTGGTGGGCCGAGTGTGCCACAAGCAGTCGCCAGCTTTGGTGCATTTGTGGTTTTAAACCGACAACTGGGTGTGCGCAAGGGGTCCCAGGTAGAGCAACAATTGCTGCTGCTGCCTGTGCCTTTGCGCTGCATGCACTCCTATCACCAATCGCGTGCTCAAATCTCGCAAGCACCCATGGCGTGCTGTTCTGGTGTCACTGCAGCTTGTCGGATGGCAGCATCTTCACGAGCTTCAAGAGCATACACAAGCGCTGTTTTGACGGCGGATTCAGCAACCTCGTGCCTGTGCCGCCAGCACCACCCCCAGCCTTCTGCAGCACAGGAGCGCCTGCTGCTGCTGTTGGTGGCCTGACAGCATCTATCGCAGCAGCAGGATCTGCAGAAGCAGAGATAGAAGCAATGCCAGCTCTCTTAACTGCAGCTGGGGTGGGTCAGCTGCAACCAACAGCACCAGCGGCTGCGCTGGCTCGCGTAGACAGCACCAAAGGCATCAGCACACAGCTACAGACAGGCAGGAACAACAGCAGCAGCAGCAGGGACAGCAGCAGCAGCCAGCACCACCTGCGCATGGCAAGCAGCAGTAGACACGCTACACGCAACAAAGCGCGCAGCGGCAACGGCCACCACAGCGGCGTAGGTCTGAGCAGCAGCAGCAGCAGCAGCAATTGGGCTGTGCTGGCAGATCGTTGTGTGGTGGCTGGCGGGGGTGCATACGTGCAAGCTCCTGGCTGGTTTGCTGTGCGGGTGTGTGTGCTGCCATCAGAGCACCTGGGCAACCTTCCGGCAATGCTGAGGGTGGGTATGCGGTGGAGCAGCAGGGGCAACTGCTAGCACATGGCACTGCAGCTCAAGCTCAGCATCGCTGCGTCAGCAAGTTGGCACCTACGCTGAACATGTGCAGTATGGCACCACCAAAAGGCAGTCATGATCTGGTGTGTTGCTCCAGCTCAGCACTGTCACTGCCAGAGAGCTGCAGCGCACTGTGGGTGCAGGTGATGTGTTGCTGCTCTGGCATCCCTGCGCTTCCTCAACAGCTGCCCCTGTTGCAGACACCCAGCTTGCTCAGCCAGGGCTCTTCTATGGTTCATGTTTCCTCTGTGCACTTGCAGCCGTTCACCATTTGCGAACTCGTGCACCTGCTGCGCCTCCTGCAGGCACCCTCTGCCGAAGAGGTTGGCATCGCCCCCGATAAGTTCCAGCCGTGGCCCCACGACTTGAACGACACCACGAAGCTGGCGCTGTACCCCCAGCCGGACGGCTTCCTGTTTGGCCTGTTTGAGCGGGGCAGGGCTGATGCACTGGCCTGGGCGCAGCAGCAGGGCTTCCCAAGTGAGGCGCTGCAGCGGCTCTCGGCAGGCGCGGTTCCAGCAGGGGGCCCGCCTGCAGCAGCTGGGGACGGGCATGGAGTGTGTGCTGGTGCCAGGCTGGTGCCTGCTGACGGCATGGAGCTGCCTGTAGAGCTGCGAATGGCAAGACGGGACATGTCTGAGCAGCAGCAGCAGCAGCAGGTGAAGATCGCTGGGGTGCGGCGGGAGCAGCAGCAGCAGCAGCAGCAGGAGGCCACGGCGATGGCAGTGGCAGAGGCCGGCGCGGAAGAAGCGGCTGGTGTAGCTGTTGCGGCAAGGCAAAGCACATAAAGCTTTACAGCACTGTGCACGTGGGTGTATATGCTTGCGCTGCGGAAGTGCTGTGTTGGCTTTTGTGTAAAGATGCCCTTGATCGAGCTGGTGGGTTGCTTCAGGTAGGTGTCCTCATGCTGGGCTCGCTGCTATGGCTGTGTTGGTAACATGGTTGCTGACAACACTGCATCGCCACACTGCTGGATCGCCACACTGCTGGATGGTGTATGTGGCGTATGTATGCATCCTGGTTGTGCTGCTGATGTATTCGTGTGCCTTTATGGTGCTTAACAGTAGTCCTTGCCAAGCAACTTCCAGTCGTATGTCATACGAGCAGGGATACCTGTATGTACAGTCATTACTTTCTCAACAAGTGGGTCTCTATGCGTGTCTTGCAATGTTAAGCACATTTGGCTGCTACTATCTGGCAGTACTGCACGTTGCTGTGCGCTGTGCAGTGCATCTCAATGGTCGCGGCACAGCAAGAGGCTGCTGTTTGTGCCGCCATCACTCAAGCCTTGCGCGGGCATGTATGTATGCGGTGTGCACTGCTGCACTGCTTGTTGCAAGCCGGCAGAGCATGATATGCCGGTTTGCATCAAGCAGTGCAGAGCATGCTGTGCCGGCTGTGGCTAAAGGCACTGCAGTGGGTTAATAGCAGCTGTGCTTGTGTGGGCACAGCAGTGCAAAGAAGTAACTCGTACCTGAGGTGCTTGCCGTCATGTGAGTGTGAATGCAACTTGCTACTGTAGCGTCTCAGGTGCATAGAAGGGCGCATGTTTCTGCTATGGCCATAGTCGCCGATCAGCTTCGTGAGTGGCCCTTTCTCTCGAGTGGCAATGGCTCAGCTGCCCTGCCCATGTCGGGTGCCAAAACTGCTGTATATCTGCTAACACATGATGTGGGTGCCAGAACCGCATGTCGTGTTTTCAAGTGTGTGTGCCGCGCTCTCCTGCGCAGTGTGTTGCTGTTCTGCATGGTGCTTAGCGCCGCAACCATGCGTGGGCGTCTATTTTTTGGAGGCCTACAGGTACCACAGCATGTGCATGGTGAACTTTGGCTGCCCTGTTCATGTTGCATGGTGACTATCTGCGTGCCACGCCGTGTCCAAATGTAACGTGGCAGACACGAGTACCCGTACTACTGTGAGTGTTGCGTTGCAGCATCGATCCAGCAGTGTGAGGAGTACCACTGGTTGGACCTGTCAGCTTTGTTGCAGGCTCATTGGCAGGTGCTGCAGCATCGCCTGCCACCGTGACAGCAGCGCGTGGTGTTATCTTGCCACGTGTTGTCACGCCACGTGTTGCCTTCGTAAAGGAAGCACCAATCGGCGACGCACCTGAGCAGTGGTGGTGTTGACTTATGGCGGCAGCACTTGACACATCTTTTCACAATTGGTGAGGCCAACTTTGCTTGCGTGCGAGCTGTTGTTGCAGCAGGGTGGCTGCTCTGCTTTTCCTGCAGTGATTCTTGCTGGGTTGTCAGCTGCTCTGATTGGCACCGTTGCCAGTCGTCAGTTTTCAACAGTTTGTACAGCACGTGTCGTCAATTGAGGGGCATTAGCTTATTTGCGTGTGCCGTCTTGGAGTACATTTGCCGCTGCATACTTGTACATGATAGAAGTAGCGCTGCAACTGCTCAAACAGATCAGGGGATTGTTATTTCACGGCAGCAAGCTTCAGGCATACTGGCCAGTCATCACTCTGTGCTGCGACACAGCTGCCCTGCAGGAGCTAAGCCTAGCCACAGCGGCGGCTAAAACGAAATTCGTCAGTTCTACGCAGGGTGGTGGTCTGCCACGTCAACCTGGCAGCGCACGTTGTGGGAAAAGACAGCTGCGTGACATGACAACGACGACAACCCGAAACTGTTGTTCATGTTTGCAGTCTGACGAAATAGCATCTGCAGAAGTTCAATTAACGTCTTATGCACGGTCTTTTTTTGCCGAGCTCAACAGTGTTACAAAGCAACACGAACACGCAGTTTTGGCCGATTGCAACAGGGTTGCACGCCTGGAGCGTAAGTTTTCGCACTCCGCTGCATTCCGCATCATTGAATTCAAAAACTTTGCTGAGAATTGCTTAGTAACCTACCTGCTTTGAGCACCGTCACCGGCACCGGGCAGAGTACACGTCTCACTGTCAGCTAGTCGCTTTCCTGGAGTGCCACAGTCAGTACCACCGCTGTCTTAAGACCTTTAACAATATTTTCTACGATGCATCGGATTGTTTAAGCTTTGTCGAAGCCCCCTCGACAGGCTAGCTCAAGCTACGTCCAGAGTTGCAGCCGTTCACTGTGCCGAGCGTCCCAGCAGTCCATGAAGCGTTTCTGCTCAAGCGATACATCACTGCTTGCATCCTACAGCCCCAGCAGCGACGCCTGCCATGGCTACGGCAAGAGCCATCATCAGCAGCAGCTGTTAGAGCCAAAGCGCCCTCGCTACCCCGAGCACACGCAGCAGCCAAGCCACGCAGCGTTTGCCATTACGGATATGATGGAAACGTACGGAACATTGAACAGCTTCAGCGCAGCACAGCGGCCGAAGCCCATGATGCCCAACATGCAGCTGCCAGAGCCTGGCGCTCACCAGAACTCAGCAGCAGCAGTGCAGCCCTCCACGGACTTTGCTGCAGCTGTGAACCCTACCCAGATGATGGCGGCAGGCCAGCCAGACCTCTGCATGCCTTTTGCACGGTCGCCAGGCATGCAGCCAGCAATGGGCAGCTACATGCAGCAGAAGCAACAGCAGCAGCAGCAGCAGCAGCTCGCAACCTGCCAACAACCCTCACAGCAGCAGCAAACCCTACAGGGTGGCGCGGGCAGTTCTGCGACTGTTGTTGCTAACCCCAGTGTGCTCTACGGCTCAGCAACATCAGCTGCGGCTGCAGCGGCACCAGGCAGCCTGCGTGCGCAGTGTCAGCAGATGGCCACCCTGCAGGGCAACTTGCAGCAGCTGCAGCAGCAGCAGCAGCAGCAGCTTCTTGCTGGCCTGAGGTGTGCACAAGATTGGCGGGCCATGCTTGAGCTGCAGCGGCTGCTGCCCAGACTCAACCAGGAGTACAAGCAGGAGATGGCGCTGCTGCTCAAGGCGTGCCAGGTGCGGGCAGCAGCAGTGGGCGCGGCAGGGGAGCGCGACGCATGTGGCAGCCGTAGATGCAGCACCTGCAATTCAATCAGCGCAGCATCAACGGGCCTGAGCTGGGGGTATACCAGTGGTGATGCAGTACTGGGCGGTTCAGCAGTGAATGCGGCAGCGCTGCTTTCCTTTCCCGGCAAGTAGCACAGCCAACTGTACACAGCAGTACTGCTGGAGGAGGTTACTTGAGTCCTGCAAGCCCTACGTGCAATCCTCCTCCTGCTCCCTCTGCACCTGCTGTTTGAATGTGACAGGTGGCTAGCCAAGTCACCAAGACCAGCCTTCCAGCCATCCCACCCAGCGGCATGCTGCTGCTTGATCCTGCAGCCGTGGAGCAGCTGCAGCACCAAGTGCTCTCCAACTGCAACGACAAGCACGCGGCCGTCGCCGGCGCCTTCCGCGTTGCTGCGCAAGCCGCTGCCGCCGCCACCAGCAGCATCGTCACCGGCCGACACCCAAGTACGCGCGGCGCCGCCGCAGCAGCTGTTGAGGTGTTTGGGGGCGCTGGCAGCAGCAGCACTGGCGTCTGCGTCCACTCGTCACCACAAAATGCAGCAGGGCAGCTTGATGCAGCGATCCATGCAGAGGGAGCGGCAGTGCCTGCGGCTGGAGCAGTCATCGCGGCGCTGCAGCAGCTGCGCAGCATCTACCACCAGGAGCTGGTGGCAGCAACATCGGCGCTGTTTGCTATCTGCCGAGGTTTTGGGCAGACCACGCCGGTGGCTGCTGCCACCTCGCAGCCGATCAAGACTGCCCTGGCGGCTGCGCAGCAGCAGCATGTGCGGGTGGAGCAGCTGTGGCAGGATGTGTTGGGCTTAGCGGCTGGCACGCCTTAGTGAGGGCTGGTACTGTGTGTAAATTTGTATGCTACATAATGCGGCTTGTGCTGTGCTTCTGCTGCTGCTGCTGCTGCTGCTGTGTGTATGCTGCTTCACTGCTGCCATTCGTGTGCAGCAAACCACAGAGGGCTTGATGCAGGGTGGTGTGGTGGCTATTGGCTTGGTGCGGGGGGGGGGGGGCATCCGCACGACACCGCTCAAGGTCATGCTGCTCAGCCATGTATGTGGAGCATTAGTCATGTGGGTATTTGTATCAAGCGTGTGGTGCTGATGCGATAGTGTGTGCCGTATCTTGTGGGCACATGTCTTTCCGTGGCATCAATCATCAACATCATGTAGCCATTCAAGGTATAGCATCAACGTCATCGGCCTGTGGCCTCATTGTGCTGTCACTGTCCCCGCTGTGCAAGCATTCCAGCCATGTTAAGCACAACTATGCAGCAAGTCCGGCAGGGTGTGTGCTTGGTCTTCTGTACAGCACACGTGCTGTGTGCGAGTCAATTTGCTCCTGTTTGGCCTGTGGTGCACCACGCCACGTGGCAGCACGCCTGTTGAAGGAAATGTTGGGTGCTGGAGGGCAGTTCACTGGTTTCAGAGGCTGCGTTGCAAATAGACGTACTCGCTCTCGGAGGGCAGGCGTGCTGATCCTTGCTGCTTTGAAGGTGGTGTGTGGTGTGCGTTGCAAGTACAGTCACCCCGGCATCGAATTAAGCATGCCACGTTTGCATGTAAGCATTGATTAGCTGGTCACTGTGAGTGTCAGTGTGTTTGATTGCAGTCGGTTGTGCCGTGTCTTTCAAGACACAAAGTTTTGTGGTGAGGCGCGTGTGCATTTTGAACACAGCATCAGCGCGATTTTGGCGGCCACGTCATGCATGAGGTCGAGGGCGGACACCAACTTCAGTCAGTTGATAAATAGCTGGCAAGTGTCCATTGCTGCGACAGCTGGCTACGTGTTGGGCGGTGGCTAGCGCTGCTGTCGCTGCATGTTTCTGTGTAGGCAGGCAACAGCAGCAGGCTCTAGTTTGCACGTCCATCCCCGTGGTTTAACCACATCACCGTGTTGACTCCCTTGCTGGCTGTCATCCGCTGTGAGCTTGTTACTTCAATTTTCTGCCGCAGTGGCAGCTCCTTCACCATGCAGCACATGCATTTCCAAATACTGCAGCAGGTGAGCTGCATTTCTTCACGCATTCCCTGTCACCGCAATGCTTCTGGACAAGAAGGTATTTTGGCGAAGACATGCATGCTTGCATGCAACACCGCCGGGCTGGTGGCTTTTTGCAATAGGAAGTCAGCTGGACCTCAACTTTTACGATTTACCAGCTGCCACAATGTGGCTGTGTCAACTATACAACTTTCAGTTGTTTTGTCTGCAAGTGCTTGCTCTGCTAGTGTGTCGAGTTGCTTCATACGCGTGTGTGTATACCATCTACTGCATGGGGTATTACCACTTTTTGCTCCAACACCTGCTTCTTTTGTTGCCCTGTCCTCAACTTGGGAGAAAACTAGCAAGCTGCATCTGATCAGGCTGCACGACAGCAGTACTGAACCGCACAAGCAGCGTTCAGTGTTGCAGTTTCTGCGCATCTGCGGAAGCACTTGTCGCTGTCACTTCTTGCACCTGTGCACTATTGTCACACCACAATGTTCAGCAAGTACTGTGGACAGGCAAGCAGCAACTGGGCTGATTTTGCAAGGATATAGCAGGCATTTGCTGCCCCTGTTCTAATGCAATAGCATTGCTTGTGTGTACAACCGTGCGGCCGTGCGGCATCTGCAGGACGGGCGTGCTTACAGCCGCTGTCAGCCTTGGGTGAGGGGTGTGGGTAACTCTGGTTTGTCTTGCTTTGCTGTCCTGCTGGGTTGCGGGTGCTAATCACAACAGGGATGAGGGATGATATATTGTTCAGGACAGGCGTGACCATTGAATGCCAGCCTTGCTAGGCAGCGTTGTGAGGCGGCGCCAGTTGTTTTATTGTTCAAAAATGCCGTTGGTGTTCAAGTGTAAATGCACAGAAGATCTCCTGCTGCACGTGCTCCCACAATTCATGTACCTTAAAGCAGGCTTGGCAGTGGGCCCTGTGATCGCTTGCTGGCAGTGGAACCGCATGCAACACACCTTTTACGTTGTGAACACCATCACTGTGTGCACTGCGCAATGGATGGCATCCAGTGTCATGCCGTGCTGTGTGCTGGTGTACACCGGCACCAAAGCAGCCAACGGTATCCGACTGTACTCGCACCTGCAGGTTACAGCTGTTTGCTTGCTGCAAGCCCTTCATGAACCCTGCAGACCGTGTGCGGTCACTGATTGTCAGGGCCTGGTGACCAGGTGTGTCATCGACCCAGCGTGTTTGCCTGCTTTTATCATAGAGATTTGGACAATGCCTGCTTTGGACTATGAACCGTGTCTGTGG
This sequence comes from Scenedesmus sp. NREL 46B-D3, assembly GCA_014080715.1. NCBI lineage: Eukaryota > Viridiplantae > Chlorophyta > Chlorophyceae > Sphaeropleales > Scenedesmaceae > Scenedesmus > Scenedesmus sp. NREL 46B-D3. The sequence goes on along the minus strand of JACERP010000067.1, from coordinate 129,191 downwards.
GTACTTCAGCTGGCGCAAGTAGCCTCACTTGTATGCCTGGAAAGGCAGCCTGCCTGCAGCGGCTGCTCAAGGTCCAGCGCACGGCTGCCCCTGTTCAGGACACTCATATGAGATGCAGCTTGGTGACATTTCATCTGCACATGTGTACCTGTACAGGTAAAGAACCTTCTTAGCGGCAGCGGCAAGCGGCTCCTGTATTGATCCTGGCTGTGGTTTTGGTCAAGGCGGCCTGAGGCACCGGCTTGTGCCTTGCCAGAACCCCAAAGGAATCTCTAGTGATCTTGGTTGGTAGAACCACCAACCACTAGTCGTTGCAACCACCAATTGGTAGTTGCAACTTAATATTTCCCTTGCTTTTTATACAAAGAGAGCAAACGACTACACGTCACAAACTAATAAACCTAATACAGGGGGCTACACACCGGTTCCGCTTAGGATTTCACTCGAGTTGGCCCTCACTGGTTGCAAGCATTGACGTCTGCGATCACGGCCTCCAAACCACCCAATCTGTCGCAACCGCCGTAACCTGCAATCTGTTGTTATTCCAGTCCAGGTCTTCCGCGTTCGTTTGTCACTTACACGTTCAACAACAGCAGTAGTAGCAGTGGTAGTAGTAGTGCCGTGACACAGATGGTGGCAAAACGGCAGCTTGTGCTGCTTTGCAGCACCACGTTCCTTTATGGTAGGTGCCCGAATGCAGTTTTGCCTGGTTCAACAGCAGCTATGCAGAGCAGCACTTTGTGCGCAGTGGCAGCAGCAGCAGTGGTGACAGCAGCAGCAGTGCCGTATGCTTGTGACAGGACATCAGCTGGAATCAACCCACACAGAGCAATGAAGTTGACGCATGCTGCAGCAGCACTCACAGCATCAGCGATGCTGTTGACAGCTTCCCCCGCAAGCAGGTGCTAACATGCAGCACCACGTCCCAGCACCCTTGGCTCTGCCTTTTAAGCACCCTCCGCTGCTCAGTGGTGCTGTCGCACTGCAGCCCGAACTCGTGAGTCATCACCTGCTGCTCCAACAACAAACTGCACTGCCGTCTGCTACACCAAAACCATGTGCATTTACATGTGTAGCACTCTGCTTCATGGCCCAGGCGCCGCTGCTGCCTTACTTGATTGACAAGCTGGGAGCCAAGGAGAGCAACACATATGGCCTACTAATGAGCACATTCAGTGCGCTGCAGCTTGTGGGCAGCCTGTTGTCAGGTTGGTAGCAGCAAGAGGCTAGGGGGAAGCAGGGATAAAGACCGCCAACCACCTCCTGTCACAAAGCCGCGTCAGCAGAGTCACAAACTGCCTACTAGACTGGCCTGCAGCTTGTGGGCAGCTTGCTTTCAGGTGGGATGCAGTGCATGCTGTGGGCTTGCAGTAGCTGCAGCAGTAGCAGCAGCACCAGCGGGAGACCTGGCCATGCAGTGCTTTGACAGCTGTCTGTCAGTGTAAGAAGGGGGTGTCATAGCACCACACAGCATCAGCAGCAGGAGCAGCAAGGGCAGTACACCCTGCAGCCACTCGACAGCTTGCTCCTGAGGAAGCTGGTCGTAAACAGTTCCAGCTGCGGCTGCAGCAGCAGCAGCAGCAGCAGACGGAGGCAGCAGCAGCAGCAGCAGCAACGCCTCCACCTCTGATGGGCAGCAACGAGACAGCTGTCGTGCACAGCAAGCAGCTGGCACGCCCGCGTACGCGCGCCCCAGCATGCCTGGCAGGTTGTTCGCCAGGAGCGCCCGCCACACACATCACACCAACAACAACGTGCATCAGCTGTTTGTGACACATACGCGATTGCATACTGTTGACACACACACACACACACACACACGCGGGCATGTACATGCGTGCAGTCTTTGACTGTCAACGGCCGACTACAGATGCATGCTGGGGCTAGCCGCAGCTGCTGAACACTGTGCACCTCTTGCATACACGTTGTGCTTCTGGCTTGCAAATCACACTCGCAGCGTCATCGTGCTATGGCGTGAATCGGTATCATGATGATGATGACTCGCAGCGTCACCAGGTGATGCATCTGCCTGGCATGTCATGCACGTGCATGCGGATGTGCAACAGCTTTCCACGTGCCCTGACGCTGCACGTGTCCACGATTGCAAACCGCCGCAGGTCCGCTTGTGGATTCCTATGGTGGCAAGCTGCTGTTGATCATCTCCTTTGCCAGCTCAGCGGTGTGCTACACCATGACAGCCACAGCCACCAGCCTTTGGATGCTGTTTCTCAGCAGGTGCGTGCATCAACGACTACTGCTGAAACCATGGAGCGCCTACAGGCTAGTGTCAGGTGCTTGCCTGTGGCTGCAAGATGAGCCTGCAGCAAACACCCTTGCATGCACCCGTGCCCAGCAGCGCACCAACCCTCACCTCTACGTTTACTCAAACTGTCAACAAACTGCACGTGCTGCGCGCTCATGCAGAGTCGCTACCTTGATGCAGCATGCAGTGCTCGCTGCACGTACCATTGTGACAGCCCAGTCGCCAGAAGACGAACGAGCAGCCCTGCTAGGTTACATTGGCGCCAGCTATGGTTTAGGGTTTGCCCTGGGGCCTTCTGCTGGCGGCTTGCTGAGCAGCGTTACTCTGCAAGCCACTGCTTGGGCAGCGGCAGCAGGGTCAGTGCTGGCGCTGGGTATTGTGGCAGTTGGGTTGCCAGCAGGTGAGCTGGTTTAAGGGCATGCAAAGATGCATGGTCATCATCATCATATTACCCATTCAAGCCATAGCATCAGCGCCATCGGCCCCGCGCCCCACCGGGGCGGAAAGAGGAGGGAGCACTGCTCCAGAATGTTTGCATGCATTGCGCACATCCCAAGACTTGACAAGAAAAGCAGCAATACACGGTGACACCATCAAACATCTTCCAGAACTGCCCCAAATATCATCAGATACAAAACGCAACACCTTGATTGACGAATCAGCCATGGACAAAACGCTGCGCAACTTTTCAGCGCAACCAGGCAGGGATCTGATCTCAGCAAACATATCATCCCTCTGAGCAGAAGTAGCAGGGCAATCAAACATGAAGTGTGACAAAGACTCAACTTCTGCACCACAACAAGGACATCCTGAAGTGGAGTTAGCTCTGCGACCACCAAACTGACTAGTACGCTCATGTACACACAGACAACCCATACGAACACGCAACAGCAATTCAATACCACGTGGAATTGCCACTGAACGCAAGTACGGCCTAGGCCTCCTGAAACCCATAGCATCAACATGAGAGGGATGCACATGAGCCACATACCGACTCAGAGTGGAGCGTTCCAACGTTTCACATGCAATCCTTTCAGCATGTAGTGTCTTGACCTGCTTGTTGACATGGCTCTTGCACGCACTGGCTCTGCCTTCCGCGGTCACAACATTCACACCATACTTGCACAGCAGGCTCTGCACATACTTGTGCCACGGTGTCACCGCCACAGCACCACTAGGACGCCTCCATTCAGCTGTAAACACTTGATTTGGCAGCCGAACGCCCTGCATACGCTGAATCCTGTAGTAGTACTCCAAAGCCCTCTGATGAAGCCACATATGCAACGGTTTCGCACCCCATTCTGCCAAGAGAGCTGAAGAGCATGGGCGCTCCTTGCCACAGCGCATTGCGCATTTGATGATGTCTGTCTGCACTTTGTCAATCAGCTGCAGTTGCCTAGCTGTGGACGGAAACCAAACCTCACTGCCATATTCAACAATGGGACGGACACACGTCAGCAACAGTATGCGTTTAACCTCCACACTGATGCTGCGGCTCTTCCAAATTGGCATGAGCGCACCCTTCACACGTTGCACCTTAGCCAGCATCTTCTCAAAATGTGTGGTCCATGTACAGGTATTGTTGAACCACAGGCCAAGATAGCAGTACTCCGATACAACAGGCACAGGGACATTTTTCCAAACAATGCCGGAGTCGACCAGCTGGCTGGTCTGTCTTGCTGGCAGCACATGCATGACGGCAGACTTCAAGCTGTGGAGCTTGAAGCGCCACTGGCAACTGTAATTGTAAACAGTTGCAGCCACAGCCTGAACTTCAGACAGAGACCCGCAGACAGCAACAAAGTCATCAGCCTGCATGGCTGCCACAACTTGGCCTGCAGGTTCGTCACGAGGGCCCATGAGGGTAACGCCAGGGTGCTTTGCATGCACGTCACGCATCAAGTCGTCGATAAACAACAGGTACAGTGTGGGCGAAATAACATCACCCTCATGCAGGCCAAGGTCGCAGGTGAACCTATCCGTGGTGCAACCCTCATGAGACACCACACGCTGCGCGCCCTGATACAAGTTGTACAAGACACGGAACATCTTGCCACGGACACCCTTATCCCACAGCTTCTGGAACAAGCCATCAAGCCAGACCGTAGGGAATGCCTTGAAGGTGTCAACAAACAACACATATGACTCCTTTCCCTCAGCTTTCCTGCCATTAAGGACCTCGCTGAGCACGCTTTGATGGTCAGCACAACTGCGCTTGGGGCGGAATCCGTTCTGACTCTCGTGCAGCAGCGGCGCCGCTGCTGCTGTAGCAGCAGTTGCGCGTGGCTGCTGCTGCTGCTGCTGTTGTGCTGAATGCTGGCCTTGCTGCTGCTGCTGCTGCTGCTGCTGCTGTGCTTGTGTTTGCTGCTGCTGCTCCTGCTGCTCGCCCTCTGCAAACTTGATAAGGCGCTGATTGAGGACGCTGGTGTAGAACTTATAGAGCACGCTGAGCAGGGTGATGCCGCGGTAGTTGCCTGGGTCTGTCAGATCGCCCTTCTTAGGCATGCTGACGACTGTCCCCGGCACCTGATGTACCTGCTCAAGCTGCCACATGAGGCTGCAGTACTGCAGCAGCATGTCTGCAACTGTGTTGCCTCCGTACTTCAAAAGCTCGTTGACAATGCCTTCCTCTGCAGGGTTGCCAGCTTTGCCTGTGCGTAGACGCTGCAAGCATGCAGAAACCTCGGCGGCAGTGATGGGCAAGTCCAGCGGGCAGGGTGGGGCAGCATGAGGTGCGGTTGAGTCATGAAGGTACTGCTGTACATTGGCGGCAACCTGTGTCATGTGCGCTGGGTCGAACTGGGGGTTTGCGGCGGCAAACGCTGCATGGTTACCAACACGCTGATAGTGGCATTTGAATGCATCTGCTTTTTCTGCAGGGGTTGAAGCCGTCTGTCCTGAGGGGTGCTGCATGACACTGTACACGGCCTCGCTGACATGCTTAGGGCACAGGCGACGCACAAGCTGCCACATATCCTTCTCCCCAAGCGTGCTGTCATCATTTAAGCGGTCTCTGTACGCTGCAGTGATTGCATGCTCGCATCGCTGTTTGTGCTGCTTCTCAGCTGCTTTGATAAGCTGTGCAGTAGCCTTGCGCTGCTGATCAAATGCATCCCAGTCTGCAACAAGGCCGGACTCCCTGAACTGTGTAAAGATGCATGGTGTGTACCGCAGCATCTGGAAACACTCGTTTGTCGGAGCAGCATTGTTGGACTGCAAGCCAGGATCGTGCAACAAGCGTGGTACCCTATAAGTACTGCAGGTGCGCGTGTGTATCTACTGCCTGAGGCAGGTTCAGTCCTGTACTACTGTATTGTATTGTATTGTATTGTATTGTATTGTACTGTATTGTATTGTATTGTATTGTATTGTATTGTATTGTATTGTATTGTATCGTATTGTATTGTATTGTATTGTATTGTGTTGTATTGTATTGTATCAGTGTTGGCATGCCTGCAACTGAGTGGCTGTGCTGAATTACACACAAGCACAAAACGCGCATGCTGCCATTGTTAGTGATCTTTTCTGCACAAGCAACAGGTAATCATAGTTGCTTGGGCTGCTGAGTGCTGGCGCTAGTACCGGGTGCCACTGCCACTGCCGCCACCGCCGCCCCTGCTGCTGCTGCTGCTGCTGCTGCTGCTGCTGCATCACCTTTGCAGACACACCCAGCAAAAAACAGCAACACAACCAGTGTCATCCAAGCAGCAAGAGCAACGGTCGTGGCACGGCTGCTCCAGCGGCGCAGCAGCGCGCATTCAGCATCACAAACTTTGTAGCGGTAGTACGGTATCCTGGCGTATCCTCGCTGCTGCTGGCGCAGGCTTGCAGTGGCCTTGCGCAGTCTGTGTTTCAGGGCACGTTCAGCTTGATGTTCAAGCAGCAGTATGGCCTCAGCAGCAAAGCAAACGGCATGATGCTGTCCTATGTGGGCTGCTGCATTGTGTTTGGTGAGTTGTTCGCTGCTAGCACAGCTTGCTGTGCACGCAGTGCTTGAATGACTCATCAGTTTGCTCTCAAACACATATATGTTGTTGTTGCATTTGGATGCAGAGTATGTGCCAGTCGATTGCCGCTGTACCAGCCTCGTCACTGCGTTGCGGTGCAGCACTCACTCACGGGACCTGCTGCAACCCAACAGCATCGCTCCCCTGCTGCCATATGGCTGCGCTGCGGTGCATTCGACTGAGCTGCAGCACAAGCTGTCGTCATCAAGCCGGTCAGCAAGCGCACGGGAGAGGCAGCAGCAGTATGTGGAGGGTGTGCCTTGATGGCGCTGTCCTTCCTGGCCCTGGGAGCAAGTCAGCAGCTCTGGCAGCTGCTGGCTTGCCTGCTGCCTCTGGCGGTTGCTGGCGTCACTGTCGCCACACTGAATGTGGCGAGGCTGACCAAGGTGAGTCGTTCACAGCAGCATGCGCATGATGTGGCCAGCCAAGTCTAGGGGTTCCTCACAGCAGGGCTAGTACCCAGAGCAATAGCAGTACAAATATTGTTATGCTGAGGCATGTAGGCTTGGTTGTCCACTGTGACGAATAAGCCGTCAGCCCAGTTGCCTCCCCCAACAGTGCACGCTGCTGCTGCCTCAGCGCTCTCCTTTGAAAATATGAAAAATGCGTGTTGACCCGCAATTTTTCCATTGAACGCCTTGACAGGCCGTCCCCACCAGCCAGGCAGGCACAGTGATGGCACTGGACATGAGCTTGGGCAGCGGGCTGCGTACAGTAGCGCCCCTGCTAGGGACATGGACGATGCAGCGCTATGGGTACCCCTGTGTGGCTGGCAGCTGTGCAGCGCTGCTGGTGGCGGCACTGATGCAGCAGCTGGCTATTGGGCGGCAGTTGGCTGCCAAAAGGATACATCAGGCAGAGCAGGAAAGGAAGGAGCAGTAGCCGGTGAGGTGGCATGCGCACCACTAGCTGGCAGCAGGTTGCTGGGTGTTGCCAAGTGCAGCACCTTCGGCCTTAGTGATGTGACAATCAAGCACTGGATGACGTATCAGTGACTCCTGCTCGGACGTGCAACACCTTTCAACCACTGCATGCTCAACATGGGTAAGGCAGTGCAAACTCCAGGTGGACAACGCTGTCCACTGCTAGCAGTGCTGCAGCACGTGTTTGAAGCAAGTAGCACTGCACTTGCTGCCACTTTGTATAATTGCAGCTAATTCTCAGCGTCTGTACAGATTTTATCAACATCAGCTTGACACGTGATCTTCCTACGACTTTCATAAATGGCGGGCGCATGACATGGCGAGTCAAAGCGTCGCAAAGTCAAACTGACTTGTCGCGGCAACGTTGAAGCAATGTTTACTCTTTTGCTGAAACTACAATACTCGCAACAAGCAGGCAATACTTGGTCTGAATACGGTGCAAAGTCCCTTCCGAGGCATCGACCTGACCGAGGGACATGGCGTGCGCTCTTCTGCGAGGGCAGCGTGGCATAGGTACAGGCACGCACGCATTATTGAAAATTATCAATTCCTTGCATGTTACAGGTTGCTCAGGACTGGCTTCATGCTTGCAGGCCGACATCTGCATGCCAGGCTAGTGTCTGCCAGCCAATGCACGCAATGCTCTGCACGCAGTGCATGCACTTATCAGACTCCTGCCTCCATGCCGAACCACTGCAGGCATGCTGAATTTTCAAAAGAGCCTGGCCAACCGAAGCTGCGGTTTCAGGGGCATTGCAGTGCTTGCTGCTGCCAGCAGAGGCAGCACAGGCAGACACGCCTCTACTGCCAGGACAACCCGCATATCAAGCAGCAAAGGGCTGCCGAATGTGTACGAGCCTGGGAACTCACAGGTGCGTTATTTGTGCTGTTCAGCAATGCAGAGCAGCAGCAACTTCTGTGCTGCTTGCTTTTGCATTTCACGCCATCAGCAGTGCAGGAACTGGACCCAGTAGACTAGATATGTGTGCTTTCAGGCCTGGCGATGTGCTTTTGGGCCTACAAGCTGACACGTACCATGCGAAATGCTCTGAGGATACAATGTTTACATGCTGCCTCCCTCTGATAATGCTTGCAAACGTCAACCAGCTTGCACGGGCACTGTCATTGCTCAAACACCAGAGAGCATGGCACGATTTAACCAGGCACGTATTGTCCGCTTGCTTCTCCAGCACCGAACTGAATGCTGGCGTTTGTTGCACTGCAGGCGTCCACCCTCCCGCCTCAGGGCAGGACAAACCGTACCGTTCACAATGGTGCAAGCTTCGCCACATATAGCACCAGCAGCAGCACCAACAAGCCATCAGGCCACAGCACCTCAACTCCCCTTGTGGCATCACCGCTGCCACCAGCTGCTGCGGAAATGGATGATATGCCACAGCATGCTGGCGTGCCCTTGGGTTCTCAGGCAGCTGCTGAGACAGCAGTAGACCCGGCGGCGCCAGCTGCTGCTGGCCAGCTGCAGCATGTCACAGCTGCAGCTACAGGTGATGCTGCACCATTATCGGCACCAGAGAAAGCTGGCACAGAGGCAGACCAGCCAGCAGCAGCAGCACCAACTGCAGCAATCACAGCAGCACATGCTGCCGTGCCTGCAACCAGCAGCAGCAGCAGCAGCAGCAATGGTATTCATCAGGCATCAGTGCTGGCAATTGAGGCCTTTGCATCCAGCTATCAAGTAGCGCGGCAGCTACGCCTGGTCAATGTTGACGCGGCACACACCGGCCTGCACGTCAGCGCGTATGCTGCTGTTGAGCTGGACTCGTACTCCCACCAGCACTCTCCAAACGGGTTTGTTGTTGGCGTGGGACGTGACCGCTATGCAAACATCCACGGAAGCCTCAAAGATGCTGCAGTGCAGGGGCAGCTACTGCGCTTTGTGCAGCGGATGCTGCAGCAATCAGCGGATGGCAGCGGTCAGCGCATCGACAGCGTAGTGGTGTTTGCCAGTCCTGCTGCCGAGGCTGCTTGTGATGTGTACTCCACACCAAGCCTCAGCAGGACTGGCCTCAGCGTTGACGCTGCGGGCCGGCTGCAGCAGCCGCAGAATGAGCAGCAGCAGGAGATGGTGCAGCAGCTGCAGCAGCAGCTGTATGAAGCTGACAGGCATGTGTCGAGCGTGCTGGAAGTGTACCGCATGATACAGGCATTGTGTGCTGCCGCAGTTGAGGCAGTGCAGCCAGCTCAAGGCAGCACAGCAGGCAGTGCAGCCCACATCCAGGATGCCGTGCAGGCGCTGCAGCCAACGCTCACTCGGCTGGTCATGGTTGGGCCTTGGAGTGATGAGCAGCTCCTGCTCCCGATGACAACCAAGAAGCACGAGGCCAGCAGGCAGCGGGCAGCCGCAGCAGCAGCACGGCAGAGGCAGGGCCTGCAGCAGACATCTCCAGGCAGCAGCGTCATCAACATAACATCAGCATCAGAGACAATAGACGAGGGTGAGAGTGAGGTGCGTGACTTCTCAGTGACAGCATCGGGGGCTGAACCAGAGGCAGCTGCAGCAGCTCTGCGAGACGATGCAGCAGCAATGGAGGTAGTTCCGTTTGGGTTGCATAGGCGGCCTTTGCTGGAGCCTCAGCTGGCCGGCAGTCTGACAGGTGGCAACCTGCAGGTCAGCAAGCAGCCCTGGTGCATGTATGGGGAGCTGAAGGGGGCCATGCCGCCCCTGGCAGTGATCACAGACATGCCCGGACTGACAGACGGGGGATGCATCTGCAACGCATGTGATCGGCCAGCTGAAGAGCAAGAGGAAACAGAGGCAGACACAGACGAACTTGGCACAGCAGCAGCAGCAGCAGCAGCAGCAGGGGATACGGGTAGTGGCAGGGAGGTGGCAGTGCAAGAGGGGCCGCTGCAGCCCATCTGGCCGGAGGCACTGATACTCACGCTGATGAAGATGCTGCAGGGCCAGGTGGCAGCCGAGCGTGCCGCAGCTGCACAGCGCATGAGAGGCAGCGCTGCTGCTGCTGCTGCTGCTGCTGCTGCCGCCGGCCCAGCGAGCAGGCGTGCTGGGCGGGACAGGAGTAGGGCAAGAGTAGGCGGCAGCGGGGGTGGGGGTCAGGTGCAGCACAGCGCGGCGGCAGTGGCAGCAGGCCCAGTGGCAACGCAGTGGGGCCTCCAGCAGCTGGCACCACTGAAGAGGAGCGCAGGGAGCAGTTGCGGCACGCGACTAAGCTGGCTCTGGTCGAGTTTGCACGGACAGAGTGCGGCCTGACTATGAAGATAAAGATGAAGAAGGACTACTTGATGTGCAAAATAATCGAAGATGAGAAGGCAAAAGGCAAGCTTGTGGCAGGGTCTGGGCAGAGTGAGCTGCAACCTGCATCATCATCGTCATCATCATGACGTAGACCTGCAGTGACATACCATTTGCTGGCAGCAGCGTAAGTGGATGGACCTGGTGACTGCATCACGACATCAGCTGCTATGCATGATGGATGGCCATCCATATTACCATGGTACTGAAGCATGGCAAGTTTATGCCATCAACCACGGTGCAGTCAGTGGCATGTGCACTGTTTGCTGCATCTAAGGTATTTTGCAAGAAGCAACTTATCATAAGCTGCACAGCACAGCATGATGCTGCTGTGTACATCACCAAATACCAAATACCAAACACCAAAGTAGGGCCACAGGCCCACCCACTAAGGAGCCGAACAAGGCTCATGGGGTCCCACAACAGCCAAGGAGTACCAATCCAACCAACTAATCCGAGGCCTCAACAAGTTCTGAGGATTCTGTCTCTGAGGCACTAGTGTCACTTGGGAGCACAGCAAGCGCCATAGCCGGATCATTTCTAACAAGGAGACAATAGTAGATAAAAGCAGCAACACTACTCTGCCTCTGCTGCATAAAGTCAGCCAAACACCGTCCAAGAGGGCTCACAGCTGGGCTCTGCCACCCTCCAAAATCAACAAACAGCCGCCAGAAGCGATCGCGAACAACCTGATAGATTGCGTCACACTCAAACACAAAGTGAAACTCATCCTCAACTTGGCCAGCACCGCACCGAGAGCACAGTCGCTGTGGCCTGGGCAGCATAGAGTTATCAGCCCTCTCCCACCGACCAGTAGCCACACGCAAGTCATGCGCACCCAGACGAAAACGCATCAAAGATGACAGGTGCATTTTGTTTAAGCCAGCTGTGTTGTGCACATAATCTGGGCACCAACTCAATGGTTACGTCAAATCAAGCTCATCAACAGGGGAGCATGCAAACCAGTTCTCATAGGTAGAGTGCATGACAGTATCAGACCCAGCTACTCTGGGGTTGGCTGGCAAGTCCTGCCACTGCTGGTACAACCATGCTTGGAAAGCACTCTGTACTTTGCTCAAATCAGAGGCATCAAGGCAATGCAAGCCAACCATTGAGTCAGGAATGTCTGCTAGCGTTCCTGTATGGGTATGTAGCGTACGCACAAAAGCCCGAAACTGCCAGAACCACAGCGACCTCTGCCTGCCCTGCTCAACACTGCTGGTGTAGGCCCTCAAACTCAAATCCCTGTTCTCCTGCATAGCAAGAAACAACCAGTCATTGGGGGGTCGTGCAACCATTCGGTGCCACAGGTCCCAGCAAGCTGTGAACCATCCACACCATCACCATGGCAGCGTGAATGCAGCTGGTAGCTTGATGTATCCCGCTCAAGACATGGCAGCTTGTTTTGTGCGGGATCTGTGCTGTGCATGTGCATGTGCTTGACTGGTATGCATGAGCCGGGGTGTACTTCTGATTGGGTTGAATTGCAATTGGCTGCAACAGTTCCACACTGCTGTGACAATTACCAAGTTACCAAGTTACCAAAGTAGGGCCACTGGCCTACCCACTAAGGAGCCAAACAAGGCTCATGGGGTCAAATGTCTCTCCACAAGCAAACGGGGAAAGGGAGGAACAGCATGCACAAGCAGCCAACATACAGTTTAGCCTAGCAATAAATCCATGCGAAAGGGCACAATATTTGATAGCAGCACATGTGGCACGGTGAACCACGCAACAAACCAGGGTGCACGTGGGGTTTGTGGCCCTCCTCTGTGGGGGCAGTATACTCCCTCAAACAAAAGCACAACCGAGAAACAAATATGGGTGTCATGACAGCATGGCCCAGGTGGCATCAAATTGCAACATTATTAAAGCAGCGTGCAACAAGCCTAGTAGGCTTTGGTGGTTCAGGTTAAAGGCAGTTGTTGCACAAATGAACAACAGCAGGCATGGTGTCACGACATACAATGAGTATGCCTCATTAGTTGTGACCGTCACAACCGGGTGCACCCGGTACTTCCTTCGGGACCCGGTGCATGTCTGCAGGTGGCGGTCGCACTGTGCAGGTGTCTGATAGTGCGAGTGATAGACAAAAAATTGGATTCCCTGTTGGACGTGTTGCTGCCTTCGTCGCCATCGTGCGGGCTTTTATAATGCAAGTCAATTCACCCCTGGTGCCGGGGGCTCGCCTGCTGCCCGCACCCGAACCATGACGACGGGGTAAATCTTTGATTAGCAAAGTTCTTAGCAGAGATCTCGGTTTCGACTTTGTATTGCGTCAGAGCGGTTTCGGGTGCGGGCTGCAGGAGGGTTGGAGGGGCCCCAAAGTAGCAGTCTGAGTGCTAGTTTGTGCCTTTGCAACGTGTGACTTTTTGCAACCCTTTGACATTGTTTGGGCTTCTCTGCCTGTCCCTCAGCTCAAAAGGCCTGGGGCCTGGGTGACGTAGCCAAAGCCGATACCCTCGCAGTCTGTGCTCACATGATGCTCATTATGTTTCTTCCTGCAGCATTAATTTCAGATATGTCAACATGGTGTCGGCGTCCTGAAGCGCAAGGAGTCTGTGAAGGCAGTTGAGCGCACGCGCCCATACTTGGTGACCTTGATAAATGTTCACCGTGCTGCAAACACCGTCACAATTACAATGCTGCTGCATATACCGTGACAATTGCAATATTTATGCTGACGCAGACTCCCGGTATGTATTAGCAGGTGCCATTACTGTCGGGTGACACAGCACTTCATTGGTTTTCCACCTTCTTATTTTCATTTCGATCGTAAAAAGGAAGCATGCAATGACGTATAGCAGTGAACTTTATGCCTAATCGCACCCGGTGTGACACACCAAGCAGGGACTTAGGGTCTCGATCAACGACGTCTCCGGCGTACCTGGGCCTACGCATGTGCTTGGTCCACCCTCAAACTTGCATGTTACGCCTTGTACAACTGGTTTCTTTGCCTGACTCTCATCGACCTTCGTGTCTGGTGGATCGCACGACCTCAAGGGTCGTTGACAAGTGCAGCTGGTGACACCACAAAGCAGCTGTGAGTTGACGTGTCTTCCTAATTACATGCGTTGAATTCATTGTTAATTCGAATTTTAAGCGCCAGCTATCAGCTCTGCATGGCATACGCACTAATGAGCCGGCTTGCAGCTCTAGCTCTACGGCCACATACCAACTGTGCAGCTTCAACCATGATTTTAACAACTAAAAACATGTGATCAAGCTGCTGATCGAACAGCAGACGGTATGGTGGTTTGGCAGTGCCACACAGCAGCAGCAAAAGTGTGAGCGAGGGAGCAGCAGTTGTGGCTCATTCCTGGTGCAACATCGCGAATACGCCTATTGAAATTAATTGATATCAAAATGGAGTGGGGTACTACTGCACAGCAGAGAGTACCTTGCAGCAGCAGCATGCATCTTGCCTAGCAGCAGCACCAGCAGCGCTAGCAGCAGCAAGGCACAATGGGATGGCGTATGACACCACGGCAGCCATCTTTCACTGGCTGCCTTATCTGATATGTATTCGTTCCATCATGGCACTTTGCGCTGCTGGAACTCTGCTTCTTTTGTATGCAGCTGCAGGGACAGACCAGTTATCCCTCGAACACCTGAGATGGCCGGGGCCTCATTTTTACCATTCAGCGCGGCACTGCTGCCGGTGCTGCTGCTGCTGTTAGGTTCAGCTCAGGCAGCACCAACAGTGCGAACAGACCAGAGCCCAGTCTGCAACTCGGTGTTCCCTCAATGCCAGGCGAAGTGCAAGCAGGGGCAGGACTACATGTTTGTCTGCTCGGCAGGCAATGGACCAATGGGAGGCCCGTACATGCTGTGCCAGTGTGTTGCACCTGCTATGCCAGTAGGCCCTAGGGCACAGGGTGAGTCCCACATGCAGAACATGCATGGTACTTCACGTGTCATAACTGCAGGCGCAACAAAGCTGCATCAGCAGCCTTGTGAGCCTCCACCCTTGCTCTGCTGTGAACCATCCAGCAGCTGTTGCAGCAGCATGTCCAGCAGCAGCACCGGAGGTAATGCCAGCTGAACACCCCATTGTTCACATCTTTGAGACAGTACGGCAGCATGCTGCTGGTAGAGACAGCTCCTCTCAGCAGCGACAGCAGGTGCTGTGATTGAACATCACACGTATGCATGTTCCATACTGTGCTCGGTTGTCATGAGTGCAGCATGCACCAACCAAACAGCACGCAAGCGCACACTGCATGCTGCAAACTGCCTGGTATGTGCCTTCTACTTCCCATCTCCTGTCAAGTAAATGATCTGGCTTGTGCTTGCAGCTGCATCACTGGTGCTGGCCAACTGGCCTGGCTCAAGGGCCTGCAACGACAAGACCTGGCTGAACGACTGCACCTCCAGGATGAGTGTGCAAGTTGACAACTCAAGCGTTCTTTTTACACCAGCAATTCAGAGCTTTGCTAACGAGGCATGCGACCCAGCTCCAGGAGTGGTGATCGGCCCGAGGGGAACGCAGGCTGCAGTGTCGTTCCCTCAGTACCCCATCGGTTTGACCAGCACAGGCCCTGATGGGACTTTGACCATCGACTTTTCAGTCACAGCTGCTGATGACCCCAACAACATGGACTGGTCGCAGTGCATTGTGACATACAAGATCGTCCAGGGCAGCTTCCTGAACCCGCAGCTGGGCCTGGGGCCGCAGCAAGGAGCAGCGGCGCTGCAGCAGGCCAGGCAGCAGCAGGCTGTGGCGGCTGAAAGCGCTGCCAGCAGCAGCCAGCCGCTGCTGCTGCTCCTGGTGCTGGTGGCAGCAGCACTGGTGCCGCTGGTGTGGCTGTAAGCTTTGGCACTGTTGGGCAGCTGTGGCAGGTGAACAGCAGCAGCAGCAACAGCAGGTTGATGCGGGTAACGGAACTACTGGAAGATTAATTCATGTATGTTTCTTGTATTCCACGGCTGTAGCCATGTCACTAGAGAGGCTGCACATCCAGCTTTGATGGGGTGAGCTTGATGCATTGTCACAGCCTGACACCGCCTAGTGCATGGCAATGTTTGCACAGCCCAGCACCATGCCGCAGCATGCAGGTGTTCCATAGTGTTGCTAGCTGTGGCATGGCTGCCTGCTGAGCGGCCGGCAACGTAACGCAACATGTTCCTTTGATTTGAATTTTCTGGGCATGCTGCCCTACATGCAGCAATTGCTGCCCACGCTGCAGCTTACTCATGCATGTACCATGGTGACTGTGACGCATATGTGCCGTAGCTGTGTCTGCTGGTCATTGCATATGCAATGGCGTTTTCAGCAGCAAATTGTGCAGGATGTTGCGACCAGGCACTCCAATGTTGGGTCACCTTTGGGTACCCAGAGCGGTGTTAGCCATAGCATTGAGTGTAGAGCGTCCTTGAAATGTCGGCTGGTTGTGTGTCACCGCGTATGACGCCCTACCGCAGGCCCATACACTAATACGAACGAGATCGATGGAGGGGACTGTGATTCGCACGACCAATGGCTGCCACCAGAAGGATGCTGGGTGGTGTCAGCATGCAGGGGAACCTGCCGCTGATGACGCAGCAGCAGCTGCAGGTAGCCGTTGGTTGCAGTCATGGCATCACCTTTGTACATGCAATTCGTGCAGCAGGGCATTGATGGAAGCCAGATGGGCTGGGGCGCTGCTGTGCGGTCGCTGCTGTGGCTGTGCTGAAGTAGCAGTGCCCAGGCGAGATGGGTGGGAGCGGCGGGGCTGGTGTGGTGTTGTACCACAGCACCAGCAGTGCCAATGTAGCGCCTGTTGTGCGCATGTGTGGCTGGCGTGAGCATGCGTGGGGTGTTTTGTGCAGCACTGCTTGATCGCAGTCATCGCTGCGCCCTGTGTGGCAAACATGCACACCGTGTGCAAACTCGTGCATAAGTGTGTGCTGCTGCTGCAAAACATGTTATTTATGGCTGCAAGCATTCTGGAGGTGGAATTTGGTTGTGCTGCTGCATGCCGCGGCTGAGCTACAACAGCAGGAACTTGCTTGACGCAGCTATCAGCTCAAGCTGCCGCCTGGGATGTTCAAACCCTGCACTGTCTAATTTGCGACTTTTGGTGGCATGCAGCATGCAGCAAAACCTTACCTGCTTGCCACATGCAAATGCTTGCTGCTTGTGTATGCAGGACTTGTGGGTGTTACAAGTCACATTATGCAGCTGCATTGCATGAGCGACAAGCAAAGCTTGGTGCAGTGCCAGCAATCCATGTTGTTCAGTGCAGGCTACCTTGGCAGCGTTTGTGTGCAGCCGGTTGTTGACCACATGGCCACAGGGCTCGAGCGCTGGCAGAACTTCACTGTTGTGCATTGTTTTGTGGTGCACACAGCTTCAGTGCTGGCAGCTACAGGCGCAGTGCAATTGGGTTGGCAGCGCCTCAGCAGTATGTGCCTGCTCCTTTTGTATGATTTCTTGCACTACAGAAGCATCAACATAGGACCAGCTACATACCTGGGAGGCCTATATGCATAGCAACCCAACTGTTGTCCTGAGTTGATACTGCACAAAGAGTGCTGAGCAACCCTTCCAGCACAGGTTGCACATGCTGCGGACGGTAAAGCATGGTGCCACACAGTGTAGAGTCAGAGTCACAGTGTAGGGTTACCAGGCTACGGTGGCATGTAGTTCTGTGCTTAGCAGCAGCACCGCATCCATGGCAGCGGGCCAGCACATGCCAGGCTGCAGCTGGGTGTGCACGAGTTTGTCAGCCACTGGTGTTGTGCAGGTATTGCATTGTGTAGCTCTGTTCCATTGGCAGTTTGTGCTGGCAGCAGCTGCTATTTCTGCAGGATCTTGCGTTGGCGACCCTGTGGTGGTGAACCACTGTACGTTTCCATGCTTGGTGATCGGGAGAACATGGGTAAAGAGGGCATGGGCAACACACTGAGGTGCTGTCACAGCTGTCTGTTGTGGAAATGTTGGATCAAGTCAGGCCTTGAAAGCAGCAGCATTCAAGGAGTGTGTAGTGTGTCAGTTGATAATGGGCCCCGGGCCGTGAATCCACGCAGCCCACGGTGTGCCACTACCACTGCTACCCATGCATGCATGCCACTGATATGCATATGGCGCTGATGAGATCAGCAGTGCCGTTCATGTTTGCAGCCTGTCCATTGCTGGCAGGTGCCCCATCCATACGCTCATCAGTAAGATCTAGGTGCACACGGCAAGATCTGGGTGCCTTCGTTTTATTGGCAAGGGGAGAACCCTAGTCCTGGTCTTAAGTGACACTGACTAGGTGTGCTGATCTCAAGCTCATGATGTGGCATAACAACGGGATACCGCTGCCGCTCACCAACTTGTAAGACGACTTCAGGAATTGTAGGTTCAAACACCGGCTGTCTCCAATTGTGAATTCAGCTCGCCCGGACAGCCCTCGACACGTCTGGATTCTTTGCTGATTTGCATATCAAAACCGAAGTTGCAAGCAAAGACGTTAGTTTCTATAACTTCCGTAGCAGCAGCCTGCTCGGCGTGCCACATTGACTTTTGAGATGAGGAGCAAGCCAGCCACGCTTGCCACGGCTGGCAAGCGCCTGACTGGTCCCCCAGAAGGCTATGGCAGAAAGAAGGAGATGCAGGTCAAGCACTGGCTGGTGGGCAGCGCACAGCACACATCAGTTGCGGATGCAGCAGCAAGTGGAGGGCCAGAAATAATAGCAGAGGTAAGTGCTTGCAGGTCGTAGTACAAAACTGTTGCCTAGAGCTCCGTCTCATGTCTGCTATGCAAGGCTTCACCTGCTGTTGTCTAACAGAGACGAATAGGCCATAGCTGCCAATGCTGATCATTCAATATGTCTGCACCACTTCTTCTTGCATGCCTGTCCCGGCAGCCATCCCTTTACCCCAATCAGTCTCTGGATGACGTTTACAGACAGCTCAGGGACAGCACAGACAACCTTGCCAGCGTGTTTGACGCCAAACTCAACAGAGCTGCAGCATCAGATACTGGTGCGTAGCCTGAGCATGTCAGCACAACTATGCGTTTTTAACAATGCTTTGTGCATGGCGCAGTGTATACGACATCTGCAATGTGATGGTGAACGTATTGCACCCCTGCAGCTGCGGGTGGGACCATGTGCTTCGCCTACTCCGTGTCCATGCTCTTTGCTGTTGCTTGCAGGAGATGGCACTGCAGGCCCGCTGAGCCAAGCACTCTCAGGAGTTGCAGAGCTGCCAGCTCTGGTCAAGAACAGCAATGGCAAGGCAGCAGAGCAGGGGGCCACCACCAGTGCCACACCCACTCCTCAACAGCTGTGCTCTGCGGTCGTCAGCAGCAAGCAGCATCATCATCAGCAGCAGGGCAGCACACAGGGGCAACATAATCAACCCCACTCCCCATGCGGGGCAACTGGCAGTGCACATGCTGAGTTGTTGCAGTGTGACCAGGCGCAACCAGCTTCCAGTACGCAAGGAGCAGCAGCTGACGGTGCTGCAGTCAGCAATCACACACCAAATGCAGGGTCATGTCGTGCCGATGATGCAGTTGCTGCGTCGGCATCTTCTGCATCGATCGTGACCACTGTGCAGCTTGATAGCGGCAGTCAGCAACAGTTGTCAAGACCTGCAGCAGCAATATTTCAACTGCTGTCTTCAGCAGAGCATAGTGCCGTGCCTATTCAGCAGCAGCAGCAGCAGCAGCAGCAGCAGTCTAACAGCGCAGAAATATTGCTGCTCAAGCAGGCATTGGTAAAGGCAGCAGAGGAGCATCAGGTGATTCTCGTTTCTGCTCAGTTCAAACTGGTGTAGCATGGGTGTTTGCTCAAGGCATGCCCAATGCTGTGCTGGCCAAACAATGTGCTCCACACTCAGCATGCATGCTGCCTGGCTTGCAGAGTTACATGCAGCAGACACGGGCAGAGCTTGCTGCTGCCAGGGCTGCCACAGATGCAGCCAGAGCTGCAGCAGCCAGTGACACAGCAGCAGCTGGCCACCATGTTGAAGCACTGCAGCAGCAGCTGGCAGCGGCAGAGCAGCAGGCAGCAGCAGCAGTTGCAGCTGGTGTTGCAGTCCGGCAGGAGGCCCACAGGCACCGGCTAGAAGCAGAGGATGCGATAGCTGAGCATGGTGAGCAGCTACAGAAGATGCAACAGCAGCTGCAGCTAGCCACACGGCAGATGCAGGAGCAAGCGGCAACGCACGAGCAGGTGAGAGCATGCAAGTTGTCACGAAGGCATGCAGGGCTGTGTGTTCTGGCTGCTTGCAGCTGCACTAAAGCGCTGCAGTAAGCCATGCTGCCATTGTACCACACACGCTGCATCAAGCCATTGCTGGTGCCTGATGTTATGCAGCACGTGTCTTGCGCATTGCCTGTTGCTGGTGCCAACGTTCAGGGAGCTTGCGGCCGTCTTTTTGCAGGCAATGCAGGCGACACAGCAACAACTCCAAGCTGTCAAGGACCAGGCTACAGGCAGCAGGCGCCAGCTGCAGCTGGCACAAGCATCTGCAGCAGTCACAGAGAGCAGCTTGACTGCCCAGCTGCATGTAGCAAAAGCCGATGCCCAGCAGCAGCAGCAAACCATCGAGGAAGCACAGCAGAAGCTGCAGGAGCTGTACCAGGTGTGGCACTGCTGCTGTGCTGCCTGCCCCAAAATTGAACTTTGCAACGCTTGCATAATATATGCAGCTGACAGCCGTTTGCAAGTTTTGCCTCACCCTGTACCTGGCAATAAACATGCTTGCTGTTGATGTTGCTCTTGCAGCTATTTCAACAGGAGCAGTCTGCAAGGCAGGCAGCTGAGGCATCAGAAGCAACCGCTATGGCTGCTGCTGCTGAGCATGCACAGCTGTTTGGGGCGCTGCTGGCGGAGGCGCAGCGCAGCAGCGTGACCAACCAGCGCAGAGCACTGCTGTCGAGTGCTGCCCCTGCTTGCCCAGCTCAGCGCGCACCAGCAGCAGTGGCCGCAGCACCACTGCGAGGCTGCAGCAGCGCCAGGGCAGCAGACAGGCCTGCCCAGCGGCAGCACACAGTATCAGCCTCAGGATCTTGGCCGCCAGGTAGCAACGAGCGATCTGTGTCAGCCAGCATGGGAGTTCAGGCAGCAGGCAGCAGCAGAGACAGGGATGCGGCTGGTGCTGTGGGTGTGCACCCGGGGGGGACCCGGCGCAGCAGCGCGCAAGGTGCCACAGGCAGCTGCAGCAAGGGCTGGCTGCTGAGCGCAAGGCGCTGGCTGAAGTGGCTGTGATGCAGCGGCGAGCAGCGGCTGCCGCGGAGCTGGAAGAAAGTAAGAGGGTGAGCGTTGTGCTGTGCAGCATGCAGCCCTTGCCGCGCCTCGCTGCACTTCTTTCAACAGAAGGTGGCATTTGCTGCTGTCTTCAATGCGTCGGCAGTCACAGCGCCTCCCTTGGCACATGGATTACTGCTGTGTGGTACAAACACAAGTTGAGCACCCACATACACGTGCATGTGGTGGTCTGCTGGTTGGTGCGCTGTGTGGCATGTCATGCTGCAGGTGCAGCAGCTCCTTGCAGCAGCACCTGAGGCCTTAAAGGCCCTAGGTCTTGCATACAGGGCGTTTGTGTTAGCACCAGGCAGCTCACTGGATGCTGGTGCAGTGAGCAGCGCAGCAGGATCTGCAGAGTCAGGTGGAGCAGCTGCAGCAGAGAGCTCAACAGCTGAGGCACGTCGCCAGCTGCTGCAGCAGCTCTCCCTGCGCTACTGCTTGTACAGCAGCCAGCCAGCAGAGTATGAAGCCAGCAGCGCTGCACCTGCAGTACCTGACGCTTGCACTGCATTTGCTGCAGCAGTGCTCAGCCTGTCAGCGTCTGTGCTGCTGCTGCTCCCACATCCTGCGGAGCTTGAAGGCAAGACGTGAATGATGCTGCTTGCAATGCCGTGTCAGGCTGCCTGCCGCTTCTGCTGACTGCCGTCCGAGGAGGCCTGCCAGTGCATTGCGTTGGCCAGCTGGGGCAGCAGGAGCAGCAGGGGGTTATGGCAGCAGCAGCAGCTGCCGGTTGGTCTGATCAGGTGGGCACCAGCTGCTGAGTCAGCGGGCATGCCGCTTACCTAAAGCCACGGCCATGTACGCAGCGGTTGTCGTCAAACATGTCTCGTTGGTTGCTTCTATATGCTGCAGCGTGCACTGCTTGTGGATGATTGGGCTTAGCGCAAGGCAAGGCAATGCGCTCACCCAATGCAACGATTGCCGCTGCCGTGCATTCAGGACTGCTTGGCACTCGCTGCAGCGCTGGCAGGCTGTGTCAGTGTGGACACCAGCCGTGCTTCAATCACGGCAGCAGTCAACCAGCTGCAGTGCAGGATGGGCCTCAGCGACGTGCAGCTGTCCCTGCTGCCGGCATCTGCACTGAAAAAACTGGCGGCAGGGACGGCAGGATTGCTGGGTGTGCCAGATCTACGCCACCTCAACTGCCCTGGCCTGACCAACTTGAGGTTGGACTTGACTGGCATGCACTGTGCAGCGGAAGCAGCATGGTCTCAGCAGCAGCAGCAGCAGCAGCAGCAGCAGCAGCAGCCCAGCAGAAAGCTGGAAGCTGCGCATGCACAGCAGGCGGTGCTTGGCCTTGTATGTAGCATACTTCACGGTAACAGCACTGTCAAGGTGTTGAAGCTGGAGGGAGTTGAAGCAGCAGCAGCAGGTGTGATTGCCGATGCAGTGTGCAGCAACAGCCGCAGCTGCAGCACTAGCAATGCTGACTTCTGCAGGACGCTGGAGAGCAGTGACATCATGCACAGCAGTGCTGCAGGCTGCCAATTGAGCCTGCTGGTGCTGAACGGCATGGCAGTGCCAGTCAAGGCCTTAATAGGAAGCAACGGGAATCCACAGGGCAACAGCAGTGGCACGCAGGCATTGCTGGCTGAGCTGGACCTTTACAGTAGCAGCAGCAGCAGAAGCAGCAGCAGCACTGCAGCAGCCACCGGCAAGTCAGCTGCAGCCAAGCAAGGTGCTGCAACGACAGGCCTGCCAGCTTACAACCACCAGCAGCAGCAGCAGTCTGGCATGTTGCTGGAAGAAGAGCATGTGGTGTTCTTGGGTGTGCTGCTGTCATGCTGTAGAAGCCTGAGGTGTCTGCGGCTGCCGCTGCTGGCACCTGGTGTCAGTGAAAGAGCAGTTGAGCAGCTAGTGAGTGCGGTGCTGCATCTGCAGCTTCTGGAGAACTTCAATGGTATGCCAGTGCAGCATCAACCAGTCAGTGCAGTCGATTTTGCAGGGGGGTTGGCTAGTGAGCAGCCAGCGAGTACATCCGGCATGCTGGTAGGGTGGTGCCTGCATCAACCAGATGCAGCAGTCCTTGCAAGCAGGTAACCAGCAGCAGCAGAAGCAGCAGCAGGCTTGCAGAACCGATGAACAGGGCCCCCAGCTGGCAGCATGTGGAGCTCGCCACAGACATGCACAGCAGCTCAGCGGCTGCAAGGCGACACCTGAAGATGGACACGGCGCGGCCAGCAGCCAGCAGTCAAAGTGGCTGGACTTGAGCGGGAGGCAGCTGTGTGCTGCGGGTGCAGCGCTGCTGGTGCAGTGTATGGCTGCTGCTGGTGCGGCAAGGCCAGTGGGCCTCTGCTTGTCAGGTGAGGGGCTGCCTTGAACTGCATAGCTAGCTTGAGTTGCAAGGTGCCCACGATTGCGTCTAATGTCAGTGGCATTGCAGCGGGTGGACGGTAGAATGATCCACTGCCATGAAACAATGGACAGCAGCCAGAACTTGGTTGACCCCGTGATGGTTGCTGGTACATGAAGGCAGTACGGCAGTGCAACGGCCAGCTGTCAGTGTGAGCACGTAGGGCTTGCCGATGACCCCACAAGCGAAGGGACAGAACACTGCCAGCTGTGGTGCGGCAAAGCATGCATGCATATGCAGAGTAGCCACACCACTGGCATTCACTAGTATCTGGCTCGTTTGGTGCTGCTGCTCAAATGCAGGGTGCCAAATCGGCACACTTGGGGCCCAGCACCTGGCAGCAGGGCTTGCCAGCGTATACAGACCTGCACAAGCAACAATTACTGGCAGCAGAAGCCAGCTGCAACAGCAACCAGCACACACACCATGCCTGCGCGTTCTGCAGCTATCAGGCAATGCGTTGGGACCAAAGGGGCTGAAGCAGCTGCTTGCCGGCTTGGCTGCGGCACAAGCAGCAGCTGGTGACAGCCTGCTGACGCAGCTGCAAGTTCTTGAGCTAGGATGCAATACACTGGGGGATGCTGGTGCAGCAGCGCTGGCGCAGTGCTATGAGCACCTCAGCAGTCTGCAGCTGCTGGGTTTGAGCGGCAACGGGATTGGCGCTGACGGCGCACGTGCGCTGTTCGGTTGCTTGACTGGATCTAGCAGCAGCAGTAGTGCTGCTGGCGGCAGCAGCTCTGCCTGCAGTCCAGCTCGCAGCCAACCTGGGGCAGCGTTCGGCAGCACGGCAGCGGCAGCAGCAGCACGGCAGCAGGCGCTGCCGGCCCTGCGTGTCCTGCAGCTGGGTGGCAACTTCCTTGGTGATGCTGGCGCTGCAGCTCTTGCAGCAGCACTGCCGGGGCTGCAGCAGCTGCGGCAGCTGGAGCTGCAGGACAACTACAGCATAGGTGAGAGTGAAGTGCACCACCTGTTGCTTGCAGAGGTGGATGTCAAATCCAGGCTGCTGGGACCGCACTATGTTCAGGTTAAGTGCTGGCAATGCATCGGCCATCACACATGGCTGCTATGTAAGGGTTTCGACCGCCCAAACATGGAAGAAGAAACTGGGTATAATTGCCACAAACCCTCATGAGCCGAACGACGGCTTGCCAGGCTAGTACCTGAGGTTCAGTCCCGTAATACTTTAATGCATAGCATTGTACTGTATTGTATTGCAATGTGTTGTAATGTATTGTATTGTGTTGTGTTGTGATTTGCTTAGTAAGGGTGCATTGCTCGACCTCTCCCAGAGTCAGCAGAGTCAGCAGCTGGCGCATGTGTCTTGAGCCATGCCACGGACAACTTGAGACTGTATGGGCCTGCTGCAGGGTGCGAGGGTGTGCGGGCGCTTGCGGCTGCGCTGCCGCTGGCCCCCAGCCTGCAGGAGCTCAACCTTGCAAAGAACTGCATTGGCCCCCAAGGAGCTAAGCTACTGGCAACAGGCCTGCAAGCAAATGCAGCTGCAGCAGCAGCAGCAGCAAGCAACGCTGCTCTGGACAGCACAACAAAGGATGCAGCCAGCGGCAACTGCAGCAACATCAGAGGCGGCAGTGCCTTTGTTGGGCTGCGGTATCTGGAGCTAGAGTGGTGCAAGCTGAAGGTGGAAGGTGTTGCACATGTGGCAGCTGCTCTGGTCATGCAGCGGCCCGGGCTTGGTGCAGCAGCACAGCAGGGGGTTGGTGCACAGTGCTGCCTGCAGCGGCTTGGCCTGGGCAGGAACGGGGCAGGCGACAAGGGTGTGAATGTGAGTTGGGGCAGCTGTGAAGCAGTTGCATGCTACGCAGTGCTTAACTGTCTAGTGAAAGACAGCAGCCTCGTCAATGTTGCTGATATGCATGGAGCCCTGCGCTGTGTTGCGTGCTGGCATGCATGCATACGATCCAGCAGAAATACTGCATGATGGCTCGGTGCACGAACGCATGCAGAGCTACTGCGACTTAGCACCTGTGTGTGCCGCCAGGCGCACCTTGTCCAGAACATGTCACCCCTGGCTGCTGCTGCTGCTGCTGCTGCGCTGCTGCTGCTGCTGTTGCCCCTGCTGTGCCTGCCCTGCCAGGCGCTTGTTGAGGCACTTGCAACCAACAGCAGCCTGCAGCAGCTGGACCTGCGCAGCAACGCCATTGGACTCATGGGCTGCCGCATGTTGAGTGCACTCTTGCAGGACCACAACAACAGCATACAGGCACTCCGCCTGGCTGGCAACATGGAGGAGCCAGATGGCACGCAAGCCCCAGTGCTGACGGTACGTGCAAGGAACGTAGAAAAGTCGTGCACTCAAGCCGCACTAAAGGCCTGAGACTGTGCATGGCGGTAGTGGTGCTGCATGCAGCGCAGGCACCATGTCGCATCTCTGGCAATTCTCAAGCAGAGTGTACTGATGACCAGTGTGTGAGCAGCTATGCTGCTGGCCACGGCTGTCATCTGCTGTGAACAGCTGTCTTGTACCAATGCACACACAGCGCATCTGCAGGGGACAATAGCTGTTGTACTAATGTGGCTGAAATGTGGTGCTGTGAATGATGTAGTGCAATGCAACTCTGCATGCATATTCCGCACTGGCAGTGCTTGGTGCTGTGCAGCAGCACTTCACAGAGCCACCATGCTGTCTTGCTGGTGGTTGCAAGTGCCAAGCTACTGTGGCACTTGCTGGCCATGTACTGTGATTGCTGGCCACTTGATTATCAATCGGGTCCAGTATGGGCTGTGCTGTGATTGCCAACCACCTGCTGTTTCGTCACTTGGTACTACTTAGTAAGCACTTGCTGTCTTGCTGCTGGTGCTGCAGGCACTGGAGGAGCTGGCAGGCGCAGATAGATCCGCACTGTGCTGCGCAAGGCATGCACTGTAATGCACACAGCCTGGGACAAAGTGCCTATGCAGCAGCTGTCAAAGCCTGTGGAAGACGGTCATTGCATGTGCAGTGCTGCAGTAATAAACTTGTGTGCAGGGGTGGTGGCATTCAAGATCAGGAACTGCTGGTTTGAACACGATGATCTTGCAACAATGCAGTGTGTGCAGCAATGCAGTGAATGGCCACCATCGGACGGAGCAGATGCTTAGCAGTGCAGCACATATCATCACTGCCCGCCAGGTCCGGCTGGAGGCCACCGCAGCCGAGCATTATTCCTGAAACACAGTGTCTCCTTGAAACAAGATTGAAACAAACACACAGGGACACCGCCAACTGAATGTATCCCGTGTTCTGAATTTGCCATCAACGCGCCCTTTTCAAACGACAACGCGTCCGCCCAGCTCTTCGTGACGTTAGCAAAATATGATTAAGCAGTGCGTATATAATTGTCACTCGGCGTAAATTTGGCTTACAGAGCACTGGTGCTGTGTGATGTACTGCTCAATGCAAGCGCAGGCTGATGGAGCCCCCTGCAGGTTCCAAAGCCGCAACCAGTGCTATGATCAGCAGCATTCCTATGTATACACCCCTTATGAGTCATAAGGAGTGTATACATATGTTATGAGCAATGTATTTTGCTGAACACGACCCAGGCAGTTGTCATAACAGATCCCATAGATCCCCACATGAGCGGCTCATGAGCCACCCTTCATGCTGAACTGCTGCATGTACCATTCCCTGGAAACTCAGTTTTTCTCTCAGCCATGTTCAGCAACGCTGAGCACATCTAGGCCTCGTTCACTGTGTAAATATGTCTGTAGGTAGTCGTGTGCTACTATCTAGGGGCAGCCCTGCTGATCTTGAACGAACACGTACCGCCAGCCGCTGGGCATCCTGCGCCGATCGGGGAGACTGGTTGTTCACGTACTAAACTCTTAAAATGGTGGCCCCTCCCCCGCCCCTAGAGGACGCAGCGATCAGCCGGGAGAACAACAGAGCTCCCAGCAGAGTCTGCAGGTTGCGTGGCTTGCCTTACACGGCTTCAGATGACGATATATGTAGCTTCTTCTGCAACTTCACTCTGGATGAGGTCTACATCTGCAGAAGAGATGGTAAGACTTTGCAAGGCCTGCTGCGGGACTACTGTACTCCTGGCGTGCATCGTGACTCTAGCAAGCTGCAATGCTCATGTTTATGGTAAAACTTTCAAAATTTAAGCTGAATCAATTACGCTTGCACCGGCTTACGCGCAGGCCGAGCTACGGGCGAGGCGTACGTCATGTTCACTGATGCTGCACAAGCAGGCAGCGCGATGGAGAAGTGCAACAAGAAGTACTTGGGCAGCAGATACATCGAGTAAGCCGAATGTTTGTATTAGACAGACCTGATGCTGGAGATTTGGGCAGCTGAGCTGCACTATGAAGTTGTCCTACAGCTTCAGCAGCTAGTGGGCTTTGGTGTGCAGATCCTCCCTGCAACCACAAGCTGTGCACGCCAGAGCGCATAGGTTTTCAGCCTGATAACCACCTTTCAAGCATTGTTCAGCACAGTCAATGCACATTATAGCGCCAGTTGTTGATGTGTAGGTTGTTCTGCTGCTGTAATCTGTTCCCTACAGGATTTTTGAAGCAGCAGAGGCGGATCTAGTAGCGGTGAAGAAAGTTTTGGAGGACACGCAGCTGCAAGGCTGCGTGGTTCGGCTGCGTGGCCTGCCTTACACAGCAACAGCTGAAGATGTGGCCACCTTCTTTGAGGTCAGCACAACATGCTTCTGAGCTGCCTGGAGAAGGATATTTCAGACAAGCCATGCACAGCTGACAGCAGCAGCGACAGCAGCAGCAGGGCTTGAAGCAGTGTGTCCCAGAGGTAATGTAGCCGCCACCAGCCTGCTGCCATGTGCAGCGCAGCGGCATGTTCAGCACTTTCAACACTTCAACACTGGAAGCTAGGCAGCTGCCTTCTAAGCATCAGCATTGATATAGTCAGCAGATGCATTGCAGTCCAGTCTGCGTTGTCCTTCGCCTCCAGCATTGTGTCATCTGCCGACATGCTGCCTGCTGTTTGGCTGCACACATGGTGCCACCACCTGCGCATGCCCTGCGACCCCCAGGGTGTGCAGCTGGCAGGCGGTGATGACGCCATCGTGTTCACCACAACAGTGGACGGGCGGCCGACAGGTGTGCAGCCCTTATTGTTATCCATTTTGCAGGCTCGATCGTTGCAACTTGTGATAAACATGCAGCATTGAGGGATCGGCATATGATTAGGAACTCGCAGCAGATGCGCTTCCCATGCATAATGTTCAGAAGGCTCAACGGATGTAGAGACAGGTGTTATTCTGCTTGCAGGAGATGGCCGTCATAATGCGGCAGTTGGGACATACGCAGCGTGCCGCACGGTGAGCGCGCGCGGTTAACCAGACATGTGCATGTGTGCTGCTGCTGCCTGCGCTTGCAGGAGAGTGCTACGTTGAGCTGGCCGACAGGGACGCCCAGGCTGCCGCCATGATGCGCCACAAGGATGTGATGGGCGCGAGGTACATCGAGATCTTCCACAGCAGCAAGATGGACAAGCTGCAGGCACAGCAGCAGCGCCTCAGCATGCCACCCTCCATGTACGCCAGGTAAATATGTCACGCTTGTTTGGCATCAGCTTTTTACTTGAATGGCTGGTTGGATTGTTTTCGCGAGCGTGGGCGCTTGAGTGAGAACGCCGTTCACACTTCCTCAGCTGCTACTCTCATCTACGTCTGTCAGTGTATCATCAGCACGCGAGCCTGCCATTAACATGTGTGGCAACATCATGGAATACGTGAAGCTTTTTCGTTCATGGTGCCGTGCATCCTGTTGCAGGTGGGGTGCGCAGCCAATGCGGCCCGGCCTGCCAACGCACAACAGCGTGGGAGCCGGATACATGCAGCCTGCTGTGCTGGCTGCTGCAGCAGCGGCAGGCAACAAGATCGCCAGTGGGGTCGACCAGCTGACTGGCTCATTGCAGGGTGAGTACAACAGCATGAGCAGCAACTGCCTCTATCTTGCGTGGGGTCACGCCGCACAGCACGATGGCGGCTGCACGAGTGCACTGCTGTGAGATGGTGATTTATGGCACCAACAGAGGTATTGTCAAGAGACTTTGTGTGTGTGTGTTGTGTCTGCAGTCAACAGGGTGACAATTTGCTGGCAACAGCGTATGCGTGGGATGCCCACTTCCCCTTGCCCTTCCCTGTTAGCCTGCATCTCCACCCTCACTGTTGCTGTTATGCTCACGTTGGGGTGGTGAGGGGAGTTTTCACAAGGCGTGTTTTGTGCTGCATTGTGCAGGCACACACCTCCACGGCTCAGGTGGCAGGGTGATGCCACCAATGCAGCAGCAGCACCAGCAGCAGCAGCTGTACCAACAGCCCTACCCCCAGCGTCAAGTGCTGGTGCAGCCGCACATGGTCAGCGTGCCAGCAGCAGCAGCAGCAGCACCAGGTGCCACCATTGACCACAGCAGCAGCAACAGCGTCAGCAACGGCAACAGCGTACCCTTGAACTGCAGCGACGGCCTGACAGCCGCGGCAGTGTCAGCCCTACCAGGGCCGATGACACCGGCTGTGTCGTCTGGCTACTACCAGGGGCCAGCGCCTGCTGCTGTCATGAGTCAGCCAGGGGTTGTCATGCATCCTTATGGTGCTGTTATGAGCGGCACCCTGGGTGCGGGCGGTGCCCTGGGACACCCTGACGCAGCAATGCAGCACCAGCTGCAGCCTCATGTGTACTACATGCCGATGCAGCAGGTGGGCTGGGAGGTGCTGTGTTCGTGCTGGTGGTCTGTCTGCACCGCGTGCGGCATGCGCATGGGGTGCTGCTGCACAGCTCATTGCTACTGCAAGGTGGTCTTTCGGCGTGGGCGAGCCTTGATGCTGCGGTCGGGCATCAGTTGCGTACGCCCGGCAGGAGCGCCTGCACACTGTCAGCATGCGTTGCAGGACGCCACCGCAATGCACACAGATGCACGTTCATGCCCTGGAAACCGGAGGTGGCCCAAGTTTGAGGCTGCCCGCCCATGTCGTCAGGTGCTGTTGGGTGGTACTCAGTGACCGCTGTCTGCAACGGCCTGCACCTCTGCCCAGGGCTGCGTGCCGCCTCGTACGGCGTGCCTCCGCCAATGTACTCGATGCCACCAGCCCCCACAGCAGTGAAGCCTCCACACATGATGCAGGCCAGTGAGTACACGGGTGGCTGCCTAGTTGTGAGGTGTTGTATGTTTCCGCGCTTTGCGCAACATCCTCAAACCGCACCGGCTTTGGCACAGGACTCATCTGGACAGCACGCGTGTCTCTCAACAGACACATGCACTTGTCCATGACAGTGACAGGGGCGCTGGCTGGCAATCAACTGTGAGCCTTCACATTGCTGAGCACAATGGTTCTACTGTGTACTCATCTTTTTTCGGCCACGTGTGGATATTAGGACCGTTTTAGGGTGGCTGGCACCATTCAACATGGTGGCTGGCCCGCGTCCAATGAAACTTTCTTTGCTGCTGCTGCTGCTGCTGCTGCCGCTGCTGCTGTCCCGTGTGGTACATGCAGGTCACCCAAGCCCGATGCTTGTTGGTGGCGGCCAGTGGATGCACCCACCACCACACTGGCCTCAGCCTGGCTGGACGGCAGGCGCGAGCATGGGCGACCCAGCTGCAGCTGGTATGCCTGCAGGCAGCAGTCGATCCACGCAGTAGGCTGCTTCGCTGCCTTGCTGCCTTGCTGCCTGCTGAGCTGAGATTGTGCACGAGCTGTGTGCTGCATGAACCGCAGGCACTGCTGGCGTAGTTCTTATAACCTCTCCCTGTTGGCGATGGCAGCAAGCCACGCAATGATCTGCTATGCTCCTGGAACTGGCTGGCTCAGTGGTGTGTCTTGTCTACGGCACTATGCTGGGAGCATGCCCCTCCTCAAATGAGGGTTGTGCTTCTCCATCACAGGCTGCTGCTATGTCCGGCACTGCTGCTAGCGGCAACGGCGTGGCGGCCTGTATTGAGTTGACTTCATGTTGCATCTGTCTTCAGGGCAGGACCCTGGTGCGGGCTGTGTTGACTGTGAGCAAAGCTCAGTGCTAGCAGCACAATTGTGGTTGGCACAGCTGTGAGGGGCTGAGGGCAGGGCGCTCAAGGCGTGATCCTGCTGGGAGCTGTGCACGTCGTGTGAGCCCAGGCTAGCTGTGGCTTCTGTGATGGTAGCTACGTGTGCCGAGCATTGTACGGTGTTGCAGGTGCCTCTGGTTCGCCACTGCTAAGCTGCATTCTGAGGTCGCCGCTGCAAGGTTTGGCACTGGTTTTTGGTTATGCTTCTCTCGGCATGCAACAACATGAGGGCACCAACCAGGTTTTTTTCTTGGATGACCGTGTTTGTTGCGTTGGAGATGAGTGTGGGTTGATGTGTGGTGGGCTTTGCCCCTTCTGTTTTGATGTTGCTCATGAGCAGCAAGCACAACTGACAGCTTTTTGTCCTTGCGTTGGCAAACCTTTGCAATCAGTGCTCGGGGTGTGCACTTCTACAGGGTAGCTGCTTGCTTTGCTGTTGTGCCACTTCTATGATTGATTTCTTGAGTTTGCTATGGTGACACTTGCTGTGCCTCTAGCTTAAGCAAGGCAGTTGAAGAACATGCAAAACGCAAGCGACTGTCTTGCGTTGCATTTCGTGGCAGTTGTGGGAGTTTATGGGCAATGCAACCAGCCATGCAGTGCAGCGGTGCTTACATGTGCTGCTCATGTGCAGGTCTTTCGGGACATGGGTAATCAGTGGCAGCTGGCTGCTGTGCTATGTGGCTGTAGGTCAAGCTGCAGGAGTCTTGCCTGTGCAATGCATCCACCTGGGCTTTGGGGTCATGACGATTGGGTTGTTCAGGTTTCAGGTTCTGACCACTGTGCATGCTGTGAGGAGTTGCCGCCAGGCGCAGCAGATGCTTGGTCACTGTAAGGGCCGACAGCTGTGGCAAGGTGGCTAACACCTTGGCTCAAGAGCGCCAAGGCACAATAATCCATGGAGCTTTGTCATGCATGGTTGGGGCAGGGTTGCAACGGTGGGCGGGATGTCGCGGTGAAGACCTGGGAAAGAAGGGCTGGGCAGTGCTGTATACATCAGACAACAGGATGTTGGTGTTTGTTACTTGTTGTTTGGTACAGATGGCGCAATCATGGCGCATTTGAGTTGAGCTTCATGGGTGTTGGTGTTGAGGGCGTGGCATGCTCTGGTGGAGTAGCATTCGTATGTTACATGCACATGGCATGCTTTGATGTGGTGGTAGTTTCTTGTGGGAGCTGACACAAACGTCTTTTTGTGACTGCTGTTGCAACGGTGTTGCTTTATCGCTTTGTGGCCCAGCCGGCAACCAGCTGCAGCAAATGCTTGCAGGGTGTTTGCTGTTGTAGAGCAGACAGACTCCCGGTCCTGGTGTGCGACAGAAAACAGGTGTTGTCCTGAAGCAGCAGGGCTGTAGCGTGAACATGCGGTGTCTATGCACTAGATGGTTGTGTGTTGGTGAGCTGTGTGAATAAGGGAGGGCCTGAAGTAGCTGACCATACGTTTTGGTGTGTGCAGCGCGTGTCGTCTGTGGCGTCAGCCGCGCACCATTATGCCTGGTGCATGCGTTTTTGCAGACGCACTTTGCTCGTCCGCTCACGTCTTGGTTCGGCAGAGCGTGCTTGGCTAGCCCAGCAGCGCTGTCCATGCAGTGGCGCACACTTCAAGCTTGCCATCATCGACCTGGTTCGTGCTTGCACATGTCATAGTGTGCTGAGTGTTGGTGGCCTGCAGCTTAGCATTGCACAGCACTGCATCATGCATTTAGTGCAGATGTATCATGGAGCTGGGCGCATTGGCCATGGTGGCACTTGCCGCAGGCTTGTGCTGAGCATGCTGATCTTTTTTCTGCGCCTTGGAGCTGGTGGGTGTGTTCAAGTGTGGCACCAAACAGGCTTGCATGGTGAGTGCTGCACACAGCAAAACTCAGCTTTGACTTTGCTTGTCCTGTTCACACCTGCACTCAATTCGCAATTGACTGAGGGGGGTTTGGTGCAAACATCTGCATGCTCCGGTTGTTGAGTTTGGGTGCATGTAGTACTACTGCTTCACCAGCACGCATGCACTGTCTTGATGCCATAGGTGAGGGTGAGATGTAGATGTACGGGACCAGCTTTGCTCATTGAGCACAATTGTAATGCAACCTTATGATGTGGTGTTTGCGCACGGAATCTGAAGTGCCTGTTGTCAGCTGCTGCTTTGCATATCACCTGTTGTGTTGTTGTCGCGCACTTTGGCACATGAGTCCCAAACCGCTGGCTGTACTTCCACAAGTCCCGTTACGTGCACTGCTGGCTGCGGTACATGAGCTTACAATGTCTGGTTTGAAATGTGTCTTGGAGCTGGATCGTGCATCGTTGAGAGCTTGATAACAAGGTGTGGCTGCGTGTCCTGGTGTTCAGCGTGCCAGGCGGCTGTTGGTCCACTGCCAGGATCACTACGGGCAATGCCAGTTGGGCTGCTTGTCAAGTATGCACAGATTTCCACTATGTGCTGTTCTGTATGTGCCGTTCTTTCATGTCGGTGCCTTGTGCATGCACACCTACACCGCGTGGTCTTGAATCAGGATGTGTTGTGCAGCCGTCGGGCGTGCTTGCATTGCCGGGCTACGTGCTTGCTCCCACTTCAGCAAGGCGTTCCCTGGATGTGCCACTTCACCTCATGCCGCTTTGCTAGTCTCTGCTGTCTTGGTGCTACTTGCTAAATGTCAGGGGTGACACCTGTGTTGCAGTTGCAGCCAGCAACACTGTCACTTCTTCAGATCATCTTCTGCAATGCTTTGCCGCGTTGGCGGTCTCGGCAGCAGAGCTTAGATAAAGTGGGCTATGCATGAGGCTCATGAACACATTGTCTGCGGCAGTGCATCATGTGTGCTGTTTTGTGCATGAACGAGACAAAGCTGCGCAGGCAGTGCTCAATGGTGCATTTGAGGTGTGTGCATTGGTTAGGACTGCGGAGGCTCGAGGTTGTCGGCTGCATTTGCTGCAGTTTGCACTACCCTCCAGTCTCCCAACGGGGGTGCTGCTTGCCACAACAACTACTGCTCTCTGAGATCTTGTGCATCCTGAGTTCAAACTGTGCTTTTGCTAGTGCCGGCTGCGGCTGCATTCACTTCATCTGCATATCCTCTTGGTGTATACCATCAGCGGTGCTTGCATACCTGTTGCTGCTGAGCATACACCAGTGCAGTCTCCTTGTTAACTTTGTGTGGATCTGTCTGCATTCTGTTCATGTTGGTGGGTAGACGGATGACCTGGCGAGTGCTGCGCTGCCACAAAGTGCTGCTGCGCTGCGATTGTGCATGATTATTGTTCCGTATATGGCGGCTTGGTTGCAGCAAATTCGGGAGGGGTGATGTGTTGATCAGCTATTTGCATGGACATCGACATCGCTTCAGAAATATGTGAGGATTGCCGTTCATGCGCGGTGTTGTCGACCAGGAGGTTGGTCAGCTCTTGACGCAGATCTCGCTTGTACTGCTGCGGATGTTTTCAGCCGGCAGCAGCAGCTGTTGGCACTTCTTGTGATGGTCAGTGAAGGCTAGCGTACTGTAATGCACTGCACAGGATGGATTGTTGAGTGTTTGTTTGCTTGCACAACTGTGGGGTGCATTTTAGCTTTTTTGCTGGTGACAGCACCTAGTTGTGATTGTATTGCTGTATATAGCGCTGCTGGCTGACCAGTTCACAGAGCCCATGCATGACGTGCATCAGGCTGCCCACTTGCACTGCCGGCATCGGCTGCATATCGTATTGAAAGGCTGTTGGCACATGCTGTGCCTGCACCACGCTGTGGCTGCTGCCTAAGCACAGCAGGAGTCTGCCTACTCCCAGGCACCAGTAGCATGTGCATGCTGCATGGCCCTTGATATGCCTTCCGAGCAGCAGGGCGGGGACTTGTGAACAGCTTGAGGAACAACCATTCTGCATGTATACACCTAGACCTTGCAGAACAAGGGGTTCATGTGCATTGGTTGATGATGTGCAAACATGTTTGAGGGTGTGGCACATCCAGTGATACTTGCAGTCGCTACAACAGTGCACTGTTGGTGGCACACGGAAGACCAAATGCTATCGGCTGTCTTGCATGAGCAAGCAAGTTGCTCTCTTGTCGCGTCCCTGGTGTTGCTGCCAGTGCTGCGCACCACAGTTGTTACATCATGGCTGTAGCTGCTCAGCGGGCTGAGGTTTACAGCTGCAGCAGGCTCTCAAGACCTGCTTGCTCACTGGTGCATTGCCATGGTGTGATGCTGCAGTAAGGTTGTAGGCCATTCCATGGTGCGCCGTTGCCTCCCTGCATCTGGCACATTGTGAGGCACCTACTCTGCATGATGCGGCAGGTGGCAGTTTGAGGTGGCAGGTGCCTGCTCATATTGGGCTTCAGTAGATCTCTTTGTTAAAGTATACATACCAAACAGCTTTGTTCAGCATGCGTGCTCTCCATTCAGCAGGCATGTGGAATATTTCAGCAGCCGTATTGCTGCCAAGCTTCGGGGCCTGTTGGAGTCTGTTCAAGCTCGTGCTGTGGCACAGCTCAAGTTGGCAGTGCTGGTGATTGCAGCTACAGCTGGCATGTGGGTGGATGGTGGGCTGTGGGCACTGATGCGCTTAGCATGCAGCGCTGTGTCATCTTGCAGTTGCAGAAGTAGACGCTTGACCTTGACCTGCATAGGATGCACCTTGACGGATGCTCAGTTGGGACACGTGTGGTTGCTGCAGCCTGTGACAGTACCTGGTTGAAGGCCTGTTTTCCATGGCCGCAAATGTGGATGCTGGTCAGCTGCAGCTGCAGCCGCAAGCTCCACAACTATTGTCAGCTGCAACACTTGAGAGTTGCTGGCTGATGGCGTTGGTGCCATGGCTTGAATGGGTAACGTGAGGATGATGAGGGTTGCTGGCTAGCCATGGTATTCACATGCTCTGGCAGGAGGGTCCTCTGTGGTCCATGTGTGTTGTTGCTGGCCATAGCAGCGGCAGTGCCACCTCAGGAGCAGGGCCCAGATCGCCTCCAGGACTTGGCTGCTGTTTCCCATGTGCACTGTGCTGGGGGTGGCGATGCTGGGGTTGATACACGTGCTTGGATGATGTGCATTGTTGTTGAAGGCTTCACGTGCCATACGCTGCTATACGTGCTGTCCTGGTTCACCTAACCAGTGTGCTGCATGCTAGTGCCGTGTCCTCTCACTTAAATTCACCAGGGGGATGTTTGGCTGCTCAAGTGCTGGAAGCAACACACTGCATTCTGGAGATCATGAATGTGCCAGATCATCATCATCATATTACCCATTCAAGCCATAGCATCAGCGCCATCGGCCCCACCGGGGCGGAAAGAGGGGGGAGCACTGCTCCATAATGTGTGCATGCATTGCGCACATCCCAAAACTTGACAAGAAAAGCAGCAATACACGGTGACACCATCTGACATCTTCCAGAACTGCCCCAAATATCATCAGATACAAAACACAACACCTTGATTGACGAATCAGCCATAGACAAAACGCTGCGCAACTTTTCAGCGCAACCAGGCATAGATCTGATCTCGGCAAACATACTATCCCTCTGAGCAGAAGTAGCAGGGCAATCAAACATCAAGTGTGACAAAGACTCGAACTTCTGCACCGCAACAAGGACATCCTGAAGTGAAGTTAGCTCTGCGACCCCCAAACTGATTAGTACGCTCATGTACACACAGACAACCCATACGAACACGCAAAAGCAATTCAATACCACGTGGTATTGCCACTGAACGCAAGTACGGCCTAGGCCTCCTGAAACCCATAGCATCAACATGAGTGGGATGCACATGAGCCACATACCGACTCGGAGTGGAGTGTTCCAACGTTTCACAAGCAATCCTTTCAGCATGTAGTGTCCTGACCTGCTTGTTGACATGGCTCTTGTGTAGTGTGAGATTTGCCGTCACGTTATTGATACACACACTTACAGTCTTTTCGTTGAACACAACTCGCATCGCAAACTTCAAGCACAGAATCACACAAGGGCGACTTGTAAGCAGCTGTCAGAGCAAGGCTTTGCCTACACTCGTGCCGGGAACCTGATTCTCTGTGGGCCCCATGCCACACTCACAGATCTACAAACACTGTCAATGCCTTCAGTCCACACCATAAAGACTGTTGCCTCAGAGGGATAGATACGGGATGCTCTAGCTATGCACACACAGCGGTTGCATGGCACAGGCTGAACATATTGCTTCACATGTGGCGCGCCACTACTCCTCCCCCTCCCCAAGGGAAGCCTGTGACAATGCAACAAGCAAAACAAGCAAGCTGCCAGAAAAAAACTCAATATCCCTCACAAAACCTGAGGAAAACGACAGCAAGCCAGGGCGCGCTGACATACAATCAGCCGAGAAATCACAGACATGCAGCACTCAGGGGACCAGCCTGAACACGCATGCAATAGCAATGGTACACTGCAGCTGGTCTGGTCACCAGGACAATGTAACATAGCGCACCATAACAACCAGGCCGCACGAAAGCACAACGCGCTGCCCTGAAACAACAACAGTTGGTGTATATGTCCAGAGGCTGACGCTGGAGCCACTGACAAAATAGGCCTTCCTAGGAGAGGCCTTCCAAGGGCCAACAAACCCAATTAGAGTGCCATTTAGCTGGGGGTGGCGACTGTGAACTGCTACATACCCAACAAGAAACCCATAGAGCCGCCGGCATCGCAAACACCAGAAAAAACTCAAACTGTTGGGTGTGTTTTCCCTCAATCTCCACCAAACAAGGTGGGACCTGGGGTAGAGTCACGACCATATATTTTCTCCACACAATCTCCACCAGAGTGTTTATGGGTCACTCACCCACAAAGGCTGTAGCAGCAGAACACCCAACTACTGCCATCGACTGTTATAAGACCTTCTGCGATGAGCTGCCATAACTGCAGACCATACCATATTCTTTCTCTACGCTGAATCCGGCTCAGGGATCACCGTGTGCCTCACTTGGGCACCACGCCGACAGGGAGCCTGTAACACTGCTCGAGAGGACACGCATCAATGGCTGCCTCAAGCAATCATATTTGTTTTTTCTCATATCATATCTTGTCGTGCTGCGTGGCCGCATGTGGCTGCTAGCTGAGCTGCAAACGAGCTGAAGCTATAACGGGCTTTCCCGAAGCTGTAACGGGCCATCCCGGGGTTGGTCTTGTCCACACACCACCAAAGAGGAACACACCACCAAAGAGGAACACACCACCACCGAAGAGGAACACACCACCAAAGAGGAACACACCACCAAAGAGGCTGCGAGCACCAGCAGCCTCTGAGTGGACATGCTGGCAGGCCAACAGATCTAACACTGTCTGTGACACAAGTCAACGCCTGACAGCAATCCACACAGTGACACAGATCGCATGCTACACTTGCACGCACTGGCTCTGCCTTCCGCGGTCACAACAGTCACACCATACTTGTGCCACGGTGTCACCACCACAGCACCACTAAAACGCCTCCATTCAGCTGTAAACACTTGATTTGGCAGCCGAACGCCCTGCATACGCTGAATCCTGCAGTAGTACTCCAAAGCCCTCTGATGAAGCCACTTATGCAGCGCTTTCACACCCCATTCTGCCAAGAGAGCTGAAGAGCATGGGCGCTCCTTGCCACAGCGCATTGCGCATTTGATGATGTCTGTCTGCACTTTGTCAATCAGCTGGAGTTGCCTAGCTGTGGACGGAAACCAAACCTCACTGCCATAGTCAACAATGGGACGGACACACGTCAGCAACAGTATGCGTTTAACCTCCACACTGATGCTGCGGCTCTTCAAAATTGGCATGAGCGCACCCTTCACACGTTGCACCTTAGCCAGCATCTTCTCAACATGTGTGGTCCATGTACAGGTATTGTTGAACCACAGGCCAAGATAGCAGTACTCCGATACAACAGGCACAGGGACATTGTTCCAAACAATGCCGGAGTCAACCAGCTGGCTGGTCTGTCTTGCTGGCAGCACATGCATGACGGCAGACTTCAAGCTGTGGAGCTTAAAGCGCCACTGGCAACTGTAATTGTAAACAGTTGCAGCCACAGCCTGAACTTCAGACAGAGACCCGCAGACAGCAACAAAGTCATCAGCCTGCATGGCTGCCACAACTTGGCCTGCAGGTTCGTCACGAGGGCCCATGAGGGCAACGCCAGGGTGCTTTGCGCAAAGCATGCACGTCACGCAGCAAGTCGTCCATAAACAACAGGTACAGTGTGGGCGAAATAACATCACCCTCATGCAGGCCAAGGTCGCAGGTGAACCTATCCGTGGTGCAACCCTCATGAGACACCACACGCTGCGCGCCCTGATACAAGTTGTACAAGACACGGAACATCTTGCCACGCACACCCTTATCCCACAGCTTCTGGAACAAGCCATCAAGCCAGACCGTAGGGAATGCCCTGAAGGTGTCAACAAACAACACATATGACTCCTTTCCCTCAGCTTTCCTGCCATTAAGGACCTCGCTGAGCACGCTTTGATGGTCAGCACAACTGCGCTTGGGGCGGAATCCGTTCTGACTCTCGTGCAGCAGCGGCGCCGCTGCTGTAGCAGCAGTTGCGCGTGGCTGCTGCTGCTGCTGTTGTGCTGAATGCTGGCCTTGCTGCTGCTGCTGCTGCTGCTGCTGCTGTGCTTGTGTTTGCTGCTGCTGCTCCTGCTGCTCGCCCTCTGCAAACTTGATAAGGCGCTGATTGAGGACGCTGGTGTAGAACTTATAGAGCACGCTGAGCAGGGTGATGCCGCGGTGGTTGCCTGGGTCTGTCAGATTGCCCTTCTTAGGCATGCTGACGACTGTCCCCGGCACCTGATGTACCTGCTCAAGCTGCCACATGAGGCTGCAGTACTGCAGCAGCATGTCTGCAACTGTGTTGCCTCCGTACTTCAAAAGCTCGTTGACAATGCCTTCCTCTGCAGGGTTGCCAGCTTTGCCTGTGCGTAGACGCTGCAAGCATGCAGAAACCTCGGTGGCAGTGATGGGCAAGTCCAGCGGGCAGGGTGGGGCAGCATGAGGTGCGGTTGAGTCATGAAGGTACTGCTGTACATTGGCGGCAACCTGTGTCATGTGCGCTGGGTCGAACTGGGGGTTTGAGGCGGCAAACGCTGCATGGCTACCAACACGCTGATAATGGCATTTGAATGCATCTGCTTTTTCTGCAGGGTTTGAAGCCGTCTGTCCTGAGGGGTGCTGCATGACACTGTACACGGCCTCGCTGACATGCTTAGGGCACAGGCGACGCACAAGCTGCCACATATCATGAATGTGCCAGATTGACAAGATATTGTATGCACTGTGCATGACGACGGCCATGGCCGTCGTCATATTGTATGCACTGGCCATGGCCGTCGTCATGCACAGTGCAGTCTGCAGTACACAGCTGCAAGAGCGTGGCAACCTTGGAGGCACCATGCTTTGATGTAACGTTGCTCGTCATTGTAAGACACCAATTCTATCTTTGTTTTCTTGCTGCTGGCATGCCAGCAAGTCACACATGCCATTTGCGCCCCCAACCTGATGGTTCGCTGTGGGCGTGGATTGAACGCGCTGTTGGTTTCTGACCGCACAGTGGCAGTGTACTGGTCAGGCATCATCACCATCATCATCATCATTATCAGCAGCAGCAGCAGCAGCAAGCAGCAGAGCAGCAGCGGCAATCAAGTTACTCATGCAAGCCATAGCATCAACGCCATCCGCCCCACGTGGAGCGGAAGGAAGGAATCTTGCTTAGACTGAAGGTTAATGGATCTAATGGTTGTCCAATCAGCCTGTCATTGGCTCGAAAACGGGCGATGTTCCCGTCGTGTAAGATCCAAACTGTGAAGAGACGGCGTGACCAGCCTGCAAGGCACAGCCTCCTGCGGGCCTCCTTCCAACAACTCGCAGCACATGAGAGTTCCCAAAGCTGCCTAGACGTTCATCAGTCTCACAGTCAGCGAGGGGTGCAATGGCATGCTGAGCAG
Organism: Scenedesmus sp. NREL 46B-D3; assembly: GCA_014080715.1. Lineage (NCBI taxonomy): Eukaryota > Viridiplantae > Chlorophyta > Chlorophyceae > Sphaeropleales > Scenedesmaceae > Scenedesmus > Scenedesmus sp. NREL 46B-D3. Next base: position 88,225 of record JACERP010000067.1, on the reverse strand, counting down.
CACTTCAGCTGCAGCAGTGCGCTGTTACCGTAAGTAGTAGCTGCTCTGTAGTTAAACCGACACTTTTGACAGTGCAAAGAAGACTAGGTTACACCAGACAACGTCAAAACATAGCGGTAGCGGACATAGCTGGACCACGCACCACAGTGGGCGCCAACATTGTCGGAGAAGAAAACGTATCGGTGGTGCGGGAATCAGGTGACACGCGAGCCGCTACATCGTCAAATCGGGGTGCTCTGAAAGGATATCGAGGCAGGTATCGGGCATAAAAAGCCTACAGCAGGAAAAGAGCTTTAGGGTATCGTGTGTTGGTGTGTTGGTGTCCCTTGCACTGTCAGAGGTTTGAATGAGACCCCTGGCAACACACCCCAAATTCGCCTTGACTATCAACTAAGTACACATGCGCTTAGCACGGGGCATCTCGCACAACCCACCTTCACTGAGCCCAGACGAGGAGCAGCATCACCGACAGCTTGTGTATAGTTCTAGTCACCGCTTTATTATTAGGGTATTGTTTACCTAAGAGCTTTTTGCCTGACCAGGGAGAGCGTACAGGGACTGTGCCCTTCCAGTGAAAGAGCCAGTCTCGCACACCTGGTGAGCTGGGACACGTATGCCTTGCAGCCGCTCGCGCAGCATTACAAAGCAGCCTATAGCTCACTACAGGGTGATGCGGTGCTATAGGACTCCTGCAGGAGTGGCCCGTGGAGCAGCAGTCCAGTAGTTGGCCTCCTCGTCGAGACAGCGGCGTAGCCCTAGCACAGCAGTGCGTTGTTCCTTAATTGCTTATGTTATAGCTCTTGTACAGCTGTGGGCATGGCAGCGTGACTCTGGCTGCTTGTGAAGCTGCAGCTCATGCTGCTACTGTTCCAGCAGTGTGGTGTCCCTTACCTGGTGTCCTTGTTGAATCGATCAAGTAATAACTGCGAGCTGGAGGGATGGGTGATGTAGCTGTCAAACTTCAAAGCAGTACTTCAGATGCGTGCATTCATAACATGCTTTGCACAGGCAATCTTACAGCCGCTGCTCCCCAGTTGCAGCGCCATGCCTGCAGGCCCTGAAGACACTGGCCAAGTACTTGCTGTGCATTGTACACTGCATCAACAAAGTGGATCTTGACAACGAGTTCTCATATGTTGATTGTTGTGCTGCTATCCCTGCCTCACTTGTGCTGGTTGCAGAGGTTTTTTCATGAAGTGTTTAATGCAGCCACCCTCGACCAGCTGCAAGTTTGCAGCATGCCGGTCAGCAATCAGCACCCGCAGCATGCCATTGCTCCCCCTGCGGCGCCGTTGCACAAGCAGCAGTACAGCAGCGCAGCAGCAGCATTGTAGCCGCAGTATCGTGTGCATGGCAAGTGCCAGCAGCCAACAGCAGGCAGCGTCGGTGAACGCCACAGCTGCTGCTGCAGCAGCAGGAGCTGCTGTACCAAGCGCCACCTCTGCAGCACAGCAGCAGCAGTTTTGGCGCCCGCTGCCGTTTGCAGCGCTGTCACGTGTGCTGCTGACTGCCAACAACTCAACCGTCTTCCGTACAGCACTCAACAAGCGGCAGCCTGTGTCTGGCCCTATGGGCCTGCTGCTGTTCTTGATGACGCTTATCGCCGCCAGCTTTGCAGCCATCCGAGGCCTTCTGGTCAAGAAGGGCAAGTCCTGCAAGTCCTGCAGGGGCTTTGGCCTGCAACGCTGCAGGCTGTGCCTTGGGACTGGGCGCGTGGACTGGGCAGCGAAGCTGAAGCACTTTGACGTGTGCCCGCTGTGCATGAACAAGCGCTTCATCATATGCGCCGAGTGCGGCGGCCACTACCACCGCCCGATGTTCAGCCACAGGCGCCGCCAGGTTGGCGGCGCTCTGGAGCCAATCGCAGGCGAGGTGGTGGGCGACATGCCCGGGTTTGAGGGGCCCATCGTGCTCAACATCGCGGCTGCAGGGGCAGGCGCTGGTGGTGGCATCGCGTTCCAGGCGGTAGACGGCACCACGCTGCGCGGCGCATTCCTGAGCAGCATCAATGATTGAGGGGCGCGCGCGGCTGGTTGTGGTATGGTGCAGCACAGCGTGGCCGCTGCAGTAGCAGTGCAACCGCGGGTTTGTGGCGTGTTGAGTTGTGGAAGCCGTGGAAGGTTTGGGCTTGGGATTGTTCCAGGGATGAAGCCAGGGAGAGCAGCAGCGGTTGTTGCAGTTGCAGCAGCTGCCCCTGCAGGCTGCGTGAGGCGGCCCGGCTCCAAGTGGTGTGGCGTGCTGTTGTCCGGGACTGGTTGCTGGTCAGGGCTCCGCCGTGCGGCAGTCGCAGCAAGTGAGGGCTGGTGGTGTCGACACGTTTGTGTGATGTTGACGGCAAGGGATGAAGGTGCGGCTTTAGGGCAGCTCTTGTGACGCGGGCACGGTGATATGTGTTTGACTGGAGCTGGTCCATAGAGAGCTGGTGCCTGAGTGAGCACAGGGACGGTCCCGCTGTGTGTCGGTCCTCACATCCGTCAATATTGAGTACAGCAGCATAGCTGTTGGCTGTGCTTGGCAGTTCTGCTTTAGCTTGGTGGTTTTCCAACAACCTCGTCAGCAGGTGTGCACACGTGCATCCCATTTTGCATGCAGCGCGGAGCGAGGGAAGCGACGCGTGCAGCAGCAGTGCAAGAGAGGGCAGCGCAGCGCGCAGTGCGGAGCCGTTCTGGTGAGGGGTGCTGTTTGATTGGTGCATTGTGCAGAAAGTGCTGTGGTGCTGCTGTTCAGAACCGCCAGGTGGCGTCGCTGGCCGTGCGAGTGAACTCAGGGGGGGGGGGGGTACGATGACGGTGGGGTCCATGTTTTGTGTGGGTGGGGTGTTTTGGTTGTTGGGTGGCATATGCGGTTGCAATCTGTGTGCGTGTAAAGGTGTGCCGCGTGCAGTGCAGAGATAGCCCGGGAAGCTGGCAGGCGTGGCATCAGCGGCTGACCTGCACGCCAAGGCACAGGGGAGTGGTGCACGCGTGACGGGCTGCTTGTGCAGCAGCATGGAGTCCTGTGCCAGCGGCTAGTTCTCTGGCAGCATTGCTGTGCAGTGCACAAGGAGCCGCCATCCTGGCCTCTTTTCCTCCATCACCTTGGCTGGGAAGCAACTGGCCATGCACGTCTCTGCACGACCGTCAGCTGTCTGCTGGTGTGTGCTCTGCCGTGGCTGCGCGGGTCTGCAGCTTGGATCTGCCGTGGCGTGCTACCCGTGTACTATCAGCGTCACATCAGACCAAAGTGTCCAACCGCCTCCGTTACTGAGCGTGTTGCTTGTGAGTCGAACGCAATGGTAGCAGCCGTGTGCTGCAAGCTGCCGGTCGGCGGTGAACAACAGGTCTCCTGGCCGCACTTGTTGCTTCTTCTCTTGCTGCAGTGCAGTTCTGGCTGCATTGCGGTTCTGGAGCGGCAGGCTGTCCTGCCAGTGCGGGCAGTGCCGAGCGATGTAGTCTGCTGCCTCGAGGCAGTTTTGTGCGGCCTGGCTTGGTGCTCGCTGCTCCTCAGATGCAGTGTTTGGTCGCACGTGCTGAAAGCCAGTGATCTGGCTGGCTGGCTCAGCAGCAGACTGGCTGTACAGTCTTTGATGTCAGTATTCATCTTTAACGGGGTTGCCGATTGCCTGTTCATCGCTGTTTCTCTTGGCGGATGTGGGTTGACTGCCTTCGCATCAAGTGCTTGAATCTGCAGCTGTGTGGAAGCACTTCGTTCTCAGTAGTGTGAAACCCATCCATACATCCTTGGTGTGTGATGTTCATTGTGCATTGCCTGCAGTTCAGCGTTCTTCTGCTAGCGCGCCTTCCTTTTGCACGGGAGGGTACGTCACCCTGATTTAAGGGGGGTGCAGAACTTAATCGCATCTCGTGCTGTGCTGCTGCAAACAGAAGCAGGCACACTAGCATCATGAATATGATATGGAGCAGCTGTGTGCCATATCTCTTCATTCTGTTGTGTGGTAAGCTATTTTGTGGTCTGAGTTGGACCTCCGCTTGCAAGAGAGCGGGAACAGGCCGGCTGGCATTGTTGCATAAGTCTGGATCATCCTACCAGCCAGAGCCTGTTTAGCCCCTAACACTGGCTGCTACCCAAAAAGCGGTAACCGTACACTTCCAATTGAATGGGTAATATGATGATGATGATGATGACCGTACACTTCCAGCTTGACGCCATACATGATGCTAGTGCCGTGTCCTTTCACAAGATGCTCGCTTTTGCGCTGCATCACAGATTTCAGGAAACCCAAGTAGGCCCACCACCCAAGAAGGAGCCAAATACGGTTTATGTGATTCTAATGTTACTGCCGCACTGACCAGTTTAATTATTAATGCGGGTGATTATGGGCCAGCAAGGAGAAGCAGGAGCCCACTGATAAACTTTATCTCAGCAAGCCTTGCTGGCAGTGCAGCCATGGTGGTGGTGGGGGGGGGGGGGGTTCCACTGTAGCAATGCCATTGCACAGTGAAGTCATCGCAAACCTCCGACCAAGCTATAGTTACAGTAGCTCGCATACACTGTGACCTAGCAGGGAAGCAAAGCAAGAAGAAGCAGAGGCTTAGAGCTCTTTCAACCAATTGCCAAATACCAAAGTAGGGCCACCGGCCCACCCCGTAAGGAGCCAAACAAGGCTCATGGGGTCCAAAACATCGAGAAAAGTCAGCACAGCCGAAGGGATGAAGGGAGGCAGAGCAAGCACAACACAAGCAGCAAAGATCTTCAAATGCAGCCATGCGATGGCTGCATCTGCTGTGTGGTGTGAAAAGAAGCAGCACTTTTACACAGCAGCAAAAAGCAAGCAAGCCAGCAGTGTCTCCCCACCTCTGCATGCGAGGTGTCTGAGGACACAGCACGGCATGATGCCAATGTGCTCTCAGCAACCCTTGACATTGCATGCCATGGTGCAGAAGAGCCGCCCTCCAGAGGTTACTGCCCAGCAGGCCACATCGTGTCTGATGTGAAATCCTTGATACGACGGCCAAAAAAGCAGTGGAGTGCCCACTATTTGCTTTGCTTTCCTGCTAGGTTGGCATGCTGCTGCTGAACAACAACAACCCCCATGCAAGCTGCGCTGTGCATACTCACATACATATGTGAAGAAGAAGAAGAAGCACTGTAGCATGAAACCAGAGGGCGTAGCAAGTTGAGACGTTGTCCAGTTGCGTTGTGACAAGGATGAAGAAGCAAAGGCAAGCAAGTGTCACCCTACCCCTGCAAGCGAGGCTGCTCATGTGAGCAAAGCTGAATCCACCCACTGTATTGCGCCATTGGTTGTACTGATGAACATGAAGCAAGTTGAGGCCAACTTTGTGGGTTTGGCCAGTCAGTGTGAGTGGCCCTACTTGGGTGATTTGGTAAACCGGCCACGTGTGCTTCTATGTGTTGTGATAATGAGCCAGCAGTAGGTGAAGTGTTACAAATGCAAGAGGAGCCTCCGCACAATGCCGCACCCGGTCAGTGCAATGATTGGTGAGGTCATTAATGACAGCAATACAACGTATGGAGTTGCAGCAGCTCAACACCAGATTTTACACCTACAGAACGGCAGGAGGCATCAGTATAGTTGGCTGGCCCACGTCTTGTTCAGTGGAATGACTCATGAGGGGCACATGTATATTTCAAGACATGTCTTTTGGAGACAGCAAAACTGCGGTATAACATTTGTGTGCAGTCTCGTGTGCAGTGTTGCCAACAGCGCTGCTGACCAAGCACATCTGAAAAATGTCTGGTATACACCACAGTATCGAAGGTTGAGTTCACCATCCAACGATACAGTTTCACATATGTTTTTAAAATGTAATCACCTTAGCAATCTCGCTTAGCTAATACCCTTACCCACCACTGCCTGCAAAATGCCATATGCATGTGTGCGTGTGTGCGTGTGTGCGTGTACCATCACCGCCTGCACCGGTGCTCTGTTGCACAAACACAGGGGGGAGGGCTTCTGGTGGGGAGTACTGCTTGTTTCCAGCGCTGCACTGTGCAGCAGCAGCAGCAGCAATAGCAGTGTGGAGGTGCTGCAGTGTAGTGTGCATGCATGCAACCTTGCTCCCCAACGCCAGCTTGCTGGCAGCTTGTATTGCTCTGCTCTGTATTTGATTTGTGCTGCAGATACATATCACGTTTCAGTCTTCAGACATTTTTGGACCGGACCTACCATGCATGGCTTCAGCGCGGGTGATATCCTGGACTGGAGTACAAGACCAGCGGCAAGCATGGGGTGCAGGTGGCGCCGGCCCACGTCACAGTGTGCTTGTCTGCTGAACTTCTGCTTGCTTCAGGTAATTTTTTTGGGATGTTCAAGGGCGTGCGTGCGTAGCCTCTACCTTTGCTTCCTGGACGTGGACGGGCTGGCGCCCCAGAAGCGGCTCCATTGGCCTCGACATGCTTCATGTTCATCAGTTCAACCAGCGGCGCAGTACAGTGGGTGGAGCCAGCTTTGCTTACAATACAATACAATACAATACAGTAGTACAGGACTGAACCTGCCTCAGGCACTAGCCCAGCGAGCCGTTGTTCCGCTCATGAGGGTTTCTTGTAATTGTACCCAGTTTCTTCTTCAATGTTTGGGCGAACGAAACCACCCGCACAAATCCGTCAATTCCAGTTGCTTTTTTGGCCCAGCCACGGGACATGCGCAGCCTCGCATACATGCGCAGCCTCGCATGCAGAGGTGGGGAGACACTGCTGGCTTGCTTGCTTTCTTGCTGCTGTGTAAAAGTGCTGCTTCTTTTCACATGACACCAACATTCCTAAATCTTGTATCCAGCTCACCTGCAGGCCTGGGCCCAAAACCCACCGCTTACACATGCCTCCCATGTGTTTGCACAGCCCAGCAGTGTACCATGCAGTATTGGCGGCTGGTTTGAAAGCGGCATATGCATGCATTGACATGCATGACGCACTCTACGTGTGAAGAGGCCCATATGCCACCCCCCTGTGGCGTAGGCCTAAGGTGCTAACCCCTACCCTGGCAAAGTTTCACGCAAGACATGGCAGGGATGTAAAAGAACGGATTTAACGGCTCCTGGGCTCCTGGGATGTACAGGCACTTAGCAAGCCCCTTAGCAGGCCTCGCTAAGGTTAGCGAGGGCCAGGCCTACCTATTTTTAGCAAGCCACTGACATGCATGGCCAGACGGCTAACCCTGGCTAGCTAGCTACAGGCCTAGCTACTGGTCAGCAGCTGCAGCGTGCTTAGTTGGCCACCTAGCTGGGCGCTAAGCATGCCCTAGCTGCGCATTAGCTGACTGCTTAGCACGGCCTAGCCGTGCCTTAGCTGGCCACCTAGCACAGCCTTAGCTGGCCCCTAGCACGGCGCACAGGTGCTGGCAGCACCCGTGCTGCCTCAGGCTAACAATTTCAGCAGTACCGTACTGCTGGCAGCAGACGTACATGATGTGTCATGTCTCTGTCTTTTACTTGCTGGGGGTGAAGCCGATTGTCGACCAGCCTCGCAAAAGTCGTGAACGAGTAACTGAAACTGGTCAAGAAACGCAGGCAGCAGCATATGTTGCTGATGCCTGGTGGGTGCCGCACGATCACGGTCGAGTGTTACCTCTCTCCCCCGACGAACCGGCGAAGGCCATTTACCGTTACGTATAGAAAATGATGTTAAGTAACAGCAACGTCCTTAGTACGAATCAGGAGGTTTACGAGCGACGCCGGCCACTTGTCTCACACTTTAATTTCGGAAGAGAAGAGAGAGACCATGCACAAGCTAGCTTACAGGGGAGGTACCTGGTTCGAGCCCTGACCCTTGCACAATTTGGGAGTGTCTAAACTTGCAAAGACAAGCAAGAAAGCAGAGTCACCCGACCCCATACATATGTGGGGCACTCATTTGCATGCATGCAGTGCTGTGTCCTTTCACATACATATCACGTACATAACACAAAATGTAGGTGACAGGGAGGGAGAGACACTAATGCCTGCTCCACCCTGGGGTGATGCTGATACCAATATCTGCCCAGCCCTATGCAGTCAATTGGCCATGTCGCATTCTCCCTGCTTTTGTGTTACCTTCGCCACACAGCAGAACTACAACTTGGAGTAGCGTTCAGCAAAGCGCCATGCAAACTCAGTGAAGCTCCTCACTATGCAGCTGCGGCCTGTTGCGCTGCTGCTTCTGCTGCTGCTGTGCCGCTAACCTCCGTGCTGCTGCTTCGCTGCTGCTGCTGCTGCTGCTGCTGCTGCTGCTGCTGCTGCCGCCGCCCCTGCAGAACATTCTTCAAATAGAACTCCCCAGCCCTGTATGACGACCTCACCATAGGGCCTGATGCAACATACAAAAAGCCTAGCTGCTCTGCTGCCTTTTGATATGCTTCAAATGCTGCGGGCGTCACAAACTCTGACACTGCCATGTGCTTTTTGGTGGGACGCATGTACTGCCCAAGTGTGACCACATCTACGCCGCTTTCGCGCAGCAGCTTGAACGATTCGACGACCTGCACAAACGAGGTCAGCAGGGGTGTATGGCTGAAGTGTCGTGCTCGAGCGATGGAAGGACATGACAAAGGCTGCTCATGGTGAGCCAGGTTGTGCTGCTGCTGAGCGGCGCCTAGGAGGATGCGCAGCCACGCTGGCCTTGCTGGGTCCTGCACATGCCGGAACTGCAGCAACCGCCGCAGCTGCCTGAAAGCCACCGCTCGGAAGTGAATGCGGATGACGTTACTTAGCGCCGGCCTTGCCCACCGGCCATGCCTGCACATGCTCTCCACTGTTGCTGGCCTGAGCTCCACTGCCCCAATGCCCCTGTGCCTGAATCGTGGCCGCCCCGCCCAGCCGCCCGCCTCACCTCGTCCTTGTGCTCGCCGCAGCCCAGCATGATGCTCGTCTTGGTGACCTCCACGCCGAGCTCCTTGGCAGCTCGCAGCACGCGCAAGCTCTGCTCCCAGTTGGCGCGCCTGTCGCGCACCGCCGACTGCAGCCGCGGCACGGTCTCTACATTGTGCGCAAACACGTCGAGGCCTGACGTTGCCACCTGCTCAATGCTGCCCAGGTTACCCTGCATTGCAGCACAAACACAGCACAGACCAGCAGCCGCGTGTGGCTGACGGCGCCGCCTGCGGGTACAGAAGAAAGAGCCCGACGCCACAGGCGGCAAGGCAGCTGCCTGTTCTGACGCCCCAGCAGACAGCAGGCACACAGGCACCTGTCTCAGTCTGAACTGGCAAGCAGCTCGCATCACGAGCACAAGGCAGCATGCAACGCTCTTGCAGGGCATGTTCGGCTACAACAAGCACAAGAGATACACCGCTCGGCCGTGCGGCGCACCTGGAAGTCTGGCACCAGCGCCTCAACCAGGATGCGCCCCTGCGTCTTCTCCTTGAGCAGGCGGATGGTCTGCGCGATGTGCGCAGCACCGCCATCAGGCAGGTCATCACGGTCAACGCTGGTCAACACAACATAGTCTAGGCCCCAGGCTGCGATCGCCTTGGAGACGTTCTCGGGCTCCATGGAGTCGAGAGGGGGAGGCGCCCTGCACTCAACCAGATAGACATGCACATTTGGCTGTAAGCAGCATGGCCTGTTTCAAAATCAAACTGGATGAGTGGCAGAAGCGATGGCGAAGAAGGCAGACGAAGACTCATGGCGCTGCTATGCAAATGTTGTGCCGTGGCAGCATCGGGCGAACTGAACAACTGCAACAGCCGCAACAGCCCAACACACAGCCGCGCCCTTGATGCAACTCAGGGCACTGCACGCCATGCTGGCCGGTCGCCTGTGTACCCGTGCAGCATGCATTACACCCCCAGTCTGCTCTTGCTGCACCCACCAACCACAGCCGCTGCGCAAAGCCAGCGACACCCTCACCCGGCCTACCTGGATGTCTTCACCGCGCAGAACCTGCAGCCGCGGGTGCAGGTGTCCCCCATGAGCATGATGGTGGCTGTGGCGGTGTGGCCGTCGCCGCCGCCCCAGCACTCGCCCATGTTGGGGCAGCGCGCCTCCTCACACACCGTGTGCAGCTTCAGCTCCCGCAGCTTGGCCTGCGAGGCGCAAGGCAACACGCCCGACTGTGAACCACCCGGGTTCAGGTCAGAATGCACCCGTGCTTTGACAGCTGCCAGCCCAGTGTGCTAAACAGTGCACAGTGTGCATGCAACCAACATGCTTGAACCCGATGTGCTCCGCATGGCGCAGCAACACCACTGCATGCGAATGGCGAGCGCTGCAGTTGCTGCCTCAACGGCAGGCCTGTGCCCTTGTGCTGGTGCTGGTGCTGGTGCTGGTGCTGCTGCTGCTGCTGCTGCTGCTGATTTTGCTGCAGACCTTGATGTCTGCGTACTTGTCGCCACCTGGGATGACGCGCTTCATCCAGTCTGGCTTCCTCTTGCGCTCCTGCAGCCACAGCACCACCTCCTAGCTGGGGCGGGGGACAATGCGCTTGCATGCTGCAAGCATGCCCAACCATGTCTGGCGGGCACTGCTGACGAGTCAAAACAAGGCTGTGCATGGCTGGTATTGCACAGTATATATGTGCGTATATATGTGTGTGTATACCTGCAGTGCGCTTGTTGCTTGCTGTCAAGCACAGGGACATTGCTAGTGAGCACGCACACCAGTCAAACTAATGGTAGCCTTTATGCTCCTCATATGCATAGCAAGAATTGCTTGCCTGGCCTAGGGATGTGGACTGCGCCTAAGCAAGCAATGCTGTTGCTGCTGCCACGCCACAACTGCCAAGCTGCTACCGCATGTTTACGGTAGGTTGCCCAAGCTGCTGCCACAACACCTACTTGCACACCAGGTTTACAACCTTGCCTGCAGCTTAGCAGCATGGCTGCACGCAGTCACTGTAAGCCACAGAATTCTGCTGCTGCTTTGCTCTGCCCAGCAGCAAGATTGCATGGCATGCAGCTGGTGTGCTGCCATTGCCGCATGCCTTGACGGGCCAGCGCACTGTGTGCCCACCTTGTATCCCGGTGCTTCTAGCGAGTACACATCTGTCAACTCCTTGCCAGTCACAAAGTCGCCAAGCTCAGGACCTGTGATAGGAAGTGCCCAGCGCACACATGGCGACCGGCAAGAATAGGGTGATGAAATGCAAGAGCATGCCATGCAGCACTAGGGTTGCTGCCGCTGCTGCTGCCCAGCCACACCGCTGCTGCTTGCCCCTACCCTGAGCCATGCGCTTTCTGAGAGCGTCCAGAGCATCCTGCACGTTGCCCTGCTGTGCCACGGCTGCCTCTGCTTGCGCTACTGCCACAGAGGTGTGTAAGGCGTGTTGTGCAGCAGCTGCCACATTGCACCACTGCAATGAGCTCCAAAGCGGTTTGAGTCGGCTTAGCATGGTGCCGGTCTATCGTGTCTGCATGCACGGCGCGGTGGTGTATGTTCGAGCTCGACCCGAAACACTTTCTGTTAGGGACAGGGACTGGTTATCTCGCAGCGCAAGCAGGCGATCGCAGCAACACAAAACAGCAGCAACTCGCTGACAGCTGCATGGGATGAGGCACTTGACCAGCCCTCACTCACCACTACTACGCACACCTCGGTGTCAAATCAAATCAGCGGCGCTCAGCCCTTCACTACCTTGTAATGGTATGAATTATACGTGCGAGTTTAACGCAAGTGTCGCTAACAGCAAGCCTGTAGGAAAGCTTGTCGCAAATGACTCGGGACAGCTTGACCTGCCAGCCAGAAAAAAAACGACCTGCAGAGACCAACAATCTGCCCTGCAGTCTTGCCACCATCAATATTGACAACAGTCACAGACAACTGGTCTTTGGCCGAAACGGTAGTCACATGTCCCGATCAGTCTGTGACCAGCAACAAAGCACCTGAACACAACTGCCGCGTGGCAACGGGTGGACCCAGCATGGTGCAAGGAAAACAGGGCTGGACGCTAGCAACCCAGCTTGTCACAAGCGCGCCAACAAGCATGCGGCAAAAATCCAAAGCTTAACCACCTCAGAATGCCCACAAGTTCTGGCATACCCGCAAGCGAGGCAACGCGGGAAAACCCATCCCACACAGCACGCTTTCCTGCAGCCGCCAGCTGCATCAAACAGCTGTTCCATCCTGTTGCTTCCTGTTCTCTGTTGTCCACAGCTTCCTCCACCAGTGCTGCTTAGCGGCCGGCGCACACGCCTCGTGTGCCTTACTTGCTGAGCAGGTCAGCTGCAAACTTGATGCTGGTGCCCACGAGGCCAAAGATGCCCACGTAGCCCAGCGCAGTCAGGTAGTTCACGCGCTTCTGGGGATCACCGGTGCTGTAGCCCTGCAACAGGCACGCAACAGCACGGCAAAAATGGACACAGTGCTACCCTTCGATGGCGATGAGAAATGCTGCTGGTATGTGCAGGATTGCTGCACCACGTTGCCAAGAAGCCACACATTAAGCTACCAAAGGGCCACACAGGCAGCACCGTGAAGCATGCCGATGTTGTGAGTGCGTGAAGCATGCCGATGTTGTAAGTGTGTGCGGCAGCCAATGAAAACAGCATAAGCAGCAATCAACCTGGTGATTGCAGCTGCCGTGCTTGCTGACACATGATGCTGCGCACCTGCACGTAACCAATGCGGCCGGCCAGGTAGAGGCCTCCAAAGGTGGCAGCAGTCACGGGGTACTGCAGACCCGACAGCGTAAGCAGGGCCAGGAAAATGGGCTGGTTCTCCAAGCTGTTCTGGTGCGCACGCTGCACGCAGTTGAAGGTCTGCAGGAGAACAGCAACCGAGCGCTTTGTCAGGCGGCACAGGCTGCCCGAGTGCCACTAGCAGCTGCAGCAGCAGTGGCGATGCAGGGGTCAACTGTTCATGTGTGCTGACAGAGCATTCACCAGGCCTGGGCATTATCATTGATCCACCCGACTGGTGCTTTGCAGAGTGCAGGCACAGCTTGCATGCAAAGAGTTGTGGCAGGCGTGTTCCTATGGCTTGTTCCTATGGCTTATCACGCAGCATGCTCATGACAAGACACCTGCCACATCGCGGCTGAGAGTGTTGAGCCCTACAGATGATGCAGATGTGGCATGGGTGCCACAAGCTGGCAGGTGTGGCAGTTGTCGTGTGGTTAATGATGGGGGCTGTCATCACTTGCCTGGCAGCTCTTCTCGTCTGAACAGTTGCTGTTGTCAGCGTAGAGCGCAGGGTACTCCACGCCAAACCTGCGCACACCAGAAGGAGTGGGCTAGATTGAAGCGTATGCTAGGTAGCAGGCCTGCCCTAGGGTGCTGCGTATGCAGAGAGACTGTGGGCATAAGCACACAGAGAGAAATTATAGTAGCTGCTGGATGTAGCACAGGCATTAGTACAGGCATTATGAAATAGAGGTGCATGGCATGCATCTGTGACAAATGAGTCCTTGCAAACACGATGAGTAGATGTGTGGGCATGGTGTAGACAATCTGGCACCCTTGGACAGCGTCCACTCACTGCTTGCGTGCCTTGACCACCTTAAAACTCATGTACATGTGGTGCCTGCAAAGGACAAGGTGACTCTTTTTCAAATGGATCGGTAGGTCGTTGCGTGCAATGAGCATGCTTCAGATGTCATTGGTAAGCAGGTGTTCTGCTGGTGCCGAGAAGATGCCATACAGCACGGTTCCTGCGCTGCGTGCTCACACAAAGTAAGAGGCGCAAGCTGTTCCCAGCACATAGCCAAAGCCAGGCTTAATTGCAACAACAGCGCCCATCGTGTGTGACTAGGAGGTGCTTGCGTAAAGTCTTGGATGTAGCAAACACGCACACAGCTGCTGGTGGTCAGCGATCTATGCCAGTTTCACACTGTGAGTGACGGATGAATCAACTGACTGCGCCCGGGGCCTGGCAAGCACAGCAGTAGCACACGACTGTTAGGCTAAGACCTACCTCTTCATCTACCATGGCATCATCGTCCTGACGTGCAAATTCAATTAAATTTAAACATAGCACTAACGATGAAGCGTGTTTAGATGAATTGCGTGCAATGCTGAGGCCGCCGAAGCGATGAAACCAGACTGACAGTACGGCATTAGGCCTGCTTCCAGCGAGGCCAGGCAGCAATAGTACGATGGCATCACCCAACAGGATGCCTCCTGAGGTGTTGGAGGAGCGTTTGATGGAGTGCAGGCAGACCTACAAGTTGAATGTTGGGTAAGCACTTGAGTCAACACGTCACCTTGACTGCTGCAGTACTGCACATTGGCCCCAGGGCATTACAAACAGCCTATGCGGCAGCTTGTTCTGCATGCCACCGCACTTATAACATTCATGGCATGACAGCTGTAAGACACCTGAGTGTGACCGCAGAGCTGTTTGGTTACCGGCAGCAGGCTGACTCAGCCTTAGTCAGGCTTCATACATGTGCCGCGCTGCCACTGCTGCTGCAGGTACGCTGGGCTACCACAGCTGCCAGCAGGGTTCGTGGACCTCGTAAAGAAGTATAATCCTCACATTGCAGAGCTGGAGCTGTCTAGGTGGGCAGGCTCATAGACTGCGGACACCTCGTACATGATCGGCCAAGTTTGTTGTGTGCCAGCAGCTGCAATAGTGAAGCAGTGTCTTGCAGGGAAGCGTGTTGCTGGCGTCATCGCAATGGGACCACGGCAGTTGGTCATGCCCTGTTGCTCATGTGCCGTGCTTCTTCTGTGTGACTGGGGCAGCCGCTCTCCATGTGTTTTGACGGCCGCACACCCTCACTCACCTCCTGCGTCCCTTGCTGCATGTGCTCTCGCCAACTGCAGCAACAACCTCACCAACCTGCCAGATAGCATCGCAGAGCTGCAGGCCATCCGCATCTTGCGCTTCAAGTACAACCAGCTGCGCAGGGTGCCCAGCGCGGTCAGCCGCCTGCCGCAGCTGCTCAGCCTGGAGCTGTCCGGCAACCAGATCACGCGCCTGGACAGCGGCATTGCACATGTACGCAGCAGCCTGCTGGCAAGTCTCGCAGTGGCACTGGTTTCTGGCGACAGCAGCAGCAGCAGCGACACTGCGCTATGCTGTCGAGGGCAGCAGTTGACGCGCCGACAGCAGATGGCAGCTGCAGCGGCACATGCAGCAGGCGCGGCAACCCACCAAGGGGAGCAGCTGTGCAGCCGGCCAGCAGTGAATTTGCTGTTTTGAATCATCAGTAACCACCACATTTTTACAAGCAGGAGCTGCATATAGCAGCGCTGTGCGGCAGTTGCACCATCGCAAGTACCAAGTGTATAACAGTCTCAGTTGAGCCACTTTGGCGATCAGCAGTGGGGAGCTGAGCAGAGTATGTTGCTGTGTCTGTGGGAGATGTGACTGCATGCGTGTGTCCGTGCCTGCAGGCGACCACTCTGAAAGAGCTGGACTTGTCAGGCAACCTGTTGGTGGAGCTGCCCCACTCCCTGGCAACGCTGCCAAAGCTGGAGGTGCGCTCACACAAAAAAGGAGGAGGCAGCAGCAGCAGCAGCAGCAGCGGCGAAAAAGCATTGATGCCAGCTGCCAAAGCAGCGCTAACGTAGCAATGGAGGTCAAGCAGCCCCCCCGGCAAAACAGCACCTATTGCATTGGCAGCGGCACCTGCCACCAGCAGTGAAGCAGCAGGGAAACAGCAGGGAATGAAGCAGCAGTCAAAACCTAGTGGCTGTTGCACATGCAGCAGGAAGGGAGTTGGGGACAGCCAGTACAGCAGGGCAGTGAGATGTCACATGTGGACATGCATGACTAGGATGATACCCCAAGGTCAGCAGCAGCAGCAGCGCTTGGACGGCTGGTAAGCCCATAAGCACCATGCGTGTGAGTTGCTGGAGCCCTCCCACCCTTCATCCCTCGAAGCGCTGCCACCACCATGCACGCCGCTCTGCTGTTCCACTCCAAGGTGCTGCGTTTGGAGAACAACCGCCTGGAGGCCCTGCCTGTAACATTGGCGAGCTGCCCAGCCTCACCAAGCTGGACATCTCAACCAACTGCCTGCGGCAGCTTCCTGCAAGCATGGGCCGGCTGAGGCGCATCCAGCGCATTGATGCTGCCAACAACATGCTGGTACGTGTGCCGCCGTCCATGGGGCACTTGAAGACCATCAAGGAGCTGAACCTGCTGTACAACAACTTGGATGACAAGTACAAGGCAAAGGCGGAGGAGGGACTGTCAAGGTGTGTGTTTCAAAGAACGAGGCTGCAGCTGCTGCAGTTGGCTGCAGGACCTTGCACGTGATAAGAATCTTTTTAAGACTGCCCTGCAGTCAGTGCCGCAAATTCTTGCCTTTGACCATTGGCAGGGCTACCTGTGGATCCCTGGAGACCAAACGAATGACGTGCAAGTAACTAAGACGCAGTTTCCTGTTGGCCCACGGCTGAAGCTGGCACGCCCTGCTGCTGCTGCTGCTGCTGCCGCCGCCGCTGCTGTTTGCGGCGTCAGGCTGTTGGCGTTCCTGCGTGAGGAGGAGGAGCGTGAGCGGCTGGAGGAGGTGGAGCGGCTGCGGCCCATCGGCACTGCAGTGGGCCCCTACACGGAGTACAGGTGCCTGGTGCAGCTAGGCACCTGAAGCCACGCCGCAGCAAGTGCCCCCGGCCACTGCGTGCAGCTGGCCGGCACGCACATCATGCTGGCATGCAGTGGCCGGCAACATCATGCTGTGCATGCTAGTGGCCGGCCATCATGGTGCAGGGCACTGCGGCAACATCATGCTGTGCATGCTAGTGCCCGCACTGCGGCAACATCATGCTGTGCATGCTAAGCGCGCTGGGTGACCTTGCAGTGCGAGGAATTCAGCAGCAGTACATGGTGGCATGCCCAACCCACCATGAACAGATGGGCGTTACGGTTCTGTGGCCTGTGCACTCTGCTAGGCAAGCTGTGTACAGGCAGGAGATAGGGTCGATTGAGTCACCCAGCAGTGGTGCGTGTGCGCCTGCAGGTGCAAGGCTGACGCCTCGCAGCAGCTAAAGACCGGGTTTGGCGAGTTCAACGTGGACAACAGGTGCTGGATACGCACAGGGTTCAGCCTCGCACAGGTGTGCAGGCGCCTCACCTGAAGCACACACGTTGCTGCACTTTGCCTCCACACAGCTTGTATCTGCACCGCTGCTGTGCATGAATCATGCAGCATGATCAACCAATTGGGGGGTCACACTTTGATCGCTGCTTTTGTGCATTGTGGGTACCTCAACAGCAACATGAGCCACGCACGGATGTGTGCCTGCCGGTGGCTGTGCTGCAGGTGAACAACATGGTGTACGTGTTTGGCGGGCAGCTGGTCAAGGATGGCTCCGTGAGCCACGAGCTGTTCTGGATGACCAGCGAGCGCATGGAGTGGCACGCGCAGCCGACGCGCGGCGACAGGCCTTGCGGGCGCTACGGCCATGTTGCCGTGTACGACCCGGACCACCACCAGCTGGTTGTGTTTGGCGGCAGGTGAGGCCAGCGGCAGCAGCAGCGCTGCACGCATGGCGCTGACACATGCAACTAGCGGCGAGCAGCGCATGCTTGAGAACAGGCTATGATGACTGGCCTGTTGGAGTTGCCGCAAGGCGCATGCAGCGACCTGCTGCCAACTCAGCATCCGCATCAGCGCATGCTGTGCCTTGCTCTGCATCATTGCAAATGACTGCTCGAGGCCAGGTGCCAGGCCTGAAGATGTGGTGTGTATACGTTATCGTGACACGTTGCAGGAACGTTGACAAGAAGCGGCTGTCAGATGTTGCTGTGCTGGACCTGGACAGCTTCACCTGGCGCCGGCCGGCAGTCAGCGGCCCAGCGCCCAGCCCCCGCGAGGGCGCAGCAGCAGTGTACCACGCAGGCCACATGGTCGTGTTTGGTAGGTGCCATGCATGCTGCTGCGTTCGCGGACATGCATTGGGCCAAGCAGCAGCGGCGCTGGGTTGCTGCTGTCAACGCGATCTGCTTGATTCCAGCGTGTGAGCGGCTGCTGCTCTGTATTGTACGCTGGGCTGTGATGGTGTTGCTGCTGCCACTGCTGCTGTGGCTGCTTGCACACGTCGCGCTGCAGCCGGACATGCCACTGGCGGCCGCACCAATGACCTGCTGCTGCTGGAGCTGTCTGGCTGGGCCTGGAGCCAGCCCGCCACCAGCGGCACCGCACCCAGCCCGCGCAGCTGCGCAGCCATCACAGTGGGCAACGGCCACCACCTGATCATGCATGGCGGGCGCAACAACTTTGTGCTGGACGACATGCACGTGCTGGACCTGCTCAGCCGCACCTGGATAGATGTGAGCTGCCTGTGCATGTGCACGCTTGCTCCGCTGGACACGCTGCTGTCCTGGCAAGGCCTGTTGGGCTCTTGCTAATGGTATCCGCACGCCCGCAAGCCGCCTGCAGCCGCACCAGGCTGGCTAGTACCTTGACAACATACCAGGCCAGCTTCTACTTGCGTGCGCGGTGTAAAGCAGTCGACGGTAGCGTCTTGCGTGCATGCTGGTTCTGATGCCGCCGCTGTGTTGGCGCAATCTCTCAGGTGTCTCCCAAGGGCTTGCTGCCGCCGCCGCGCCACAGCCACGCGCTGCACATGCACAACGACATGCTGTACCTGTTTGGCGGCGTCAACGAACTCGGCGCCAGCACAGTGTCGCTGTTCAAGGCGCACATCTCGCGCGCAGCCATGGACAGGGCTGGCGCGCTGCATGCGGCAGCTGCTGGCGGCGGCGGCTTGGGACCAGGTGGGTGCAGCCAGCACCTGGCCCTGGCACTCCTTATATAAGGAGTATGTGCGCTGCATCAGCTGGCCAAATCCAATTACTTACATGTGTCCCAAAGGTGTGGTCCTGCCACTGCAGCGCTTGAAACGAGTGTGGTTATTCATGACACCCAGGCTCATTGCATGTGTCTGTTTGTGCTGCCTCCTATAGTTGTGCTGCCTCCTATAGTTGTTTATGACACCCTCTCATTGCATGTGTCTGTTTGCGCTGCCTCCTGTGTGCCGTGGCTGCAGGCGGCTTGGATGCTGCTGATGTGGCAGGTGTTGCAGTTGAGATTGAGTGGCAAGAGCTGGACCCTGAGCTGCCGTACAACAAGGACAGGGCAGGCGCCATGCAGCAGGGCCAGCTGCGTTGCTACCAGCTGGGGTCAGCAACGCTGGGCAGGACCATGAACGACGACGATGCAGAAAAGGGTGAGCAGGGGTGAACTGCAGGCAGCGGTGCAGATGCGGCAGCATACTGTACTGGCTGACATGCTGGAGCTTGGCAAGTAAGTTCGCTGGACAACCCCAACCATGGGTATTTGCTTGGGGAGGGGAGAGTCAGTGAGGAGGGGAGACTAAGCGCGGTGTCAAGTCCGCCGATGTTGACGGGTGGCACGCCTTGCATGTGCTGCCTGCATCCAGGCCTGGTGTACTGGGATGTGTTCAAGACAGCTAAGCTGGACAGCTTCAAGCCCAAGGCTGTGGCAGCAGCTGGTGAAGGCGAGGGTGCAGCACGTGCGCAGGGCGGCAGCACCAAGAGCAACCGCGTGCAGCACACCACGCACAGTGCAGGCAAGATGCCGGCCAGCTTCACCAGCAACAGCAGGAAGGAGCAGAAGATGCTGGCTTATGTCAGGGACTTCCAGCGCGTGTTCCAGGAGCTGTACCCACACAGGTAGGTGGTGCATGCACAGGAGACACCCAGCCTGTCATGCCACAGCAGGTTTTTGCTGCAGCTTGATTTAATTGGCCTTGCAGTTGCCAGGTCCTCACTCGGAGTGTGAGCCAACACAAATGTGCATCCCGTGGCCCCCTTGTGGCAAGTGCAGCACCAGTCCAACATGGCTTTGCGGTATGAGCAGAAAAGCCCTTTTCTTTGCTACACTGAGCCAGCCCTAGCTAGCCTCAGCTGAGCTCAGCTCACCTCTTATCAGGCTAGCATCAGGCTTGCTGGGTGGCAAGCTTCCGGCAAGGCCTAGCTAGGTTAGCTGGCTGCTGTATCTTTGCCGCAGTGAAGTTGCCTTAGCTGTTGGTTTGCTGACCTGGCTAGCCCACAGCCAGGTGCACAGCTAGGCATACTTGCTAGGTCAGCCGGCTGGATTGGCTGCCAGTCACTGCAGGGGCCAGCTGGGAGTGATCACTTGAGCTCAAGGGGGTCACTGCAGGGGCCAGCTGGAAGTGAGCACTTGAGCTCAAGGGGGCCTTCAGACCCAATGCGAGCGGGTGTGGTCGTGCGTCCACTCTGCTGTTGTCCCAAGTCAACCCTGCCACCTCTGCTCCAACGCTGCATCGCAGGCGACCCATGCCCCTCACTCCACTCAACGAGTGCGGCGTGCCCAAGTTTGTGTGCAGCACGCTGCGCTCCAGCCTGCCACCCTTCCCCGAGCTGTACAAGCTGGACGGGTGCGCCAAGTTTGTGTCGGAGTTTCTGACCTACGAGCCGCTGGATGAGCCGCTGCACCCGCCGCGCCACACGCCCAGCCCAATGTCAGTGCTGAGCTGGCAGGCCGCTGATGCATTTGATGCAGCCGGCGTGCTGTGTTCGCTGCTCCTTGGGGCTGGGTACAACGCGTTTGTGGTGATGGGATATGCGCCGCTGGCGGTGACACTCAATGACCAGAGCGATACAGAGTATGTGCTGCCCGGCGGGGACCCGCTGCTGTCAGCTGCAGATGCAGCTGCGGCAGCTGCAGCTGTTAATGGCCAGAAGCAGCAGCAGGGGCAGGGGCAGTCAGCGGCTGCAGGTAGCGGCAGCGCAGGGCGTCCTGGTGCAGGGCCTGCAGCAGCGTCTGGTGCTGGTAGCAGCAGCAGCAAGGGTGGCGGCGCTGCTGGGGACGGAGCAGCAAGGGATGAGCTGGGCAAGAAGAAGAAGTATGTTGTGAGGCCTAAGCCGCAGCTGGCCAGCAAGTACTTGCAGGAGCATGGTGGCCCCACGGCGGAGAGTGAGGCTGGTGACACTGCTGTCACGTCCGCTGCTGAGGTGCGCGATACTGCGCCTGATACACACAGATACACACCATCACCACCACAACCATGCTGCGGCACAGGCTTGCAGCGTAAGATACTGTAAATCATGGTAAACTGCACTGGATGCTGGGTCCAAGCAGTCTGGCCGTGTGCTTAGAGATTGTGCTCCTCTACCAGCAAGACGTGCACCTGTTCGCACCATCATGTGTGGGTGCGTGCTGTTGTTGCCTGCAGACGCCAGAGCCAGGTGCACGTGCCAGGTCTACAGCAGTGGATGTGGCAGCAGGTGCAGAGGGCAGCCAGGCTGCGCTGGCAGTTGAGGAGCAGCCTCACCAGAAGCAGCGCAACAACAGGGTGCACGCCTGGGTGCTGGTGCTGCCTGGAAGGCGTGAGGTGAGCCGCTGGTAGGTTTGTTGGCCAAGCAGTGATGCTGACTTGCTGAACTCAATCCCGAGCCAGCTGCCGGTGCAATGCTTGACGTCATGCTGTGGTTGTGTGTGTGCCCGCAGTGGCTGAGGCTGTAGACGCACATCACAATCATCAGGATCTTATCGGATGTTTAACTGACAAGGAAGTGTGCTGCAGGTGTCTGAGCCTGTGTTTGTGGAGCCTGCCACCGGGCGCAGCGTCAGCCCCACCTCACCAGACTGCCCATACACAGGCGTGGAAGTGATCTGGAACGCCTACAACGCCTGGATATGCATGCAGGTACGCATGGGGAACAGCTGCAGGCGGCATGCAACTTTGCGCTGCACATGCACCAAGATTCAACACGTGTTCCAGCAGTGCAGCTGCTGCACTTGCGGTAGCATCAAGCCGAACATGTTCAAACCGCCGTAGTTCACATCAATGCGGCTGGAACGCTGCTCACATCCTGCTGCGTGTGGTGCCTGCTGCAGATGCCTGAGCCACATTCCGACTCGCGTGCAGCGCCTGGCAGCATCAGCTGGGAGCTAACCAACCCGGCGCTATGGGAGCAACTGCTCAACGAGCGGCAGACGAGGTGGGGGGACGCGCACCGCAGACGGCAGTGGTACTGCAGGCGGCTGTCGTACTAAATACCAAACACCAAAGTAGGGCCACAGGCCCACCCACTGGAGATTGTGTACACCTTGCATTGTCACCTGGACGTTGATCTCAGCAGCACTGGGCTGCGCAGGCCTTATGGCATACAGCAGGCGCCAGCCTCGTACTGCAGGCAACACTGTTCAGAGGTTGCGGCGCAGCTAGGTGGAAAGTTTCAGCATACTCTGCATGGATTTGTTGCACTGCAGGCCGCCGCGCTTCGAGCTGCCAGCAGCTGACGGTGCGCGGGCGGGTGCCGGCCATGCGGCTCCAGGCATGCCCTCACGACCGGGAATGGCCAGCACCCTGAACGCCAGCAGCATGATGGCCGGCAGCATGCTGCGGCCCCGCACCCCTAGCACCTTCAACCTGCCCCGCACGCCTACGCTTGGCGCTGGGGCGGGGGCGGGGGCGCCTGGCACGCCCAGCGGGCTGTGCAGGGCTGCCAGTCACCAGGTGCCACCGCTGGGCATGGCTGCTGCGAGTGAGTTACACGAGAGAGCGGGGTGTTGCTGGGGTCTGTCACGGATGCGGAGCTGTTGCTGGTTGTGACAGGGGTTGCAGGCCGTGACGGGCACGAGGGGTGAGGAATTGGTGTCAGTGCAGCAGCTGGTGTCTTTGCAGGCGCGTTGCAGTTCTGGCAGCTGTCGTCCTTGCAAGCATGTGTCGCAGGTGCTGACCTCTGTCCATATGTGTGCATGCATCGTAGTGAAGCACAAGGCTGCTGCAATGCTGAGTGACATGCCGCGTGTGCATGTGCCGCCGCAGATGCTGCTGGCTTCAGCAGTTGCGGAGTTGTGCCTGGCACGCCTGGGGGCCTGAGGGCATGCGGGGCGGCGCTGGTGCCAGCGCAGCGGGCTTGGACGCGGCTGCAGCTGCTGCTGCCAGCAGCGGTGTGCTGGTGGTTGGGCACCCAGGCACACCCAGCAAGGGGCCGGCATCAGAGTATGCAAGGTGGGGCTTGCCACCCATGAACAGCACCGAGCATTGCTTGCTCCCTTGCCTGCACAACCACAATCTCGCGTTGCTGTGCTGAACCTATCAACTTCAAACAGATCGCACCAGCGTGCATGACCACCAGTGCTGTGCATAACAGCAAGCACAGCCGCTGTTCGTATGTCATGTGGCTTGCTCTGCCATGCCGCCATCGCATGCTGTGGTGTGTGCAGGTCCGAGTATGCGCGGAGCGAGATGGGGGATGGCAGCGCTACTGGCAACGGCCCGGCAGATGAGCAGGGCCCTGAGCACGACTTGCTGCCCGACCTGCCACCCAGCTGGGTGCCCAAGCTGACCATTCCACGCGACATGCTGGACATGCGCTGCCCAAGGGTGAGCCAAACTTGGCATGAGCAACCGGGTGTCACAGCCAGTTACATAACAAAAGCTGGGTCTCACAACTGCGGTGCTTGCCGTTCCGTGGATCGCCTGTTCTGGTGGTGCCGGCTTGGTGGGTCACTCTGCCTGCGCTGACCAGACTGCTGCTGCTGCTGCTGGTGGTGGTTGGTGCTGGCTGGCGCTGTGCGTCAGGGCTCCCGCACGACGCTGTACAAGCGCTGCGTGCACGAGATATACGCCGGCTTTGGCGAGTGTGCGCGCTGGGATGGCCTGGTGGAGCGCGCAACAAAGTACGCGGACGACGCGCGGCATGTGGTGGTGGAGGTGGGTTGCTGCAGCTGGTGACACCGTGTGCTGCGGTTGCTGGCACAGCATGGCTTGGTGCATCTCAAGCGAGTGCGCTGCAGAAGTGCAGCCATCTGTTGAGCAGCTTCTGCATGATCAGGTTGACAGTAGTTTGCTGGTCACGTACAATATGAATCCACGGCAGCATCCGGCAGCATGAACTCGGCTGTGTGCTTTCATCGTGCATGTGCAGGTGCGTGAGATGTTTGCCAGGCGGAAAGACAAGCTGAAGGAGAGGCGCAGCTACCCGCAGCAGGATGCAGTGCAGGTGGGCGGTGGAATGGTTGAGCTGGGGCTTGCTGGACAGGCTGGCTGCAACCTCTGACAGCAAATACAGCACTACAGCATTTGTTACCAGCTTGGGACAATGCACGCAGCAGTGTGCTGTTGGCTGGTATGCGTCTAACCAAACAGCCGTCTGAAAGCTGCCCTGCATCATCACCCCGCCAAACTCAACTGCAGGAGTTTTTCCTGCCAGGCAGCCTGTTTGCTGTCAAGAGCCTGCACACCGTGCGCGGCGAGCGCCGCACCATCAACTTCTACTCCGCTGCGCGCCTGGATGGCCTCGTGTGCCGCGAGGAACTTCTCGGCAAGAAGCTCATAGAGAGGTTCACGGGCAGGGACGACAGGCTGGAGTACCGCAGCGCTACATCGGGCACGAGTCTTTCGATGTCTGGGGCAGCTAGTGCTGCTGGTGGAGGAGCAGGGCTGGCAGCCAATGGGACTGGCGTGGATGGCAGGCTGCAGCAGCAGCTTGGGCTGCTGGGTGAAGCGGCAGCTGGTGGGGCGGCAAGCGCAGGTACAGCGCAGGGGCTGCGGGTGCTGGTCAGGACCGCGCACTTCCCATCCTGAAGATGACTGAGAAGTTTGGCAGGAATCCAGACAAGCCTGCTGACGAGGATGTTGCTAAGCGCGTGTTCTACCTTGATGAGGGGAGGACGATGCTGAGCTTCCATCACGGCGAGGGCCGGCCGACGGCGGGCTACATGGTGTTCCACAAAGATGGCCAGGCGCAAGCCGTGCAGGTGAGACTGCTGCACTGCTGCCGATGGGTGTGTACGTCTGCAAGCTGGCTGGTCGAGTTTGCGGTGCATCACATACATGTACAATAATGCTTTGGACTTGGCTGATGGGTAGGCAAGGATGCTGGCACTCAGGAGTGCACTGATCAATGCCTGGTATGTCAGCCTGGCCAGCCTGCGGTGCTTGCGGCTCGAGTCCCTGGCTGCTTTACATGCACGTTGCCTTACTTCATAAGCAGTCGTGCTTCGTGTTGCGCTGGCACCACACCACACCGTGTCGGCCCAACTCGTGCTTGAAGCAGTGGCAGTATGGTTGTGCGGCACCCCGACTCTCCAGCACGCACCAATCTTGCCGCAGCCATGCCGACATTCGCACTCCATACGCCTGCCTCCAGGTTGACCCATTGGCACCCCGGCCTGCTGCACGTGAGCTGCTGGAGACTTACAAGGCGCTGCAGGCAGCAGAGAAGGAGGTGCTGCAGCACGTGCGCGACAGCGAGTGGGAGGGGCGCGAGATAGGCCGCACACGGAACAACCAGGAGCAGAGCATCACGCTGGAGGTGCCATACTACGACTTCTGCCGCGTACAGGTGGGAGGCGTGCGCAAAAAAACTGCAGAGGAATGCGGTATACAATATACAATACAATACAGTAGTACAGGACTGAACCTGCCTCAGGCTAGCCCAGCGAGCCGTCATTTCGCTCGCTG
Source organism: Scenedesmus sp. NREL 46B-D3 (assembly GCA_014080715.1). Lineage (NCBI taxonomy): Eukaryota > Viridiplantae > Chlorophyta > Chlorophyceae > Sphaeropleales > Scenedesmaceae > Scenedesmus > Scenedesmus sp. NREL 46B-D3. The sequence continues at coordinate 62,994 of JACERP010000067.1, read as the reverse complement.
GCAATGCAATGTCATTTGAACTGTTTGGAGCCGGTTGCATGTCAATTGGCCTGGCTGCAGGCTGTGCATGCATGCCAGTGGATGATCCGCCTAGCAGGCTTGAGAGTAGAGGGGGTGGAAACGCCTCTTAAAAGCGGCAGTGCCACTGCAGACATGTTGCTTGAATGATGGATGATGTACAGCCGCACACCACATGTCTCAACTGCTGCATCTCTTTGCTGCCATCCTATGACTGCTTCTGTGGCAGGCTGATGACTCAGACGATGAGCCAGCCGACAGCGAAACTGCGGCCTACGACTACCTGCTGCCCTTCCTGCCGCCGGGCATGGCTTCAGTGGGCAGCAGCGCAGCCAGCGGCAGCGCAGGCGGTCTGACGCGAGAGCAGGCGCTCGCTGTGCGGGAGCGCTGCCTGCGTGCACTCAAGGACAGGCTGATTGAGCGCGCAACATCATCCAGGTGTGGGTGTGTCGGGGTTGCAGAGCATGTGTTCTGACAAGACTGCTCATTTATGGGCTTCTGCTGTACCCCTCAATCAATCACACGCACGCCGCAGCATGAAAGCAGTCCAGCTGTGGTATTGCGCTGCGTAATGCTCTGCTGAGTTCTTCATGCCGTGCGGTGCGCAGGCGCGGCTGGAGGAGGAGCAGGCGTCGCTGGCACGGCGGCAGGCCTCATACGCACGCGACAGGGATGCGCTGACGCCAGAAGAGGAGGAAGAGTACGAGCATGCGGCGGACGAGGCAGCGTTCAGGATAGGCATCCTGCAGCGGCGGCTGGCGCGGCACGAGGAGGCAGCGCTGCAGAAGTACTACGAGCTGGACAAGAAGCTGCGCAACGATGTGCGGCTGGCGGTGCTGCTCACGCCTGTGTGAAGACGTCGGCAGGTTTCAGCACTGACAGCGCAGAGGCTGCATCCAGCTGGCATACCCTGTCCAACTTGGTCTCAAAGCTTTGGCACACCAATCGCAGGAATGTACATGGCTGTCGGTGCTTGCCGGAATCTCGCGGCGTTTGCAGTGCATACAAATAGGCCGCATTGACCCTGTAAGCCCGACAGAACCTCCCAGTAGTGTACGGAGCCGTCATGACTGTCATGTTGGGCGATCTGACTGTGTCACAATCAGCAGGTGCAAGCATCCGGCCGGCCATGCCAAGGCAGGCAGCACCGCACCCCGAAGGGCCTGGAAGCTGTGTTGGGAGCACCTTGTTGGGGTGCATGCTGGTGTGTTGCTGGAATTTCTGTGGTGTAACCTGATTACAGTGCTGTCACACGGTATTGGGTTAATTATGGAGGTGCACTTGCTGCACTGTGCCGTCTGACAATGGATGTGCATACACTTGGGCATGCCTCATACAGAGGCTGACAGGCCTAGGCACGTTTGTATGTGCTTCTTCAAGCAACAGCAAGCCGTTGAGGGAAACAAAGGTCACATGATCTGCAGTTTCACTGGCACTCTGTTTGCGGCACAACTTGTGCTGAGCTGTCCTGCAGGTTGCCAGGCACGATAGCCGGCTGTGCTGTACTGCCCAACAGTTAAGTTGGGATACCTTAAGCTTCAACAACTGGTAAGGGCGTCATTGGCAGCAGCACTCCGCCGTGCATAGTGAAAGTGGCTGCACACAAAGTGCCAACCTTAGTGCTAGCTAGCCAGCTCAGTGCTGCAGCTGCAGCACTGAAAGGTGGGTCATAATTTCGAGGTCCCTGACCTGCTGTAAACGCAGATCTGACGCACGTGTGATAAGAGTCAGACCGGTCGGACTGGTCGGACCAGTGCAAGCAGCCAGATTGGACTTCAGCTAGCACAATCATAAGTCGTACCTAGCGCTGGATATAGTCCTGTATTTGGCCTAGAGTATTCTACTAGCGTCCTTCGTAGCGCTAGCTCAACTAGCTGCGACCTTAGCAGCAGCGGCACTACACAAACCTCCCAGCACCGACAAAGAGCAATGTTAAACACTTCAGCACCAGGTTAACAGCATCGGAACCATGCAAAGTTTTTGGATAAGGCATCCATTGCTTCGCCCTTGTTCGTTAAATAACGGTTCGTTACAACGAATCTAACGTGTGTACGTGATGTGGGTATGCTGGAAACGCAACGCACACGTAGATGCGCCAATCATGATGCTGCTGATGGTAGACAACTGTGTGGCTCTATCATTCTGGTGTCGGTGGTCACCCCTGAGCACTACCGTACTGTACCTGCTGTGCTGCTGCATTGACTGCCAGTGATACAAGACCCTGCAAGGTGTTCTAGAACAAGATCTTACACGATCTGCGGAAGCACCACGTGCTAGTAAGAGACTTCTGGAAGTTGTTTTTAAAAAATTACTGGTGCAACATGCTCGCCGGTGCCTCGGTATACCTACGTAGGGCCCCGTGATCAAGCCACTTTGGTAGAACCGGAACACCATCAGTGGCGGAGCAACATGCTCTACGGCAACCAGTTTCTGTGTGAAAAGGAAACTACAGCAGATAACTTACTTGTCCAGCAAGTGAAGCCGGCAAAGCTCATCTCCAGCAAGGGCACAGGCAATCTCCGCAATCACATCGGCAGGAAGGCCTGAAAGGACGCTTCTGCCCCGTGAGGAGCAGGGGATTGTTCCGTCATCTATTATAGGCGCAGACCGGTGCAAGCCCACTCAACCGGGAGGGTGCTGTGCAGGAGACACAGCAGTATGAGGCGTGGTGCCTCAAAGGTAATCAAAGCCACTGAAACAACGCATTGGGCAATGAAGACGATTCTCCGTACACACGCTTTGAGTAGTTGCCGTGCTGCGGTGTGCTATGTTTCTTCGCGGTTCTGGACGTCGAACTTGACTAAGCCAAGTGATGGAAGCTGGTTATCCTGAGTGATTTTTGCAGATTGCAATTTATGCAATCGCGTTTGGGGATGGTTTAAGTCGGTGACAGGATGCCAACTTCTGGGTGACACCGTAATGTCCTCGCGACGCAAAGCCCGACCCAGTCCGTCATTGATCGTTGTGACTGTGGTTTGATTGCTGAGGCAATCGAGGACCCTTGTTGTCCAAGCATCTCAAGCCACAGACACCAATGACAGGACTGCAACGTGGACATGTGCAATGGCAAGCGCACGGCAGCTACGCTACTACCATTCGAAGCAGCAGCATACCTGCCACAAGCCAACCGCCGTTGCCACTTACGCAGCAGATCACTTGACGTTTGTACACGTGAATCAGCACCCCAGCACCAGCCACATCGCATCTGCGGAAAACAGCAAACATTACATGCATGCGCCCACATATGCCCGGCTGCTCAAAAACGGTCAAACGTCATGCGCGGGTCGACATCTTTGCCCCTGCCCCTGCCCCTGCCGCGTCGTCCTCGCCCCCGCCCCGCCCGCGCCCGCCTCCCCCGCCGCGCTTGACGAAGATGCGGCCGTGCTTCACCTCACACAGCTCCATCAGGAACTCCTCACAGCTCAAGCAGCCTGCAGCGACAGCAACGGTAGCAGCAGCAGCAGCAAAAGCATAAGTCTGCAAAGAATCAACGACACATCTGGCACCATGCAATGGCTGTCATGCGTTGGTGGGTACCGTTGCTCGAGACGAAAAGGTTTCTGTGTGCTAAAGGGTGTGCTGAAAGGAAAGGTTTCCTGAAAGGAACTGCTGAAGCGCTGGGTCACTACAATGCTGAGCAGCGCACGCACGGGAATGCTGGCCAGCATTGTGGAGCCGCGGCCGCAGCAGCTGTCATGTTATGTACCTATCCCCTTGCACCACAGCCAGTCGCACAGGTGGCTGCGCAGGCAGCTGCCAGCAGCAGCAATAGGCGCAAGCAGCAGCAGCCCCACCTGTGTACTCTGTGTCCCCACCCGGCAGTGGGCTCTTGCCCTTGAGCCAGTCCAGCCTGAGCAGCTTGGAGGAGCACTCCTGCATGCACACAGCGGCGGCGGCGGCAGCAGGGGCCAATACGTGTGAGCGCGGCCCAGCAGCAAGCAAGCATTGGCACCCTCCTGGACCCGCTTCCTGCACCTCGGCCCTGCCCCAGCGCTGTGAAACTTGCCTGACGACAGAGTCATCACCCAGGGCTGTTCCCTGTTGCAGAACCCAGCTGCTCCTCGCCTCTGAGTCGCAGCGCTCCTTGGCCCCTTGCGCATCGAGCAGCTCCCTCTGCAGGTAGCTCAGACAGCTGCTCCCATTGATGGTCAACACCCTGCCCGCCCCAGGCGGTGGCAAGGACTGGCGGCTCACCCACATCAACGTCAAACGCCGCCAGCAACATGTTGGCGACAAGCACAACCCAAACAAACGGCAGCAGCAGCGGCAGCGCTGCGGTATGAGCCCGAGCCGCCGCCCTGCACTCGCCTCGCAGGCTCCTTGGCCACCTTGGCAGCGTGCAGCTCCTTGGGCAGGTAGATCAGGAAGCTGCACCTGCTGCAATCCAGCCGCCACCTGGGCGCCGACACGGGGTCCAGCACCAGCAGCCCCACGGCGCACTCGGGGCAGGCCAGCACGCCCTGCTGAGCCGGCGAGTTCTTGCAGGTGGGGTGCAGGCAGCTGGTGCACGGCATGCCCAGCTTGGTCGAGCCCTGCTCCGCCTGCAGTGCAGAGACCACACGGGGTGGGGGGCACGCCCACATCAGAAAATCATCGACATGTGTGCAACATGTTACAACATATAACAGAAGTTGGCTGAACAGAGCTGCAGGTGGCTGCCCGCAATATAACATCAGGCTAGATGAACAGGGTTGCCACGCGAAGCCTGGCGCGGCGGTGCCGGCGCTGCATAGCTTCTGCCATGCAGGCGACGCGAATGCACAAACCAATTGCAAGAAAGCCAGATGAACAGAGCAAGCCAGTGCAGGACCTGCGCGCCGTTGCTCACCTTGACCACGCCCTCAAAGGGAGGGTAGTTGTAGCACAAGGGGCACAGCGGGTAGGTCTTGCCGTCCTGCAGGAGCAGCAGCAGCAGCAGCAGCACCAGTTATGTGCAGTAGACCAGCGCTCCTAGTGAGCAGATATGAAGGATGATGATGTGCGTTTGCGTGCACTGCAGGGAAGCCCATGCTGATGGAGCACACCAGCGGATTGCAGCACGCCAAACACACTAACACCAAACACTCGCACACTTGATCGTTCCACGCATCTCCCGACCTGTGCAGGTGATACCAAACAGAGAGTCGCTGAAGCAGCATGTCAGCTGAGGTATCCTGGGCAGTAGTCGATACTTTGCACATCTCGTTTGCTAGGCGACTCACCGACCCACTCAGGCTGAACAGCACCAGCTCGAAGCCATCCAGGGGGCACTCCAGCCCCTTGTACTGCTTCACAGCCCCCCCTGGGGCAGTGCGTACACGTCTCACACACAGGGCAGTACAGGCGGGACGGCCGCGCTGCGATGTACTTCATGTACCGCCTGCACTTGCCGCACTTGCACATCGGCTTGCCTGTGGGATGGAGTGAGGGCATTCCATAGACAATTTGGGGGGGGGGAGGGGGCAGGGAGGTAGAGGTAAACATGGATGGGCCTTTGCAATACACCCTGTTGGAGCTGTTGCGGTTTGGGCAACTCTTTACAGTTCAGCACGAAGTGCACTATTGATTGATTGGTTGCATGCATGCAAGCCCCTCTCTGTGTGCACTGCTGGGCTAGCCGCCGGCGTGGAGGCCTCAAAACCCTTGTCTATACGCGGCTTCCCATTGTTTTCAGCAAATGGCAGCAAAAACAGCTCAGGACCAGCTTGCAGACCTGCCACAGCGCCTGAAAGAGCTCCAGAACTGCTCACCGCTGGACGCCAGTGGGCTGAAGGAGGCCTCAAAAAGCGCGTCCATGCGCGTGATGTGGCCCACAAAGAACATGAACTTGGCCCTGAACTGCTCCAGCGTGTGTGCCACAACCGCCTCCTTCTGTGCCTTGCCGTCAGCAATGAGCCCAATCTGCTGCTCAACGTGTGCGCGCACCTGCGGGTTGCACACCACATGTGCGGCAGCACACACCGAGACTTGCACCCTTGCCAGCAGCAGAGCATTGTAACTGCTGTGCAGCATGCTCATGCAGCCGCACCAGAAACAACCCAGGGGCACATCGGTGACCAGCAAGCCTAACCCTGCGCTTGGCTGCCAGCACCTTTGCGGCGAACGCATGGCAGAGCACACTCGTTCCTGCAGCTGGCCCGTCCAACAAGCAGCAAGCACAGTGCTACATCACGGATATCAATCCCAGCTGCCAGCAGCGTCGCTTGCTGTGCGTCACTGTCACACTGGTGCTACACAGGTGTGTGCCTGAAGCCCGGCCTAGGCCAAGGGTGCCAGCGCCTCACGTGTGGCCTGCAGAGCTCCGGGTCGATGAGCTGGTAGCCCTTGATGAGCGTGATGCCCAGCTCAGTAGGCACAACGCGGCGCCCCGACTGGATCTGCAGCAGCAGCAGCAGCAGCAGCAGAGGCAGCAGCATGTAGCAGTTGCTGGCTACTTGCACGATGTATGCAACCGCTTGCACTGGGGTGCGCATGAGGGCAGCAGCCAGTGTAGAGCTGCACAACATGCAGCCTTGATCTGCTGCGCAACTGGATGTGGTTTGTGAAGCATCATGACACCAGACACATGCTTAGCAGCAGCGCACGCATGAGCCTGGCGCTGACGCACCTGCACGTAGTTGCGCACGCAGATGTTGTTGATGTGTGTGGGAATGCTGGCGTCCGTGCCTATGCCGTGCTTCTCCATCAGCCCTATCAGCTCAGCCTCTGTCAGGTAGTCCGGGGGCTGCAAGAGGGCAGGTACAGCGGTGCACAGCGGCGGCAGCATCAGCAGCAGCAGCATCAGCAGCAGCAACTGAACAGCTTGCAGGACGGCAACGGGTGCTGCACGGGCTTATGTGTGAGAGCTGCAGGCTTGCACAAAGACGAAAAGCAGGATTATGCGACTCAGCTGATCATGGGCATGCCTTGCCTCGCTGCACAAAACACATGCACATGCACAGCAAAGCAATGCAGCAGCAGTGCTACTTACACTGGTCTTGCCTGCGCTGAGCTCCACTCCTTTGAGCTGCATCACCTGGCCCTCGGAAAGCGGAGGCAGCGGCTCTGCTTGGCTGACCTGCACAGGCAGCAAGCACATACTATTGTTTCACACCAAGAAGCTAGAAAGGCAGATGATAAAACACATGAGCAAGTTTAGCCAGACATGCGGGCATGCTTGGGTCGTGCTCCCCGAGCGAGCCAGCAAATGAACCCCAAAGCTGCACACAGCCACAACACGTGCGCCGCAAGATCGACAAGCAATGGCGGCGCTCAGCCTGGCTGGCCTCCAAAGCTGGCATCCAACAGCCAGACACACACATTCAAGACAGTGACTTCAAGGTGCTGCAGCACCACAATGCGAGTGCGAGGTGCACGGCAACACCAAACAGCTGCCCATGAAAGTGGACACAGCAGCGCTACGGCATGCACAGTTCACCGCCACAGCAGCAGCCAGCAGCAGCAGCAGCAGCCAGCAGGGGTGTACAGGCATGAACAACCAAACCAAGCCGCACCTTCCAAGGCATGATGGCAGTGAATCCTGGCCGTAACACCACGCTGCCAGTTGCTGTGAATGTCTCCCCACCACCAACCAGCACAGCCTTGGTCTTCTTGAGCACGCAGTCACCTGCAGCAGAAGCAGCAGCCAGACAGCAGCCAGAGCAGCAGCAACAGCAGGTGCATGGTCGTGCTTAATAATGCGGCTGCGTGCATGCTTGCATGGTGCTGCTGCTTGCGTGGTGTATGCCAGCAATGCGCAGATGCAGTCTGTACTGCCTGATATGCACCGCTCGCGCCGCTTGTGCAACTGGAAGCCTATCTACAGACTGTTGTGCTATGCACGTCACATTGGTGTCATCATGATGGTGGCCAGGCTGTGCCCTTCAAATGAGCGGAACTGGGTTACCTGCATGCAGTGCAACCAACCCAATCAATGTTGTGTTCAGCCCAAGACTGCAAACAGACCAGTGTGGCGGCTGCAGGCCGCACACCTGACAAGCTGGCCAGGAAGTGCCTCGCCACGTAGTCGTAGACGAGCCAGGAGTCGCCGCCGCCCAGCTCAGCCTCGTTGGCCGCACGCACAGGCGTGATGGGCGGGTGGCTGCGCGCTTGCAAACAACACAGAACAGCACAGCACGGCACAGCACATGGTTGAGTGCGGGCCTCATCCACTGGCCGAACTGGCGGGTTGCGAATCATTCAAAACCTCAGCGATGGCGAAGCTATATCACTTCAAGGGCTGGCACGCCATGCGCTCGTCTCAGCTGGATGCGCTGTGCAGGTTTGCTGCATGGACTGAGCTCTGTTTGGTTGCTCAGACAACTGTCAGCCAGACGCGTTTGAGTTCATAACTCGGATCTGTATTGCCTAGACGCAAGAAGCGACAAGCAGCACTCATCACAGCAAAGGTTGCTGCAGGCCGCCATCGCTGACAAACATGCTGCTGCCAGCCGAGGCCAGATGTGGGTGATGCTGCCACCCCACTCACTCGCCCACATCCACGCCACCCTGCAGGACAGCCACACACAGCACGGCAGGCACCTCACTGTGGGCCAACAGTTTAACACAGTACGGAGTAGAACATGCTCAAAGGTGCACACGCACTTGCACAGGGGCAACCCCTGCCCTCCGACAGCCTAAGCAAACTAAGATCCATGCACTGCCACCCTCTGCATTGCAGAACAGCTGGGGTTTGAAGGATGCCCCCGCTGGTCTGCTGACGCTCCTTCAGTGCCAGCCTCTGCCATGAAAGCAGCAGCACATGGCCGTTGAGCAGGTCACCTTTGGTTTGCTGACGCCCTGCGACAGCAGCGACGCGGCGTACTGGCCCCAGATGGGGTGCCTCGCCTGGCTGGACAGCGCGCCTGCAGCAGCCAACACACCACACACACACCACCACCACCCCCACCACCACCAAGGCAGCAAGTAACTAACGCCCAGTGCACTTGTGCGACCACTCTCCTTCGAGCAGCAGCACCACCACAGCGCCTTGCAAGGTAGCAAGGGGGCGTGTATCAGCAAGTACTGGCAGCGGCAGCTGGCTCGGCATGTGTTGACCAAGCACCGTGTGTAGCTGCTGCAGCGGCACGCACGACTACGCACTGTGCCTGCACGCGCATGTACTGGCAGGCAGTGCTGAGCAGTGCCGGCAGCGCTCACCATCAAAGTCGAAGTTGGGCGGGTAGCCTGACGACTCTGTGCGCGGGTAGGACAGGTAGCCGCTGGTGTACAGCCGCTCCGCAACCTGCGTGCAGACGCGACGCATCAACAGCAGCAGGAGCAGCGCAGCATGCCGACAGTCCAGCAGCCGCCGGCGCAGCTGCATGCGGGGCGCTTGCTGCACAGTCGCACCCGAAAGTGGTGCCTGCGAGACACCAGTCACGCACGCGCCACCATGCCGCTTCACCGCCCCGCAACGGGGCACGCACGCTGCTGCTGGCAAATTCAAAGCCACGCAGCTGCTGCATGTTGGCAAGGGGGGCAGGGCGCGCGTGTCACTTGCCGCCATGGCCTGGGCAGGCCCGATGTTGAGTGCGCTGCTGGCCACTTTGAGCAGCTCCACAGTGTTCAGCCCGGGCGGGCGCGGCCTGCGCTCCTCCTTGGCGCCCATGCTCTGCACGCGCAGCGAGCCTGCGTCCCTCACCCCCGCTGCAAAGACCTGCCCCACGTCCTGGTCAAACACGCGGCCACGCTCCCACTCCAGGTTGAGGTGTCGCCTCCCTGGGGCAGGCGAGGCCGGCAGAAGAGCAAATAGAGCTCAGACGGGTACAGGTGGAGTCGAGCCGAGTACTCGCGGCGATGTTGCTTGCTAGGTGTGGGAGTCTGCCATAGCTGCTGAGAACAGCCCAGCTTGGTGCAACATTCAGCCAAGCTCCCTCTTTGGGCTGTGGCGATTGCGCCTCCACTGCTCATCAAGGTGTGTTGTGTCTGCTGCAACGTGTCCAGCCAGCACGCCCGCATGTTCACCTCCCATGAGCGATGCATGCAGGTTGCGTGCGCGTGCCAGCTGTCACCCGTCAGCATTCACTCGCACGTGGATGCGTGCAGGTGCCAGCAGCTGCTTTGATGAACAGACTCGGCAGTTAATGTTGGGAGAGCATTGCTCAGAAACGACATTCAGCCATTGTAAAAGCATATATGTATGAGCAAGTGGCACCACCCCGTGCACCTGGCCGCTCCGCCCACCTTTGCCAGCTGTGGCCGCACCACCCAGAAGGGCTCAGGCTGAAAGGCCACGATGGCCTGGTGGCGCTCAACGGTGAAGCCCAGCGTGGGCGTCTGCGGCACCAGCACCGGCAGCAGCATAGAGGGTGTTGCAGCACAGCGACACCGCCAGAGAGGACAGCAATGAAGGCAGCAGCAGGTGCTTGGTGGCTGGCAAGCGCGGAATGTTCAAGCTGATGGCTGCTTGCACCAGCAGCAGCAGGTGCGCATGCCGACACCGATGCATTGCGCCGCCTGGTCTTTGGCCAGCCTGCCACACTACGCTACAACACAACTTGCGTGGCCAAATGCTGGCGGTCTCAACTTGCGGTTGCTTGCAGCAAGGCACTTGAAACTGCAAGTAGGAGGAGCAGTGTCAGAGTGACACAGCTAAGGTTGGGGGTTGGCCGCCGCCGCAACCTTTGCAGATCACTTGTGGCGTTGCCTCTTGGCAGCACGGCGAATGCAATCACCAAGCAAAAGGACTCGAACCCATATCTACGGGTTTGGGATTGCATGGTGGACTTGCCAACGTGCTGGCTCACCTGGCATGGACCATATGAGACCACAGTAGCATCCAGGTTGCCATACCTGCATGCACGAGGAGAGACACACAACTGCTTCAGCTCAGCCTCAACCAAAGCGGCAGCTCCCATCACAACACCATGCGGCAGCATCCGCCACAGACAGTGCAAGTGTAGGCATGTTTGCAAGCAGCCACTGCACGGCTTCCTGCAAAGCACAGCCCTCCTGCCCTGCTGGCCATTGCACCGTCTGCCTCCGCTGTACAGGCACCACAGTAAAAATTGCAGCACTCTGGACGCCAGTCTGTCAGCCCTGAACAAAGCACAGTTGCCAAAGCAAAAGCAAATGCTGGTGAAAACTTAAGCGTCAAGTGGCACATTGTCCACATCCCAACCCCTGGCGGCACGCCAGAGCCCTAGACTTGGATTTTGCCGTCACCTGCCCTGGAAGAAGCGTGTCTGGAAGCGTGTGAAGGCCACCCCGACTTTCAGATCAAGCTCCTGGCGGGCGTCAACAGCCAGCGCCTCAGCCTGGTTGGGGGCCCCCAGGTTGGCCTGCACATAGGCGACAACAGCAGCAGCAGCAGCAGCAGCAGCAACAGCAGCAGCAGCATCTTGCTCTATTGTGTAGGGATAAATACATTCTTATGGTGGCCGCTGTGAGCGTAGCCTATGCTTTGCTGAATAGTCTGATGGTGCTGCATGTGGTTGCCCACGCATGTACTGTAGTGCATGAGGTCTGCTGCCTGCTGCTGCCTGGCTGCTGCTGCTGGCTGCTGCACCCAACCGCCATGCACAGGTTCCAGGCACAGCCTCCGCTGCCACCACCGCCGCTGCTGCTGCTGCTCCACCCCGCTGCCGCTGCTGCTGCTGCTGCTGAGCTTGCCTCACCATCGCTGACTTCACTTCCGGTGCGCTGACGGCGCTGAAGCGAGCCCTGAACACTGCCTGCTGCCCTGGTGCCCCGCGCTTCATGTGCGGCAGCACATTGTCCATCACCTGCCAGCAGCAACAACAGCAGCAGATGTGCAATGCGACAAGGAGCGTGCTAGGCAAGTATGTATGCAGACCGTGCGCTGCCGCGGCGGCCCTCCTTCTATATGATGCAGCGCATTGTCCGATGCATTTCAGCAGTGCATTCACCAGGTGTACAATGTTGCACAACCAAAAAAGCAAACACTGCAGCCTGTGTTACTGCCACAGTTGCCGCCAGCTTGCAGGAACGATGCCGGCACAGCCCACGGCATCCAACAGGCGCATGCACAGCTCCTTTTCCCCTTGTTGCACCTCAAAGCAGATGTTCTCCCCTTCCCTGTCGCAGTCCAGCCACAGCACCAGGTAGTCGGCGCCCTTCCCCTCACCCTGCAGGTGGCGGCACACATGCGCCTGCAGGAAGACACAAAGGAAGACTCTCTGATAATCCCACAAAAGAGGCCGGCAGGGGTGCAGCGATGGTGCGCGTGTGTGGCTCGTGCGTCCAATGTGGCTGGCCTACAGGTGTCACGCATTGACCACTGGCCTGGATGGCGGCGCACTCAGGTGCGCTGAGCAGCAGCACTGCCACTCTGCTGTTTCACCATAGGACAGCATAGTTGGATCACAGGTGTACCGGCGCTGAACAGCACAGCTGCTGCATGCCTGCATCAGCTGCGCATACACCACAGCACACTAAAGGTCTGCCTCGTCAATCACTATATATGGTGCAAACATTTGCTGTTGCTCTAGCACAATGCGGCAACTCCAGGCAGCCACCGGGCCGCTACTCTCAGACGTCACAGTGCGCCAATGGTGCAGGCGGTGTGGAGCTGCAGATCCTTGTGCCAGTGGTGCAGACGCGGCAGAGCTGCAGGCCCTTGTGGCGCCTTCTCACCTTTGGGTTTGCCTCTCCCTTCACCGTCTCAGCCCCAAACAGCTCCAAGGGGTCGACCCTGTCCCAGCTGTTGTAAGCGGGCGGGAAGTCCAGGTTGTAACTGTGAAGAGACAGCAGCAGCAGCAGCAGCAGCAGCGACAATGGCACTTGCGATGTTATGGCAACAGCCTGCACGGCGAGGCTGCTCTCGCCAGCCTCTTGCTGTGGGTGAAGTTGAAGATGAGTCGGCCCTCTGCTAGCCCAGCCATGGGTGCGCTGCTGCTGCTGCTGCCGGCACCCTTACTTGCAGGCTGCATGCACGTGTCCAAGCACATGCGTGGAATGCACACTGCTGGTCTTACAGGAATGCAGCTGCTTCTGTTGATTGCATCTGTTGAGGACGCCATAGTTATTTGTTTTGGACGACATGATTACCTGGCCACCAGATGCTGTCATGCCCCGTCCAGCTCAGCTGCTCAGCAGGTGTATATCAATGTGCACAGTTACATTTTAAGTAACAGGGCTGCATGAGGAGAGAACAATCAACAGAGTTGCTGGGGTGCCTCTGCCTACTCACACATGCCCAATGACGCTTGTCATCTTGAAGTTTGCCTGCTGCCCCTTGAAGTTCCCGCTGAACTCATGCACATCCAGCGATGCTCGCCTTGAGTACATCTGCGTGTTTGGTTGAAGCATGGCATTACATGGCAGCACAACTCATGCAGGCAGCGGTATAATGGCATGCTGTAGTGTGCCAGCTGCTGTTGCTGCTGGTAGTGCTCGTCCTGGCAACCCTGTGGGTCCAACCATCGAAACCTACAACTGGGGCCATGAACAACATCCAATGTGCCCACACAACAGCGCAACGCTTGTGCACGATTGTGAGCAACACCAGCATGCGACAGTGCGCCGCGCTGCCCTCACCTGGCCATTGCTGAGGAATTGTGCGATGGACTGTGCCAAAGATGGCTTCTCAGCGACCATAAGCACGCTGACAGGCATGTCGGGCAACCACAGCACCCTGCTGTGTTGAAACTGACTGCGCTGCTGCTGACAGCAGCTGATGCTGCAAGTTTTGTTGGCGTGGGGCCTGCACTAGTTGGCAGGGGCCCTGGAGACCGCAGAAACCTTTAACATTTCCTCAAAAGCCGTCTTTAAGGTGTTGAGTCAGGTGTAAAATACGCCGAATGTACGCAGCTTGTGAGCAGAGCATTCACCAAATTGGGACCAGCACATGCAGACCTGTACAGCTCAGCTGGCGTAGCGTGGCGATGCGATGCCAGTTTTGTCGAATTAATGCAACGTTATGATACTTGATTACAATGAGCTTATTGAACAGGCGATCGGGCCACAGGTAAGCTCATAACAGGCTTGTCTGGCATGACAACAATGGGTTACCGGCCATTGTCCCAACTTCGACATAAGCTCGTACATGCCTTTGTAGATACTTTCGGCAAGCCCACAGCTTTGCTGCCGCCCACCTTTGGTCATCTTCGACCCGATTATTCCAGTGACGGACCCGGCACCCGTGCCGCAGCTGACTTGCTTTGCACAGCCGATTTGACCCACTAGTAGTAGAACTACACTCCCAGAGCAATATCGGTCGTCATACGCTTTGAGTACATCAAAGGGGTTGCAGCAGACAGCGGCCATCAGCTACTCCAGCAAAGCACCAGCAGCAGCATAACATGGGAGGCTCCAGGCGCCGCTTGAAGCGTAATGCGCCCAAGGTTAAGGTTGGAGTTGTAAAGCGCAAGAAGAACAGCAAAGCACAGGTGCCAGTGGAGCTGCTGGAACAGCGACAAGACTTGCAGAAGCGTCTCAATACCAGGTGGGGTGCTGCTGCGTTGCCGCCGCCACCTTGATGCTGCTCCTGCCTCTGCAAAGGGGCACTTACTAAATACTGACAATATTTACTGTTTTCAAGGCTGCTAGTCATTCTTTCAGCACTTGCATGAGCGGCCAAGGCTGTTGCCTGCAAGCTGCTGTCTGCAAGACATAGCAGCCGAAGCCAGCCTCAAAAGCTACTTGCCTAGATGCATGCCACTAATCCTCCTCACAGTACCAAGTTTCAATCAGTAATATCACCTGCATCTCGTGGCGCCTGCTCCATGCTGCTACAGCAGCAGCAGCAGCAGGAGCGGCAGCGGGCTGGCAACCTGCTGAGCTGACCTCTGCCTGCCCGCCTGCCCCCTTCCTGCAGCGCCCAGTGGGTTGAGGAGCAGACGCTGACCAAGAACTACCAGGCCAACAAATATGTGCTGGACCCTAATGAGGGTTTTGGCAGGAACAAGCGCTCCGTGCCACTGAAAAGCAAAGAGGAACGGGAGGCTGAGGATGGTGGCACCTACTCTGACGATGATGGTGAGTGGCTCATGCGGTGGTGTCGTGCTGGTACAAAGGAGCTTGTTGAGGCAGTAGCAGGGTGTTTGGCTGCAATTTGGCGGCATTGGGCTGCGTGGCAACTGCTACAGCTGGCGGAGTGAGCAGCGAGCGCTGCATGTGCAAGAGCAGGCAGTGCAGTTGCTTGCAAAACAATGCATGGACCGTGCCAGCAGCATGCTGCTGCAGGAGGCAACAGCCACAGTGGCTGTGCTCGTGCCGTTGCTGCTTTTGTTCGCAATCTTTAAGCGCCAACCTCTGCATGCATAACTGTCGTACCTGCAGTCACAACCGGCAGTCGGCTGCCTTGCTGCGTGTGTCATGTGCCGCTCGCAGAGCTGCGAGTGGTGTGCAACAAGGAGCGCAAGACAGGCAAGGCGCCGCCAAAACGGCTGACCAGCCACCAGCGGCAGATAGTGGAGAAGCTTGCAGCAGCACACGGAGAGAATGTGCAGGTGAGCGGTGCACACTGCAAGGCGTCTGCGCTGAAGCACTTGCCAATGAACTATCTGCAGCTGCTTGCAGTGCTTAGCTGGGCACTTCTTGCTGTTGATTGGTGTCTTTTCTGCTTGCTATTATACAGTCATGCAGTTCGTCAAGCATCTTGCGCCTTTGTGCCTGCTGCCCGCCGGCATGTGCTGCCTGTTTGCAGGCCATGTTCCGCGACCGCAAGCTCAACCCCATGCAGCACAGCATAGGCAAGCTGCAGGAGCTGCTGGAAGCATACCACCACTGGCAGCCGCAGGACAAGCACGACTTCAGAGTGCCCAACAAACCGCCCACACGGGCGCTGCTGCGCGGCGTGCGGACAGGGTGACACAGGCAATCAATTTTGCATTGAAGCAGCTGCTGGGAGGCGGGCGCTAGCTTTCATCAGTCCAACTAGCGTTGCATGCTGTACAGCAATGAGCCGCTGCTGACGGATTTGCATGTGCCGCAAATTGGCACGCTGTCCTGCAAGCTGGCAGCTGGGGGCGCTGCTGCTAGTTATGCCATTGACTCCTGGGCTGTTAGGCTCCTGATGCATGCGGAGTCCGAGTTCAGTGCTTCCACAGGCCAGCCTTCTGGGGTCTGCCTGTTGTCAAAGGCCAGCAGCACGACTGCTGGGATGTAGCATGTGTGTGATTAGTGCAGCCCATGTTTATGTGGAGAAACAGCGTCGACTGGCTTCTGGGCTTCTGGCATCCAGGGTGAACAGCTGCGCACCTTGGACAATGCAAGGACCATTGAATTCCCCTCCTAGTTCTCCTTGTGCTGCGAATGGTGTGTGCAAATAGGTGCAGTACTCTGGCGGGTAGACTGCACGCCACTTGTTGCCATCCTCTTAACTAGGGATGCCTGTTAACAAATTGATTGCTGTGTTTTGCTCTAGTGTAGCTGGCATAGCTGCGGCTGTGCATGACGTGCAGCTGCCAACATGTTTGTGCCAGCTTCCAGGCCGTTTGCTGTCTGCCATGGATGCGGGTGTGCCAGCGGTGTCCATACTGTTCTTCCCTCTGATCTTCAGTTGGTGCTGATGGCGGTGCTGATGCCGGCAGATTCAAGCTGGGCTGACGACAAGCAGTTGATGCACTTGGTCCAGATCATCTTACGTATGTGGCAGCCTGTTCGCTACCATCTTTTGCACTGTACAGCATCTGTTGCACTGTATTGCAGCCTGGCCATGCTTCAGCGTAGCGTCGGGTGCCTGAACTCCATGTGAAGCTGGTCATTAGCGTAGCAGGGTTTCATAATATCAACATGTTGCAACATGTTGATATTATTGGGGCGTGCGTAAGCTGTGCTTGATGGCTCCCTGCTTGCGTGCATTTGGATGCAGTGATGTGGCTCTGTTGATAGCATATCTGTCAGGTATTGGCCGTGCTTAGCAGGAGTGTAGGACTGCTAGGGTCCTTCAACTGCAGCTGGCACAGCCTGTGGCGGCAGCTGCAGCAGCCAGGTTAGAACCTGGTTAAGGGCAAGTGTTGGGAAGCCACCTGAACTTGCTGACCTGCACACTAGAGCACCACTACCAGATCCGGTGTTATTCAGCGCTTCAACACGGAATCACTCTGCAAGTTCTGACGACACAGCTTTGCCAAAGGGCCGGTGACTGCCAGATTGCCAGGATCTGCCAGGTCGCTGTACACCAGCACTGCCAAGCAGCACTTCGCCCTTCGCACTTACACCGTGCTCCAGGCCTTGGGCTTGCTCATCTGGTGAATTCTGACCTCCTCATTTTTTGCTGCAGCATTCAAGGTTAACAACCAGACCGCTGCAGTGGTGCGTGTGCTGGTTGTAGCAAGCAATGCTGTTGCTGTGCTGGCAAGTTGAAGTCTTAGCAGTTGTAGGTCTCCTTGTGTTGTTGCATGTTTATACGTTGCTCACTGCGCAGCAGCAGGGCCATCAGGATGATCAGCAGCGCGGCAGCAGCCGTTCCAGCAGTTCTTGCAGTGCACTAACTGCTGGCTGCCAAACCACTCCTGTTGTAGCCATCATGCTGCTGGCGCCACAGCAGGCATGGACAACCAAACACAACCTGCCAGCGTGCCACCGGCACATGCCATAACAACTATCAGTTGACCCTTGTCAATAAAGTTCACCACAGCTGGCAAACTACAGCAGCACACCAACAGAAGCCGCTTGTTACAATATTGATAGCAGCTGTGCAGAGGGCCGCAGATGCCACAGCCTGTTTACTGCTGCACTCCCTGCAGCAGCAGCTGCCTCACTCAGACATGACCTTGCGGATGAAGATCCTATCCAATGACATGGCACTGTCACCATCACCATCGCCCCCCTCTGCTGCACTGGCCTGCGCTGCTGCCCGCTTCTCTGGCTCACTCAGTTCATTGAGAAGTTCAAGCCCCTGCCGGCCCAACACTGCGAGCTTGTACGTGAAGAAGCCCACCAGCAGCGCATACAGCTGCAGCGTCACGCCATACTCGTCAGCGTACAGCATGTTCCAGCGGTTGTAGGAGAGCGCCAGCACCACAGGGATCAGCAGGCGCGGCTGGCCCACTGCTGTGCTCACGCCACCGCCACCACCGTCTGCACCGACTGCAGAAGCCACAGCCAGCGCAAGGGAGGAGACAGGACGCAATGGTTGGCCACGCCGCAGCACGAGAAGCATGTCATGGCATAAGTGTTGAACGCATGCTGGTGGCAAGCATGCGGCGCCGAGGATAACCCGGTCCTGAAAGTGCAGATCGTACAGCTGCCATGCCTTGCACTGCTCTGAACAAGCTGTACAAAGGCATGCACAAGCCTGCGTAAAGTCAGCATGCTCACCCCTAGCAATCCCAAGCACCTCCCCATCAGTGCTTCAACCTCAACATGTGCAATTTAAAGCAACATACGCAATCTCCTGCACATCCACACTGCCACACCCACCTGAGTCAACTGTCCTGCTCAGCAGCCGCAGGTACGTCAGGCCACTGGAAGCACCCAGCGCGTAGCTGATGGCCACATCCCTGCTGTACAAGAAGTAACATGTGACGGTGCCGAGCAGGCCCAGCCCTATGCACCAAGCTTGGAACTCCACCTTGAGCTGCTCATAGCGCGCCTTCTCTGCTGCTGCTGCTGCTGCCCGCTGTGCCGCCTCCTCGGGGCTCATGGAGCCGACAGCGTTGATAGTAGCAACAGTGCCGGCCCCAGCAATGCGAGAGGAGCGCTTGAACCTGTGCAGCGGGAAGCAGCAGTGCACGAGGCCTGTCAGGCAAGTAAACAGATGGGTGGGTTGCATGGAATGAGGCATCCAAGCACACAAGCTGCCACAAGCGACCAACGGTGACTCGGCTGTTCGACTTGGTGGGCACAGCCGCATGAGTGGCCAAGCATGCAGGTGTTGTGAGCTCCGACTGCTGCTCTGCCGCACAGGCCAAGACAGCCAGCACGTGATGGCCCAGCTGTTGAGAACATCACAGGAAAGCTAGGCCACGAGGCGCACATGGACGGCGTAGCCAGTGGCGCCTACATGAAGCACAAACACACACACCTCCTAGCTTCATTCTTTGACGGCAAGTCCTTGTACTGGTAGGAAGGGGACGCGCCGGCTGCTGCGCTCCGCTGCCTCGGCTGCTGCTGCTGCACCGGCTGCTGCCTGCGGCTGGTGCTCTGTGTGGCAGCATTTGAGGATGCACTCGCTGCTGCTGCCCGCTGCTGCTGCTGCTGCTTCTGCTTTGCCTTCAGCAGCTGCTCTGTGAGATCCACGTTCATGTCATCCAGGGCTCCCAGACGACTGAAGCTCACGACCCCTGCAGCAGCATACGGCGAGATGAACCTTGCTCAGCATGTTGCACGGGCAGCCAGTGGTACTGAGAATGAAGAGCAATGGCATACCAAACTATGCATACACATCAATAACTACAAGAAGCTAGCGTTGCAGACATTGAATGTCTGTTGTCGTTGCAAGCAGGCTGCACAGACAGCTGCCGCATTACTGCATGCCAGCTTGCATGCACCTTCCTGGGCTGCTTGCTGCCAGAAGACTCGTAGCCTCGAGTATGCACTGCCTAGCCTGCTGCTACTCCTGCTCCTCTCCCCAGCGCTCGCTCATCAGCCAGATAAGCAAGTTCGCTGCTGCTGCTGCCGCTGCTAGTGCTGCCAATGATCATGTTGATGCTTGCAGCCGGCTCACTCCTGCCTGGAGACTACCTGGCATCATGCTGTGCCCTCTGGTAACACTGCTTTTCATACCTGCCTGCCTGCCTGCCTGCCCGCTCGCCGGCCTGCTCGCCTGCCTGCCTGCTTTTGCTGATTACCCACTTTTCTGCTGGCCACCCACCTGGCCCTGTGCCACCTTTGATCCCCCCCTGCTGCTGCCGCTTCCTGTACTCAGCCTGCTGCCGCTCCAGGTCCTCCTGCCGTTTCAGCTGCTCCTGCCAGTTGGTCTGCCAGATGAACTCCGGCTTCCAGCGGCCGCCCTTCTTCTGGGGGTCAAAGCGCTCACCTGCCTTGCTGTACACCTGTTCACATGTTGCAGCATCCCGAACACCATGGAAACATGCAAGTGCACTGATGACGATCACTGACTGCAAGCTGAAGAACAGAAAGAAGGCAGTACTGGGTGATGCAAATGCTTCACCTGGCGAGCTAAGCACGTGAGTCGTTCCAGACTTCCAAGCCGCCGCCCTGACATTCACACACACATACGGCATGTGTGTATGTGAATGTCAGGGTGGCGGCTTGGAAGTCTGGAAATGACTCACGTGCTTAGCTCGCCAGGTGGGTGGAAAAGGAACAGTAGCTATCAAGTGCATAAGACGACAGCATCACCATGCACTAGAGGGCTGCAGCTGTGCTGATGACGATAGCATTTCATGCACTGCAAACACCAGCTGGAGCATGCAGTTGCCTTGCTCAGCAAATGACATGCCTCAAGGTACCTTCATGACTACTATCGGCATGCATATCACGGTGTGCCTGCCGACTAAGCAGAGAGTGGATGCTGCACACAACATACCTCTGCGTTGGGGTCTGCGATGGAGAACAGGCCTGTCTTAGGAAATTCTCTGTCCTGCGAAGCCCGAGCGGCATCTTTCTGGGCCTGTTGCACGTTTTCATCTTGAGACGCTGTTGACTCGTTTGCTGCACGGACTCGTAGGCCGACTGAGCGCTGTGGCAACAGCAGCAGCAAGCTGCTGCTGCCTCCGATAGTTCCATGCCGACAGCGAACGGTTTGGGTTTGCAGCGGGTTGAGCCTCATTTGCATGTTGTCGATGGTGTCGAGACGCGCGGCAACGGGCAGAGAAACAGGGCTGGCTGGAGCCCGCAGCAGTCGACCGAGATCAAAACCAGTGCCGAGCCACTGCAGAAACCAAATGGCAGTCAACAAATGAAACTCCACAGCAGCAGTACTTGCGGTTCAAGGTGTCCAGGTAGGGTTGGGGAGTCATGGTGTTGACAAGTGTTCGACGGTGTGTTCACCTTGTGACAGTGCTGGTGAGGCCAAAGCAAGCAGTGTTGGCGACTAAGATTTGTTCAAGTACGCTAATGAACTCAATGTTTCATCTATGGCAGACAGGCTTGCGAAGTAATGCGCTGCAGTCAAGTTCACTGTGTAACCCTGCAACTGGCATTGGGCTCATATCACATGCCAGATGGCACAGAGGCCATCGGTTCGACAGATAATAAAAACACAGCGTTCTAAATGACACAAATGCCTGTGATATTTTGAGGCGAGACGGACCCCTGTGTGCTCATCACATTCTGCTGTAACACGAGAAAAGGGCCGCTGCAGCTTAACACAAGATGCTCTTTCAGCCGATCTATGTTTCAATGGTCAGTATATTAGAGCTACTTGCGGCATGTAAGTCTCTGACAGGGATCTCAATGTCTACATAATCGGCCACCATAACGAACTTCCAACGACAATCGTCCAACGGCGCGAAGTTGCTCCTGCTGCATGCCTTCAGGCGACAAAAGTTTTATGTCCCTTTTTTTGTTTTATATCTGTGCATTGGCACTTGATGCTGGCTGGTGAAGTGTTACTGAACGACACGCCCGTTTCTGACCTGCCAATGGGCTTTCTCAGCTGCTTGCTGGCCGGCGGCCATTTAGAGCGTGCCTACATTCAAGCGCACATAACTTCTAGCTGCAGATCTGATGCATTAGTACGCTGAGGAGCTGCTACAAAGCTTGTTGCTTTAGCTGCTTCACTAGTGAAGTACTGTATACAGTACTACGAGCTACGTAGCTCGTCGTCATATCTCGGGTGACCGTGTACAGACCGCAACAGCACAAGCAGCCCTGCATCTGCAGCGTTGCACAGTACCGTCTTGAGGAAGGTTGCTTGGGGTGGATACCAGAAGTTACAATGTCAACTGTCGTAACAGCTTGCTTGTTCGTTGACCGGGCCTTTCAGGCGCGCGAAGGCAGTGGCCGGCCCTGGCTGGCGGAACTGCTCCTCAAATGTTTAAATTTACTGAGCGTTGAAGAAAAATGGTGAAAATCAACAGGTCACCTGAATGTATCAACAGCAACGAGCACAGCTTACGTCAGGGCGGAATGTAACGGGGTCGTGAACACCGCGCACGATGACATGCGACACAATGAAGACAGAAGTACTGATGCACGTAACAACGTGCTTTCACACTGAGCTCGTTGCCGTTTCTGTACAAGTCAGGGCGCGGTCATTACGAAGGTGTCAGGTTGTGTGAAGACTCGCAGGCGGCAGCTGCCTGTTGCTGCGACCACAGCGCCATGCCCCATCCGCCAACCTGACCCTGACAACATCTTGGCAAGGGCAACTGTACACTGCTTGCAAAGGTGCATCACCTATGCGTAAGACACAGGCGATGTAGAACACCCCCTCCCCCTCTGTGAAGAGTTGCAGGAAGACACACTGCTGCTGCTTCTGAAAGGGGTGCATGTGAAACGTTGGAACACTCCACTCTGAGTCGCTATGTGGCTCATGTGCATCCCACTCATGTTGATGCTATGGGTTTCAGGAGGCCTAGGCCGTATTCGCGTTCAGTGGCAATTCCACGTGGTATTGAATTGCTTTTGCGTGTTCGTATGGGTTGTCTGTGTGTACATGAGCGTACTAGTCAGTTTGGCGGTCGCAGAGCTAACTCCACTTCAGGATGTCCTTGTTGTGGTGCAGAAGTTGAGTCTTTGTCACACTTCATGTTTGATTGCCCTGCTACTTCTGCTCAGAGGGATGATATGTTTGCTGAGATCAGATCCCTGCCTGGTTGCGCTGAAAAGTTGCGCAGCGTTTTGTCCATGGCTGATTCGTCAATCAAGGTGTTGCGTTTTGTATCTTATGATATTTGGGGCAGTTCTGGAAGATGTCTGATGGTGTCACCGTGTATTGCTGCTTTTCTTGTCAAGTCTTGGGATGTGCGCAATGCATGCAAACATTCTGGAGCAGTGCTCCCTCCTCTTTCCGCCCCGGTGGGGCGCGGGGCCGATGGCGCTGATGCTATGGCTTGAATGGGTAATATGATGATGATGAATCAAGGTGTTGCGTTTTGTATCTGATGATATTTGGGGCAGTTCTGAAAGATGTCGGATGGTGTCACCGTGTATTGCTGCTTTTCTTGTCAAGTCTTGGGATGTGCGCAATGCATGCAAACATTAATGCTCCAGAATATTCTGGAGCAGTGCTCCCTTCTCTTTCCGCCCCGGTGGGGCGCGGGGCCGATGGCGCTGATGCTATGGCTTGAATGGGTAATATGATGATGATGATGATGATGATGATGATGATGATGATGATGATGCTTCACACTCTGCAAAGCACAATGCATTGATCAATGCTAAGCAATTGATCATGATAAGCATTGCAAGAAGACATGTATAACAAAATTCAATGCAGCAAACGCGGCACTCACATGCTAAAGTGGGGCCCCCGCCACCATGGCTGAACTGTCTTGCACTATGGATCTCCGTATCTCCTTGCTAGATTCTGCTTTTAGCCTTCAACAACCCGTTGCACAGCACGCTGCTGGTTGTCACATCCTTGAAAAGGGCATGTTGACGCCAACTACAACTCACAACACTGGATGAACTCATCTAACTGATGTTGTAGCACAATCTGGTAGCGTTCAGGCATCTCCGCCCAAACTGTGTGGTGGGTGATGCTGCAGGCGTCCGCCTCTTTGAGCAGCTGTGCACAGCAAGGTCGTGCGGTGCAGTGTGCTGCCAGACGGTGCCACAGTCATCTGACAAAGAGCTGCTGCTTTGACCGCTGCCAGCACTGGCTGCAGAAGGTGCCATGCTGCACACAGGCATGGTTGCAGTTGACCGGCACCGCTGCTGCTCACCGCTGCTGCTGCCACCGCTGGAAATATGCCTTGTTGCGCAGCGGCAACAGTTGCAGTCCGCTGGTGGCTGCTCGCTGCCGTCGCTGCCGGCCCTGCCGCTGGCACACCCAGCTTCCATGCCTGCGGCTGCTGCGGCTGGCAGCACAGCAGCAAGTCTGCTGCTGCGGGCCGCCTGCAGCAGCCGAAGCTACTGCATTCATGCCTTCTGCTGCCGTTGCCGCTGTCATCTGCACGGATGCGCTCATGTGCTGTAGCGCAGACGCTTCAGCTGCTGAATCGGCTGGCAGTCATCAGTCTCTCTCCCTCTGTGCCCCTGACAGTCAATGTCCATGTGGTCCACCATGTTCAGCTGCTGCATCTCTGTAGTCATCATTCTGCACTGCGCCTCAACTGCTGAGTCGGCGCGGACAAAGGGTTCGGGTCCGTTCAGCTGCTGCACACGCCAATGCACCTTGGCGTGATGACTGCAGAGTTTGGCTTCATGCACATGCAGCTGCCTGTGGTCCAGGCAGCTGCATGTGCACGAACCAAACTCTGCAGTCATCACGCCAAGGTGCACTGGCGTGTGCAGCAGCTGAACGGACCCGAACCATTTGAGCACCACTGCCACAGTGGCAGTCAGCTGGGTTGCAGCACATGTTGCAGCAGCACCAGTCACTGGAAACTTTCAGCACATCGGCCCCAACACAATGATTCAATGGCAGGCAATCTTGTGTGATGCGCAGCCACCCCGCACCGACTCCTGCGTCATCCCTGCAAGCATGACTCGCCTCTTGAAGCAATGGCTGTCTAGCCAGCTGGTCTACCATCAACTGCTGTGTCAGCGCACCTGCCCCCTCAATGGCAAAGGGGAAGCCAACATGCTGGGCTGCCCCTCAGCGATGTCCCTGCAGCAACAGCAACAGCAGCAGCGGCAGCAGCAGCAGCGGCAGCAGCAGCAAAGCAGCAGCAGCAGGCGGTGGCAGTCAGTGATTGGCCTGCTGTGGATGTTCCATGGCACATTGCACATGAGACCCATGCACAGCTTCAGGCATTTGCAAGCAGCGCCAGCAAGCACTCGCACACACATGTACGCACATCAGCAAGCATGCCAGCACCCAAGCACGCAATGCTGTGGCCACGCACGCCATGCCCACCACACCCCATGCAGGCAGCCCTGCCACACCACCTCCCACCTGACACGTTGAGCTTGCACTGCCGCGCCAAGGCGTGCAGCAGCAGCACCGCCTGCCCCCATCATGCCGCGTTGACCTCGTCCCACGCCGCAGCGCACTGCGGGGTGCGGCCCAGCCTGCGGCCGCCGGTGGTGCCAGAGGCGCATGCCAGACCCTGCACACGCAGGTGTGGCGACAGACGACGGCAGATAACGCCGAGTGAGTTCGATGCGCTGGTGTCTGTGGACGGCCGCTGAGCTACCGGGCAGTGTGGGGTGCAGCCCAGCAGCAGGGCCCTGCCGAGTGTGTCAGCACGCCGTCACGGCAGACCCTGCGGGGCTGCGTGAGGTGAGCACCGTCTGCAGACCAGCACGAGTATCAGGCAAAGGTTGTACGGCAATGCCGTGGCGGGATGCATGCCTGCAAGCGCACCGCAACCTGGCAGACGTGCTGGCCAACCTGCTTGTCTCATGAGGTGGGCTGCTCCGCCCACACACGCTGTGTCACACAAAACAGGCATGCTCCTGAACAGCTGCACAGCTACAAACCCAGGTACTGGTTCCCATACATGCGCTTGTGCAAGCACACCTGCACAGGTTCACAGACACGCCGGCAGCTGTAAAATGCGGCAATTGGCACGCACCTCAATGTGATTTTAAGCAATTTGGTGGACTTGAGCAGCAGCAGCTGCTGCCATGCCCTGTCAATGAGCTGCAGCAGCCCATCCTTCTTGCTACTGCGCTGCTGCGCTGACAGCTGCCAGTCGTTCAAACCGTGTCAGTAATGCTCCTTCAGCGTTGCAATGTCTGCTGCAATGGCCTGCTGCGCTGCCAGCTCCCGTGGCACTCCTGCAAGCGCTCCTGCTGTGCTGCTCCTGTCTGTGCTGCCACCACGCCTGCCATGCCTGCCGTATATTCCTCCTGCACAACTGTAGCAGCAACGCGGCACACACGGGCAAAACAAAGGTCGATGCCGGACTGCCATGCCTGCTGAAGTCAACAGACTTCACGCACACTGCACAATGTCTGGCTGCGTGTGCAGAGTTACTCTGCTTGGGTTGGCTCTTGTTCTGCAGCTAGCTTTGCAAGCCCGTGTGCCTAGGCAAAAGCACCCCATCACACCACCCAAGGAATGCATCAAAAGGTAAGTGCCCAAAAAGCAGACGGCTGCAAGAGTAGCTGCTCCACCGCATTTATGACAACTGAAACTCAAAAACCAACATCCACGTACGGCACAACCTAGTTTCCGCCAGACGAACACCAGGATGCACTCAACGCTGCCTGCTGGTCCTTTGTTTGTCAGCTGGTGCTGGGCACAATTGGACTTGCTGGATAATGCTGCAGCTCACTCCTCCTCCTCTTGCTGCTGCTGCTGCTGCTGCTGCTGCCGTTGATGGGACCGCTGCGCAGCATACCCATCACCTTGCACTCCACCAACAGGCATGCCACACGGCCGCCCTGTCAATCAACCGCGCCTACCTCAATCAGGGATGCTGCTTGTTCTGCGCCCAGCTGTCCCAGTGCATCGTAAACGCAGCAACTGTCCCCATCAGGCTCGGCTGTCTGCGCCTCAACTTTGTGCCGCAGCTGCGCAGCGCAGTCCAGGCAGAAGCGATGCCCAGTCAGCGTGCTGGATAGCTCACAGAGCTAGGCAGCGTGTCTAACAAGGCAATCCAGCCACCGCCTGCTGCACGCGCGCTGCTGCGGGCGCCGCTGGCGCCGCCACCGCTTGGTGCAGCAGCAGCTGAGGATCCATCAAGGCAGTCATGTGCTGCTGCTGGTGTGCTTGCAGGAGTGCTTGCAGGAACGACTTGTACACCTGGGCCCCCATTTGCTGGCAACGCTGCGGGTGGCACACCAGGCTGCAGCGGCTGATGTGGCAGCTGCAAGCCACAGCCTTGGTCAGCACATGCACATGCCGCTGCTGTTGCTGCCTGCGCTGCAGCTGGTGCTGGGCCTGCTGGCAGGACGCTTGCTGCTGCTGGCAGCACAACAGAGGACTCCTTCAGGCTGCTGGTTGCAGGAGGCCCACGGGCAGCTGCTGCTGGAGCTGGTGCTGCTGCTCCAGCTGCTTACGACAGCAGGCAGTGATGGTGCAGTGTTGAGACAATAGTCTGAAAACAGGAGGCAGGTACGACAGAGCCGAGGTACCTGGCAGTGCTGCGTGCAGAAGCAAGCAGTGCAGGGACATGCATGTGCATTCTGAATTTGGCCACATGTTCTGATGCGTCCTGGTGGTGCACATCGTCGCAGGGGCGTGCCCTGTGTGTGACTCAGCGGAGTCTGCTGCTGCTATTGCACACCAAGAGGGACATCCAGATGGATCCAGACATGAGCCTGTTGTTTGCAAAACGTGCATAAATACTCTGATCAAACGGCTTAGCTGCAGCACAGCGACCTCTCCGGTTCACCTGGGAGGCCCCTGGCCTATTGTCGTGTAGATCGCTTCGTAAGTGTCATACTCAAACACGCTAGCATCCTGTGCAGTCCATGACTCTGACGACTTTTTGCCCCTCATTCACTCTCCTCAGGAACGAGCATCAGCCGGGCGACCGCATAACTGGCAGTAGAACGCCTGCTGCTGTTCCTAGAAGGTGGGGCTTACTGCTTTTGTAACAGCGGACGGCGGTATCAGTGTGTCACCTCAACTGCTGATGATGTGTGCTGGGCTCATCAAGCCCCTGGTACAATTCAAGGCGTGCCACAAGAAGGCAAGTAAGGCACTGCACTTGCCCCTGCCCAGCGTTGCGTTGATGGTGTTTTCTGCTGCACAACAGCCTTTCCTGTGCACGTTTGATCAACACATTATGTAGCAGGACTGGTACGTGTTTGTTCACGTTTATCAACCACCATGCTGCAGACCTACTGGCTAGTGGTGCTGCCAGGACCTGACAGAAAGTGACTGCACCAATGGCGGAGCGTTACAGTGTTGTGACTAACACGTCAGGAACATGCGAAAGTAACGGTCTTAGTAAAAACACTCCGCGTAAGTGCGGCTCACACGCTGATTATCTTGTTAGTACATGCTTGGTAATCCAACTGACGAGACCCCTTGACAACATTCAAGTTGCCCATTCCACACTCAACCAAGCACACCGGCACCCAACATGTTATGTGTACACCAACGTAAGTGCAGAAGCGTAGTGGTGGCCACACCTCGCTCGCAATGTACAATTGCCACTGGTCATGGTGGCGTGTACAGGCGGCCCATATGCACCAAGCTTGCTTGCAATCGTTGCATTGACGGTCAGTATGTGACAAAAGATAACAATGACTGGTTTAGTATGCCTCCCAGCTCATCAGGCATGTAATCTACAGTACAATACAAGGCAATAAATAGCACAGGACTGGCCCTGCCGGTGTAATAGTATACCACTACAGAGTGAGTTTCTTGAAAAGCTTCATAGTGCATCGTAAAGGACCTATTGCACTGTGAAGCAGACAACTCAAACATTATAATAACCACCGGGACCACCAGGACCGCCACAATTACCACTGTTGCTGCATGTTGCCGTACCCTGAGCCTGCTGCACGCAGCTGCCCCGCAAACCCGCCGCCGCTGCCAGCACCATCATCTGCTGCTGCATGGCAGCACATGGCGCTGACGTGGTGACTCTGCCACAAAGCAACCCTGTCAGCTCATTGGAAGCCATCATTGGTCTGCAGCCAGACTGCGTGCGACCCTATGTTTAATACAGTCTCCACTGAAGAGTGCAAGCTGACTCAGCTCAGGCACTGCACCACCCAGCTGCATGCAGCGGCTGATACTAAGCAACACGACCATGCAAAGCCGCAAGCTGCGGCACACTTCCCTCCCCTCGGGGCAGGCTGAGAGCTACCAAAATACAAAAGTGCAACAGCACGAACAGATAGGCACCACTGCAAATTGGTGATAACAATGTCCCCAACCAACACTGCGCTGCACAAGGGGCACACCACACCTGCAGAACCAACAACCACAAAGATTTGAGCCAAATGTGGGCCCAGCCTACCAGGCGGCAGTGAACATGTACAGCCTCACAGTAACAGCGACATCCAACTTCTCAGCACTGTTGGTGATGCTGCTGGCGTCCAACTCTTGGAGCAGCTGTGCACAGCAAGGTCGCGCGGTGTCGTGTGCTGCCAGACGGTGCCACAATCATCTGGCAAAGACCTGCTGCTGTGACCGCTGCCAGCACTGGCTGCAGAAGGTGCCATGCTGCACACAGGCGTGGTTGCGGTTGACCGGCACCGCTGCTGCTCACCGCTGCTGCTGCCACCACTGGAAAATATGCCTTGTTGCGCAGTGGCAACAGTTGCAGTCGGCTGGTGGCATCACTGGTTGCTGCTCGCTGCCATCCCTGCCGCCCCTGTCGCCAACACACCCAGCTTCCATGCCTGCAGCTGCTGCGGCTGGCAGCGCAGCAGCAAGTCTGCTGCTGCAGGCCGCCTGCAGCAGCCGAAGCTACTGCATTCATGCCTGCTGCTGCCCCTGCCGCTGTCACCTGCACTTATGTGCTCATGTGCTGGAGCGCAGACGCTTCAGCTGCTCGGGCAGCTGGCAGTCATCACTGTCTCTCGCTCTGCACGGCAGGCAGTCAATGTCCATTGGGTCATCCATGCTCAGCTGCTGCATCTCTGCAGCCATGATGCTGCACGCCGCCTCAACTGCTGAGCTATGATCGACGTCCATGGCCTCAGGCAGCGCCATGTAACCGAACTCAGCAGTCATCACGTCAAGGTGCATTGGCGTGTGCAGCAGCTGCACGGACCCGAACCCTTCGAGCGGCACTGGCATGGTGGCAGTCAGCTGGGTTGCAGCAGCAGCAGCAGCAGCAGCAGCAGCAGCAGCACAGGCTTTGGGACCATGCGGCAGCTGCCGGCCCCTACTCTGCAGCCCCTGCAGCTGCCGGCCCCTACTCTGCCGCCCCTGCAACTGGCCGCCCCCAGCCTGCAGCGCCTGCAGCTGCCCTGCCTGCTGCGCGCTCTGCCTGCCGCGCTTCCTGCTGTCCACCCCCTCAGTGGGCAGCTCGCTCTGCGTGCCGCTGAGGCCAGCTGGCGGGGCAATGGGCGTGGCAGCTGCATCGCCAAGGTTGCCTGACAGTGCAGGGATGTCACAGTCTTCCTCCTTGAAGTCCGACTCAGAAAGCAGCTTGACAAACAAGCCCTTGCCCATAGGCTTCCTGCCCTGCACACGCACACAAGCACAGCAGCAGGACACAGCACAGAGCGGTGCAGCCAGGCACAGCACCATGTTAGCAACTGTTGGAAGGCAGTGCAGCACACATCTGTAGCCTGGCCAGTTTATGCTGCTGTACTCCACATATGCCATAAGGCAACACACAACCAGTGAGCACTGACTGTGCTGTAGCAAGCAGGTGAGGCACATACAAGCGTGCCACCACTGCTAGACCCCTGATCACCAGCAGCTGGTCCACTCAACCACCAAGCTGCACACTGATAGGCTGCACCACCCGCTGCTCACAGCGTCCAAGCAACACATCATTAATAGTGGTAGAATGCAGCGGCACAGGCAACCACACAGCAGAGCACATTGCAATGTGGCCAATCGGCCACACACAGTGACAATCACCATTATGACACAGACGTCCAGCTGCTCCTTCTCTTTCACCTGCTGCTGCTTCAAGCAGAGCTTCTGCTGGTCGGGTTGCATCTTGCTGCGCAGCGATGTCTCAGCATAACTTGGCCCATGGCCCATGAGCGGAATGCGCGATCGGGCGTTGCACACACGGCGCCGTGCATCTCGCAGCGCACATGGCGGGCATGCTGCACCATTGGCACATGGCTGGATGGCAGTTGTTGCACTCATCTGTGCAACATGGTTGGTCAGACCTTCTGCTGCGCTGGTGGCGTCCAGCGCCCTGGCAGGTGTGGCTGGCTGGGTGGCGACACGCAGCAGTGGCGGGCAGGGGTCGCCCTGGGCGGGGCCTGCCTGAGTGTGATGCGGTGGCGTGGGGCCAGCATCCTGCACAACGCAGCGATGAGGTTGGCGGCGTCAACACACACACACACACACAAAAGCAGGCAACAGTTGACAGGCAGGCATGCTGAAGAGGTGACGAGCTGGTTGCCAGCCAACGGACAGGTGCATCACCACCCTTGCAGCATGAGCCTGCAAGCATCCAGCCACAGTAGACTGCGAGTGGTAGTGGTGTGCCCAGCCCACCAATGACTCTAGCAGCAAATGCAAAGCATGGTCAGGTTTGATGTGGGTGAAGCACCTGCCCTGAACTCTCACCTGCTTCCTTTTGAGGGACGTAGCACCAGGTTGACCATCCAGTGCAGCGCACACGCGGCTGCAAGCACCGCCAGCAGCAGCCATAGGACTGCAAGCAGCAGCAGCAGCAACAGCAACAGCGGCAGCAGAGGCATGCTGTTTCAGTAGACGCAATGCACCCGTCGGGCGCTGGAAGGGTGAGGTACTCAAAAAGGAAAATTGCTGTACTACACGGTACAAGCGGTCATGTTAGCGATTTCTAAATCAGCGCTTCAAAAAGTGGAGGCTGCGGCACTGTGCAAACACGCTGGTCTTTATCAGAAAGCAAACAAACTCAGCAGCACTTGCAGCAACCCACCATGCATGCTGAACAGATTAGCCACGTATGTTGCTGATTACAACCTGGCTGCAGATTGTCCGGCAAACCCCCCTCCATTGGTGTGCCATTGGCAGGGCTTGTAACAGTTATGTTCTTGGCAGCTGTTAGTTGGCGCAGCGGGCACTGTGGGAGCTGCAGCCCCACTGGCTTTACGGCCGCCTGGGGAGCAGTGCTGTTGCTTGCGTAGTTGACAGCACTGCCTGCCACCATGCACACCTCCGCACACCAGACAGGAGTGGCACTGAAAACTAGCTGCAAGTCTGCTGTGAAAGTGGTCAGCGTGGCCTCTTCTGCAGCAGGTGCGCTTGTGCTGCTGCTGTGCCTGCTTGAAGGCATCTCGTTGCGTGTGCTGAGTGGCAGCTGCAGCGGCTGGTGGCTGGTGCAACAAAGCACACAGCTGCGCTGAAGTGCTGTGTACTCCAGGCATGCGCTGTGATTGCTGCTGTAGAAGCGGCCTCTGAGCTGCGGTGTAGCACGCCGGATGTCGGGCTGCTGCACAGGCAGTTGGTGATTGACCATGCAGGTACTGTTGATGCTGCAGTTTGACCACCCGGCATCGGCCACAACAGAGCTCCTCTCCGCAATCGGGAAACCAGGACGAGCGCCCTGCGGTCACAAAAGTAGTTCCGGCACAGGCTCGATCCGTAAAAGCACTGTGCGGTGACTGCTGCGAGTTTGTTGCCGCTGCTGTGCACGCATCACAGGCTGAGATGCTCACCGCTTCGTCGTGTGGGTATAAAAGCCAGTTGAAAGCAGTATACAGGAGCGCCAAAGCACAGATGGCTGTCCAATCAGCCATGATGCGTCCCACACCGGCCTTCATGGTGTGTGCCCGCCCTGTATGGCGCGAGCTCAGGATTGCCGGTAACAAGCCTTAAGATGTCTGAAACGTTTTACAAGCGTGTGGACAGCCTGTAGTGTGATAATCACTCCGTCCGCACGGTTGAGTGTCTCTCTGCTTTACTGCATTGAAACCAGCTGTGTGCATTTACTTCGTGTTTTCGCCCGATGCAGTGAGAGCGGAAAAGTTGTCTTAAGCATTTGAAGCTGGCGCTCTGCTCAGCTATAAGTCCCCTGGCAAACTGGGTTTGTAACTTGCCGGCTGAGATAAAATATGACAGCTTCCTCACATTCCGATGGCCAGTGCCAGCAGGATACACCGCTTCCATTGTTATGTGTATGTATAGTCACCATGCAACTACCGTCAGCTTGACGAGGTGTTGTGGCAGCAGTGCCCACATGGCAAGTAACTTGGAATTCTGCGGCAAACATGTGACAGGACACAGCACTGCATCATCATCATCAAACCAAAGCATAGCACAGCACTGCATGCATGTGGGTTCCTGCTGCTGCAACAAACATCAATTTTCAAAGCAGTGCATCTCTCTTGCACGCGCGATGTAAGCAGCAGCACTGTAACCTAGCAGGGAAGCAAAGCAAGGAAAGCATAGATCCACCTAATGGACCCCCCTCATCATCATAAACCATAGCATCAGCCATCGGGCCACCCAGAAAGCACTGCTGTGGCAGCATGCGCACACCCGACGACCCCTTGTGCTTGAAATCACAAGCATTTCAACCAACGCCACAGGTAACGCGTGCTGCCCGTTTGCTTACTGTACATCTCCACGCAGTGGGTACAGCAGCCCGCAACAAAGCTGCAAGTTGATGACACACTCCATTGAATTGGTTCACAACCAGCCTGACTGTCAGGCCTTGTGACAATTTTTACAGGAACATGCGCAAGATGGCTGCCTCTGGTAAGACGTCAGCGGCTAGGCTACTTGCCTGCCTGTTACACATTACACGTGTGCAAAGCCAGAATGTATTGTCCAACACTAGGCTATGCGGCATACACACCGATTCATGCTATACAATGCAAGACAACAATTTCCTGCCGTAGCAGGCATCAACGACATGGCATGTGGCATGCAGCTCTCCAGAGCAGATGTGCAGCAACCTGCCCAAAAACATGCAGCAAGTAGCAACCAACACCAGTCACACGAACAGTCATCAGATGAAATGCCAACCGCATACAAAGGATCACTGCTGCTCTGCAGACGACAGCACCTATTAATCAGTCTGCTGCAACATCGTCACCTGCCCCTGTGCTGTTTGTGGGACTGATCAATGCGG
Source organism: Scenedesmus sp. NREL 46B-D3 (assembly GCA_014080715.1). Lineage (NCBI taxonomy): Eukaryota > Viridiplantae > Chlorophyta > Chlorophyceae > Sphaeropleales > Scenedesmaceae > Scenedesmus > Scenedesmus sp. NREL 46B-D3. Next base: position 29,428 of record JACERP010000067.1, on the reverse strand, counting down.
CACTGCTGATCTGCCGACTGCGTTGGCACCTGCTGCTGCTGCATAGCCGCCAGCAGCACATCCGGACCGACCAGCCGCCTAGCTGCAGCATCACCGCCACTAGCTGCTGCTGCTACTACTGCACCAGAGTTGAACAATTCCCCCTTGCTCGCTGTGCCAGCTGAGGCAGCTCCAGCCATGCTCGCACGCGCATCAGCACCTAGCCCTGCTGCAGCTGCAGCACCACCAGCCATCGACGCACCCATCGTCACACCTGCAGCTGCTGCAGCCAGCATGCCAGTGCGCGTTGCCACGCTCTCCTTGAACGCGCCGCGCACAATCGTGTTCTTCGGCTGCCACAGGTTGGGATGCACCACCGCAGATGCAGAGCGTGGCACAAGGCCTTCCTGCTCGTGCTCTGCTGCATCTGCTGCACCTGTCTTGCCTGCTGCTGCTCCAGCTGCTGGCAGCTGGTGGGGGCGCTGCATGTGCTGCACCTCCACGCCGTGTGCCACTGCAGTGGCATCCACCCGCGCTGCCACCTTCTCCAATGCGTCCAGCTGCGTTGCCGCCGAGATCATCTTGCGTGTGGCCTCGCGCGCTGTCACGTCGCTGCCTTTCTGGCCTGCAGAGGGGACATGAGCCGCAGCAGCGCCAAAAGACACGCCAGTCAGCAGGCGGCACCCGTCACAGCAGAGGCGCAGCGCTTGCCTCTGTCCGCACATGCGCTGCAATGTCGCAGGGCGCAACTGCCCAGTCTTTTTGCATCAGATCATGGGCAGCACGGCACGCTGGGTGCGCCTGCATCACCACCAGCAGCGTTGCAGACCATGCTCACCCTCCAGGCGCTCAATGTAGCGCCGCTCCATGTCCATCTTGCGGTTGAGCAGCTGGCAGATGCCCTCCCACAGCTTGATGGCGGAGGGGGCACTGCGCGCCACCTGCAGCGCGCCAGCGTCGCTGCGCACCAGCGCCCCCAGGATGCCCACGGTGGCCATGAAGATGTCCTGCAGTGCAGGCACGCACAGCAGGCGGCACTGATGTCAGAGTGCTGCCGCTGCTGCTCTTGCGTGTGCATTGAAGTCGCTGCCTGCTGCGGCCGCTGCTGCAGGGCCAGTTGCTGGGGATGGTGTGGAGATGGCACTGATGTTGGAGGTTCAGCACGGGAGCAGTGGGCAGGTGGCTGCCAGCAGCAGAGCGGGTGATGGCTGGCGTGCTGGCGGGGTGCACAGCTGTGTCGGCAGCGCCTGTGAGCAAGGCGGATGCACAAAGTGCGGCTGCAGACCCGGACTGCTGCAGGCGCTGGCACAGCCGATGTCCATGCCTGTAGGGAGAGACAGGTGCTGCTGTGGGCTGCAGCCGGCCTGCGCACACCTCTGTGTCCCTGAACATCTGCAGGCGCTCGCTCAGCACGATGATACAGTCCGGGGCGTGCAGTACGCCGGGCAGCAGGTCGGGCCACCTGGGATTCAACCACAGCAGCAGCAGCAGCAGCAGCAGCAGCAGTGACAGCAGCATTTTACGGTGCCATCAGCAGGAGTGTAGCTGTTACATTCACAGCTGGGTGTGGCGCTGGCGAACAGCAACATCGGGCGTCTGACAGACACTGGAAGCACCAGGGACAGCACCTGACCTGCAACGTCAAAAGCTGCAGCAAAAGACGTGGTGCTCCAAAGCACACCCTCCACACACCTGCAGATGTTGCCCAGGCAGGCGAGCGCGTGCCCGAGCATCTCCATGTGCGGCTTGCTGCGGTTGCAGCTGCGCATGAACTCCAGCAGCGCGGTCACGCCGCCGTTCTCCACCATGAGCTGGCAGCAGGCCTTGCTGTAGCGCGTGCTGAACTCAATGGCCGCCACAGCAGTGATGACCTGCCGGACGAAAAGAGCAGGGGGAACATGCGGCAAGGCGGAGCATCAGGCGTGCGTGTGCCGGCCTGACCCTGAAATTCTGCCCTTCGTGTAGACAGCTCTGAACTCTTTGTGGGCAACATGCAGGAGTGTCCCTTGACGCCGCATGCTGAGCAGCACTGACCTGTGAGCACTGCTTGCTGCCAGCAGCACATTGAGCGCCTCCCGCGTGCGCACGCCAATGCGGCGCTGCGGCTGCACTGCAGCGCTGGCCGCAGCAATGCGGCGCCGCGCGTCCCTGCTGGCCCTGCCGCAGCTCTTCCTGACCTTGTAGCCGCGCCAAAGCGCCTGCACGTCAGACGTGCGCAGGCATGCATGCACAAGCCAGCGAGTAGGCATGCGCGTAGAGGCTTCCTTTGACAGTAGCCCGCAAGTCATCCCAGCCTGCACTCGCAGAAGCACTCCACCGACCGACACCATCAGCAGTGCTCGCCTGCTGCGCCCTGGACCAGTACTCAGCATACGGTTAATGGCAATGAATCCCGTGTCCGCAGCGCATCCCACCTGAAAGCGCCTGATGCCTGCCAGCTGCTTTGCCACCTCCCGCCGCACCAGCCAGCCCCGGACTGCACTCTGCAGCGCCAACACGGCCAGCTCGCGCCGCATCGCCTGCAGGCGCTGCCGCCGCTGTGCTGCCCGCACCAGCCCCACCGCGCTGTGCCATGCGCGCTGCGCACGCAGCCGTGGCAGCCCCGCTCGCAGCTTGGGCAGCAGCGCACGCGCCTGCACACGCCTCCAAGCCTGCAGGGGCAGCAGGGCACGGCTCCGTCAGGACCCAGCTGGGACAACCTTGACTGAACACGCAGTTATAGACCACATGTTAAACACGTCCAGTCAACTTTGCAACACAAGCATTGCTGCCTGTTGTCATGAGGCCGACAGGGAAGCCTGGGAGTTGACGATCGAGCTGGCACTGCTGCAGCTGCTGACAGAAGCAAATGCGAAACCGAACCACGGTGCATTCACACACCCGCTGCAGCACCGCGGCTGCCTTCTCCTCCAGGTGCTGCTGCCAGATGGGCGCAAACACCTGCCGCTGCCTCCAGCCACGCCACGCCGATTGGATGGTGGTGGCCGCACGTGAGCGCGTGTGCAGCATGAGCAGCATGCGCTGCAGCTCGTTGGCAGTCCGGATGTACTCTCGGCGCATCTGCAGGCACATGAAGGCGTAGGTGCAGGCGGCAGATGTATACAGTGCAGGGCATGGACGCAACAGGCTCAGGCCAGCGGCAGTCAACCCCAGCATTGCATCATATGCTCGTGTGCAGCGCTGTTACAGACATCGCACCCTCCGCTACTTCAGACCTCTCTGCCTGCCATGTCAGGCAAAACAATGCTTTTGTCTGATTATGTAACCTTCCAGCCCCTTGCACAGCTCACCATCGCCTGCTTCCTTGCCTTCATGCCTCTTGCGTACCGCTGAATCACCAGCGCAGCAGCAGCACGCCGCTGGCACGACAAGCGCACGGCCCTGCCCCGCCAGGCGCTTTGCAGTGTCACAGCTGCTGCTGTGACCTGCTTCAACTGCAGAGCAGCGCGCGCCTGCTGCCCCCTGGCAGCTGCCTGCAGCACCACAGCGGCGCTGCGCAGCTGCTGGTACTGCGCGGCTGCTTGGCGTCCTCGCCAGACGGCCTGCAGCACTGTGACCTGCCACACAGCCACCAGGAAGCGCTGGCGCTGTGCGTAGCACCGCCAGCTTGCTTGGACGGCTGTGGCAGCAGCCGATTGCTGCGCGAGTGCCTGCCGCGCTGCAAAGCCCCTCCAAGCTGCCTGGATCTGCGTGGCAGCTGCACGCGCCTGGTGCAGCTGCTGCTGTGCCTGGTGCATCCGCACCGCTGCCTGGATGGTGATGGCTGCAGTGCGCATGCGCAGGTACTGCTGCTGCTGCATGTAGCTCCTGAAGGCTGCCTGTATCACCACAGCTGCTGCCTGCTGCAGGCCGTACCGCTGCCTGCAGTGGAAGCCCCGCCAACTGGCCTGTAGCACTGTCGCTGCTTGCTGCAGCTCAGCCTGCTGCTGCCGCACACGCCAGCCCTGCACACACGCCTGGATGGTAACGGCCGCTGCACGCTGCGCCTGGTACCGCTGCGCCTGGCGATGGCCCTGCCATGCTGCCTTGATTGCAGTGGCTGCAGCCGCCTGCCTGCCAATGGCCGACCTCGCTCGCCAGCCCCTGACATGAGCCTGGATGACAGCAGCAGCCTTGTGCTGCTGCAGCAGCACTCGAGCGGCACGCGCCCTCCAGCTGCATTGCAGGCTGAGGGCTGCCTGCTGCTGCTGCCGCAGCGTGGACCTGGCTGCCCTGCCTCTCTCCGCTGCTTGCAGGGCCACCGCTGCGGCTTGCTGCTGCCTGTACTGCTTCACAGCGACGTACCGCCTGAACTGCACCTGAACAGTCACCACAGCATGTACAGCCTGCTGGTACTCGCACAGAGCTCTGTACTGCCGCCATGCTGACTGGATGCAGGTGGCGGCCCTGCGCTGCTGCTGCAGCGCCAGCCTGTCCTGGCGGCCACGCCAGCTGCTCTGCAGCAGCACTGCTGCTGCACGCATGCTCTGGTAGCCGCAGCTGGCCTGGTGCCTTCGCACAGCCGCCTGGATGCGTACTGCCGCAGCAACCGCTTGCACACGTGCTTGCCACTGAACGTGCATGCGCCAGCAGCTCTGGATGGCCACAGCTGCACGCACTGCCTGCCGCAGCATGCACTGAGCTTGGTGCCGACGCCAGTGAGCCTGGATGACCGCTGCTGCCTTGTGCTGCTGCAGCTGCTGCCGCGCCTGCACTGCCCGCCAGCTGCTCTGCAGCAGGACAGCAGCTGCCTGCTGCTGCACGTACTGGCTGCGCGCGAGGCGTCTGCGCACCGCTGCCTGGATCCGCACTGCTGCAGCAACTGACTCAGCACGCACGCGCTGCTGCACGTGCATGCGCCAGCAGCTCTGGATGGCCACAGCAGCACGCACTGCCTCGCGCAGGACGCGCTCCGCCTGGCAGCGCCGCCAGTGAGCCTGGATGACCGCTGCTGCCTTGTGCTGCTGCAGCTGCTGCCGGGCCTGCACTGCCCGCCAGCTGCTTTGTAGCAGCACAGCTGCAGCCTGCTGCTGCACGTACTGGCTGCGTGCCTGGTGCTTCCGTACAGCTGCCTGGATCTCCACTGCTGCGGCAACGGCCTGGATTCGTGCCTGCTGCTGAACGTGCATGCGCCAGCAGCTCTGGATGGCCACAGCAGCACGCACTGCCTGCCGCAGCATGCACTGAGCTTGGTGCCGATGCCAGTGAGCCTGGATGACCGCTGCTGCCTTGTGCTGCTGCAGCTGCTGCCGCGCCAGCGCTGCTCGCCAACTGCTCTGCAGCAGGACAGCTGCAGCCTGCTGCTGCCGTACTGGCTGCGAGCTTGCTGGCCGCGCACGGCTGCCTGCAACATCACAGCTGCAGCCACAGCGTCTGTGCGTGCCTGCTGCTGCACGTGACAGCGCCAGCAACGCTGAATCAGCAGTGCTGCCTGCTGCCACTGCTGCACCTGGTGCATGCTGCCCGGCCACGCCAGCAGCTCTGCAACACCACAGCAGCTGCACGCATGTGCTGATGCGCCTGCTGCGCCTGATGCCGCCTGACAGCGGCCTGAAGCGCGACCACAGCATGCCGCTGCTGCACGTACTTGCTTTGTGCAACATGCCGCCGCCACGCCGCTGCAATGACCGTGGTTGCTGCTGTCTGCTGCTTGATGACTGCCCTGACCTGCGCGCCTCTCCAGCTGCTCTGTAGCACGACTGTAGCAGCCCGCTGCTCCAGGAAAGCGCTGCGCACAGCATAGCAGCGCCAAGCAGACTGCACACGGATGGCTGCAGCGCGCTGCTGCTGGTGAGCTGTCTGGCCCTGCTTCCTCGCCAGCAGGACTGGATGGCGACTGCTGCCCGGTGCTGCTGTGCGACACTGCTGCGCACCAGCTGCCCACGCCATGCAGACTGAACTGCAACAGCAGCCGCACGAAGCTGCTGCATCCTGCGGTTGCAAGCACCAACCATGGCAGCAAAAATGTTGGAGGATTGCCGTGGAAGCGCTGACCACAGCCGAGCATTATCAGCGAATTTCAAACTGCCCTGACCCCTTATTGCGTGGCGGATGTAACAACAGGACAGGTTGACCCCCGGCTCACCTGCTGCGCTCCTGCCACGCGCGCACAGCTGCCTGCAGCGCGATGGCTGCGCGCTTCTGATCCAAGAACACCGCCCGCTGCCGCCTGCACCGGCAGCAGGACTGCAGGAACACAGCAAAGGCGTGGCTCTGCTTGATGGCCTGCCGCACACGGTACCCCTGGTACGCTGCCTGCACAGCCTGCGCTGCTGCATGCAGACGGCCGTACTGCACGCGCGGCTGCCTGGCCCTCCAAGCTGTCTGCAGGATGATCGCCGTGCTGCGTTGCTGTTGATACCTGTACATGTCCAGCACAGCAGCACAGGTGCTTAGATTGCATGCAGACGGTCGTACAAGCGGAACACGACTCGGACAACAGCATCGGCAGTGCTCACTTCCATTAGCTAACATGCATGTCCACACACTCTGTTGCCCTGCTGCTTCATTGCATGTGAAAGTCCCTTACCTGAGGCGCTGCTGGCGGGCCTCCAGGCAGCTTGGAGTGTAACAGCAGCAGACCTCGCTGCTGCTAGCTGCCTCCTGACCTGCACCATGCGCCAGGTGGCCTGCACCTTCAGTGCAGCCAGCTGCTTCTGCTGCCTGCAGGAGCAACAAAGCAACCCATGTTGTGACGCAAGCGGGGTTTGCTGGCACCAGGAGGTCATCAGTGCATGCCGCACAAGCAAAAAGTGGCAAGTGTGCCAGCCAGCATGCAGTCACCGCTCACTGCATCAGTGTGCTTGACCAAACGATGCACTGCCGGGTTGACCATGCCGTGGGCTGAGCATAACCTGCACAGCTGAATAGCTGCTGACATGCAGAGGCGGCTGCGCGCCTGATGCTAGGTACAGCACAAGTTGCCGCATCACCCACCTGGCCTGCTTGAGTGCGCGGCATGCCTCCAGGCAGTTGGCCAGGAACTGCCGCATCCACTCGTTAGCTTGAGCTACGCGGTGCGCGCGCCAGCAGCGCTGGATCAGTGCAGCAGCCTGGTGGCGCTTGGCCTCGCGCTGCACCAGCATAGACCTCCAAGCACGCTGCGCAGGGGCGCACACACACAGCAGCCAAGAGCAAACAGGCCAGGCTGTGGCTCGTCTGCAACATGGATGCGTGCGTCATGGCCAGCTCAAACAGCAGCTCAGAAGCTGCCGTGTGCCTGCAAGCAAATGCTAGGCTAATAATGCGACGATCTCCAGCAGAATTGGCAGCGCTGACGGCTGGTCATAAACAGGAGGCCTACCTGGATGACGATGCAGCTGCGTGCCACCCGCTCCAGCTGTGCGCGCGCCTGCCGGCCACGCCAGCAGGCCTGCAGCACCACAGCCGCCTCCCGGCGGCCGGCCAGCCACTGGCGCATGCGCCGCCTGAACAGCCAGCCGCGCACAATACGCTGAATGGTCGATGCAGCTGCCACCCACTTGGCAAGGTTGGCGCGCCCCATGCCTGCGATACGAAACGGCATGCGCAAGCACAACAAGCTGCCTAATGAACGTGGAGGTGCGTTGCCAAACAATGCGTCAGGGCCTTGTGTGCATGCAGCTTCCAGCCTGTATTCTGCCGCATGCACAGCGTGCGCATTTTCCAGCTAAATTAATACCCCTGAATTGCCGAGCAGCTTGGCTGCAACGCCGCAGCAGCAGCAGGCTCGCGCCTTGGCGAGCAACAGCACACACCTGCTGTGTTGGCGCATGACTGCCGCCATGCGCGCTGGATGATGTGGGCCGCCCTGTCGTCCTTGCTGCACTCCAGCAGCCGGCTGCACAGGAACGCCACGTACAGTATCACAGCGCGCTCGTCAGGCCCGTGCTCCGCAAAGTCCCTGGACGACAGCATCTCAGGGACGCCACCCAGCGCCTTGGCCGCACGGTGCACCACCCTGAAGTTGCCTGCAGCAAGGCAGCAGCGAGCGTCACACGGAACACACAAGTCGGTGACAGGGCCCCCGTACATCTGCCCCTGCTCAAGTGCTGCTGCTTGCACAGCCGTCAGCAGGCACCACACATACAAATAACACATCCTGCTGCAGGATGAGCGGTAGATGTACGAGTCAGCGGCGGACAGCAGCACCTGCCACGCACCTGCGATGCCCCTGCTGTCCTCAAGCGCAGGGTCCTCTGGAGCGCTGAAGCTGGTCGCATCAAACTCAGCGTACCAGCTGGCGCCGCCGGCCCTGCTGTTCCAGGCGTCCCTGCCATCAGGCAGCATGGCGCTGCCCGCCGCAGAGGGAGGCGGTCCTGGCGCTGCCCCGCTCTGCTGCTGCCCAAAGCCCAGTTGGCTGGCAGTGGCAGTAGAGGCTGTGGCGGCAGATGCCGAGCCGTCCAGGAGGGATTGGTCATCGGAGTGAGGGCCCAGGTCATTGGTGAGCCTGTGGCGAACACCCCGAGCAGCAGCATGAGGATTGGGAATTGTCGCACAGCGAGCCAGCGCAACATGAAAAATGCTGCCCAGAGGCGGCCCGGCTATCACCAACCCGGCTCTCCTGAAAGCATGCTGGATGTGACTCTAGGTACATCAGCCGCACCATTCCCTGCCCTGCTTGTTGGTGTTCAAAAAGACGGTGAACTGTGCACGCAGCCTGCCTGATGTTTCCTCAGCCCACCTGTGACCTGGCCCAGCTGCTGCCTCCTTGCGCTGCTTGGTGATGTAGATCTGCTCCATGTCAGCGGCGTTAGGCAGGTAGTAGTGCACCTGCAGCAAAGCAAATCACAACCAGCACACATGGACACACACGTCACGGCTCCCCACAGAAAGTGCAAGGCGCAGCTCTTCTTGATGTGTACTGTAACATGTGGCACTTGCTATGCTCTCCTTCAGGTGCGTCGTGTCAAGACCTCTGGTGCTTCGATCATCCTATTACTAGGCATCCTTATCATCCGGTGGTGGCTTTACATTGCACTTTTGCATGCTTTTATGCATTGCTGCCTTTTATCACGCTAGGTAACAACCCACCTTATGACACTTGGCACCACGTGGTGCATGCAGTCGTGGCACAACCACCTTGGTTGCACACTGTAAGCCATGCCAAGCCAGTGCCAAGCCACCCTCACCCTCTGCCACTGTACAGGAAACTCACCAGCAGGCACAGCACCACACCGTCCCGAAAGCAGCTGGTGAAGTTGGCCACGCTGACGTCGTAGCCCCTGCACACTGCCTGCACCCAGTCCATCAGCGCTGCCAGCAGCTCATCGTTCATGTACACACCCAGCGGGGCCTGCAGCAGCACTCCCCCGCGCCCGCTGCGCCTGCCACCTGCTGCATCAGCAAGCACCAGCGGCCGGCTGCCACTCCGCCGCACACGCGCAAGCACGCGCTGGACCTCTGCACGCAGCGTGTTGGCTCTCAGCAGGGCGCCCAGCTGCAGCGTGCGTGAGGCTGCCCAAAGCAGCGCCAAGGTGCGCTCCCTGTCCCCGTCCACTACGTCCTCCGGCTTCAGGTTGACCAAGCCGGTGCTGGTTGGCAGCGCATGCAGCGGCACGCCTGCTGCTGCAAGCGCTGCCAGTGCAATGCCTGTGTTGTGCAGCTGCATGGGCCGGCGCTCCGAGGGGAACCGCGACTGGGTCAGCAGGTCGTCAACACCTGCAACCAGTACATGATGGTGACGCACATTGCAGTGGTGCAGGCGATGGGTGATGCACTCGGCCTGGTGTGTGCTGCTGCTTGCACCACAAGCTGTGTACGCAGCACTAAGACAAACGGCATGATGCTATGAAGAAGACACATGCAAACGACCAGCACCCAGACCTAACCTCTGCCAACCAAGTGCATAAGTGGCGCAAATTTAACCCTCAACACTCTCCAGTCTTGCAAGGTCATGATACAATGCCTTGCACAGAGCAACAGGTACTGAAAGGCAACACCTTACTCCTTCAGGACTGGAAACTGCCTCAGGCACTAGCCCAGCAAGCCTACAACCTGCTGCACCTCACAGGCGCACCTGTGAGCACCTCCGCCACCTTGATGAGCCTCAGCCCATCGCGCAGGTCCACCGCCAGGTTGCTGACAGCAAAGGGGAACTCCATCAGCGGGCTCTGGCTGTAGGCCAGCCTGTAGCCCAGGAGCTCCAGGTGGCGCCCCACGTTGCCCTCGCCAACCAGCCGGCCGTGCAGGAACTGCATCACAACCTGGGCATGCACAGACACAGGCAGCGTACACGGTGGTGGGCGAGAGGCGCTGTTTGCAGCACAGAGAGGTGCGGCAAGGCATGCAGGATCTGCTGGTCCGAGGACATGATAGCCCACTCACCTGATCATTTGCAAGCGCACTGCGAACGGCTCAGCAACAGGCGCTGCCTGCTGGCAGCCACTTCTGCATGCAGAGAGCACAACATAACGCTCTCAATACACAGCTGCATTGAGATGCTGGCAGCTGTGCTGCAGTGGCACAGTCTGGTTGCCGCACCTCTTTGGAGCTCTTGATGCTGCGGTTGAGCTTGAACAGCAGCGGCGTGCGCAGCGGGCCTGACAGCACGGTGGCTGCCCTGTCCAGCAGCAGCACCAGCAGCAGGAAGCGCTTCAACATGAAACATCCCAGCTCAGCCTGCAGCAGCAGCAGCAGCAACAAGGGCGACGTGAGGGCTACCAAAGATAGTTTGATACATGAATGCTCATCATCATGACCCTGGATGACTACGTAACTAGCTGCGGCATGTCAGCAATGTCAGAACCAGCAGGCTTTCCTAAGCTGTGGCGCCACACATTATGTGCATAGTGAGCTGCAACCAGCCACAGCGCACTGTTCCCTCCACTGCTCTCATCCATGCACTGCCCTGTGGCAAGTAGGCAATCAACTTAACCAGCGTCCTCACCTGGTACTGCTGCATGTTGAAGTGTGCAGCGCCCTTGCCTGCATCCACCTCAGCTGCCAGCTCAGGATCGTTGAGCACATCACGCAGCAGGAACGCGCGCATGGCCTCAGTGAAGCCAGGCTGCTTGCGCATGCCTGCGGCTGCTGGCGTGCCAGGCGTGGCGGGTGCTTCTGGAGCGTCTGCACGACATACACAGCGCATAACGGCAGCGCAGCAGTGATGAAGTGGCATCTGTCTGTCTGGGCGATGATCAGCTGTTTCATCAGGCGAACAAGAGCTGCGCGCCCTATGAGCAGGAGCAGTACAAAATAGCTGTCATACCTGCTGCTGCTGGCGAGCGTTGCACGCATCCATACTTTGTATCAGCGCACATGCTGCTGCTCCTGCTGCTGCCGCCGGCATCTGATGCTACAGAGCGACTGCAAGCGGCGCTGGCGAATGTAGTGGTTTTGCTGCGCACGGCCTCTCACCGTCCGGCTTGAACGTCTTCTGCGTGACCACCTCCACCGCAATATGCAGCCAGAAGGGGTTATAGCTCATCAGCACATCCAGTGCCTGGCGCCGCTGCACAAGGTCCCCAAACAGAACCGCCTGCAGGAAGAGTCGAGTAGGTCAATGAAGCAGGCACGTGAGGTGTACCCATCAACATTTGGCTGGCAACACACTTTAAGCAACGGCGCGGCGCTGCAAGGCATGCTCAGTATGTGCCAGACATTCCTGCTGCTGAAGTAAGTCCGGCTGCTGTGTGATCATGGTGCTGCCGCGCCAACCGTGCATCTGTGTCTCGGCTGCTGCTGCTGCCGTAGATGCATGTGGACAAGCTCACCTCTGGCTTCATGCGGAGCTTGCCTGCATCAATGCAGTTCTCCACCTTGACCATGGTGTCATGCACCTCCTGGTCATTCCTGCAGCAGCAGCAACAGCAGCAGCAGCAACCGCAAAGACACTTGTCAAGCCAGGCTCTCGAACTATGTGGCATACCAGCAGGTTTTGTCACAGGCAGTTCACAGCTTGCAGAGGAGCCCACTTGTTGCGCCCTGGCCTCAAACCTAGTTGTGGGTGCACATGCATGTGTCCCCGTGTAAGCAAACATCAGCACGTTTTGCAGCAGCCCTCATACCTGTAGCATGCCAGCATTGCCCCCTTCACGCGTGCTGCCAGGCGCAGGTCTGACAGTGCTGCTGAGGTGTCGCCCTCTGAGGCTGCCTTCAGGTACTCGGGGGTGAAGGGCAGCAGCAGGTGGTTGAGCCAGCCTGTGAAGGCACGATCCTGCTTGTTCATCCACAACCTGCACAGGTGGCATGGCAGGCAGAGGTGAACAGACGTCAAAGGCACTTAGGACAGCATGCCTGCACGTGCAGCAGCGGCAGAACAAGCGTCATGGAGCAGTGTGGCTGAACATGCACCATGTGCCATCCACAGTGATCATGGACAGCGTTGCTGTTTGAAGGCACGAGCATGCTGTTTGCTGTCACGATGACACTGCATCCAAGTTGCCAGGCTGCTGCTGCTGCAGTGTGTTGGACGAGTGCTTCAGAAGGCTGACTTACTCAGTATGATAGAACTTGAAGGTCTTCCTGGCTGTGCTGGGCACCTTGGCTGCTGGGACTGCAGCGCTTGCAAGCCTGCCACTCCTGCAAAGCCAAAATTGCATGTTGTCAAACATCAACCTATGCAGCAGGCCAAGATAAGCCGAAAGACAGCTCAAGAATACAGCAAAACCGCTGGCTACCTTCAGGGCAGGAGGTAGCACCACCCCATGAGCAACGCACATGGTTGATGCGTGCTATCCTGCACTTCAGGCTCACCTGCTGACAGGTCCCTTGGCAAGCGACTGCCTGCCAGCACCGCCAAAGTACCCCACAGACCGTGTGTCATCTGCAGGGCTGCCCACATCTGCTGCTGCAAGCCTGCTGCCTCGTGCAGGGGATGCTGGCGAGAACATGCCGCCACCTGCAGCACCGCCTGTGCTGCTTGCCATCCTGCGCGACTCCTGGCGTGCAGCTGCTGTGGGCGCCGGAGCCCCACCCAATCGGCCTGCAGCAGAAGACCTGGCCCTGGTGCCGCTGCACCACGTGCTCCAGCTGCTGCTGCTCCTGCTCCTGCCGCTCCTGCACTGCCTGATGCCTTCAGTCGCAGCTGTGTTGACGCTGCCAAGCTGGTGCGTATGGGTGGCATTTTGAACTTCGCCTGGTCAGCGACTGCGGCTGCTGCTGTGCTGCTGCTTGCAGGAGCACGCACAGTGCTGCCACCCCCGTTTGCAGAAGATGGCCTACTGCTGCCCAGCTGCAGCCGCCCATGCCTGCTGTCCCAGCAGCAGCTCCAACATTTCTGCTCGGGTCTCTGCGTGGTGGTGCCATTCCTGCAGCCTGCAGACTGCTAGGTGCATGGCTGCTGCTGGCTGCTATGCGCATGGAGCTGCGCATTTGCTGGTCAGCAACGCTGCGCTTGGGCTGGCTGAACTGCATCGTGGCTTTGCCAAGCACTTTGACCTGCAAGCGGTGCTTGCCATCCAACTTGAAGATCAGCAGCTTTGACACTGCACCCGCTGCGCTGGGCTGCCAGGTGACTGGCAGCACCACGTTGCTGTGTGGTAGGACTGAGGCGCTCCAATTGAGGCTGGCAGCCCCTGGCAGTGCAGGGTCTTCTGAGAGCAAGAAGCCATCTTGCACTGGAACCTTCTCAGCAGCAAGGTGCTGTAATTACATTGCACAAGGAGTATGTTGCACCAGTCAAATCAGTGACATGATGTGCAACGGTGATGTGGCAGTTGTACGCAAAACGTGCTGTAGTGCTGCTGCTTGGTTTAGTTGCGCTGGGACCACGCCACTCGTACAAGGATTGTATAGGTGCCTCGCTGCTGGCTTGTATAGGTGCTCGCTGCTGGGCTGATCTTGCAATCATGTTGCTAAGGCAGCAACCCAAAATGCTGTACTTTGCTGTTTGCTGCGTGTACCATACCTGGGCGAGCAAAGCGCTGTTTTCGGCCTTCAAGTACAGTGTCTTGCGTGATCCCACGGCAACTGTGCCAAAGTCAAGCGTTGGGTGCTGCAAATGAAGCACAGCTGCTTGTGAGAATCTGCTTGCTGCTGACATGCCTTCCATTACTAGTGTACCAGTCCTTTGCTGCCCATACCTGACAGAACAGCTGCAGTTGCAACACTGCATTAACGCTGCGCTCGTCCTGTGCCTCATCGGTTGCAGCCTCGCCAGCCTTGGCTTGCTGCCATTGGCTATCGCCGTCTGCTTCTGCTGACATCGCAGGCCCAACTATTTAAACTTCGTCATTATAATAAACAAGTCGCACGTGAATTTCTGCAGGCAAGAGGTCTGCGGTGGCTCAACATCACGTTTGTTGTTTCATCGCGCTGGGGTGCGGTCAGCATATGTACAAACAACTGAAAATTTATACATGTCCTGGATCCACGTAGAGTATGCGTGCGTACCTGCCATACTCAGCTTTCCCATTTGAAAAGTGACATGTCACGTTGCCTCCCCTTCTCATCGCATCTTGTTGCCTAGCCTGCCATTACCGTGCGCCATACCTTACTGCACCAGACTCCGTCGCTCACGGCGGCCGCAGCAGGAATTTGAGTGCCATCTACCCAGGCACCAGGGAAATGGGTCACCTGCCAGGCCAGTGGCCAGTGCGGGCATGTGCCCTAGGACCTCCAGTGTGGCAGCCTGTGCTTGCGGTTATCCGAAAGTTGTCTGGTGCCTCCACAGTCCATGTGTGATTTAACAATTCCCAGACAAGTCAAATTCATCCATAGAAATAAGCATGGCCCCATCAGAATCAGACATGCCATGTTCTGAAGCGAGGCAGGAGCCAAGGAGAAAATGGACAACATTTCACGACCATGTGGCAGTACGTCCACACACACACAATGGGAAGAGCCAAACATGCAGCCACAAACCCAGGTGTTGGCCTAGTTCCACTGGCAGGGCCGCCCACCACGAACCCCGCTACATTCACACGCGGGCTGCACCCACGCGAGCCCACAAATCAACAAACAGCGCGCGGCACCACAGATGCACTGCAGCACACGAACATGCACCGGCCACCTGGTGCCGCAAATGCCCCTTGCTTGCGGCAATCAGCCTTGACAGTGTGCTGCTGAACCAGGGCTGAACCTGAATTTTACGCTGTGCATTGCACGCAGTCACCAGCCGTGTCACACATCACCGCCGCGTCATACGCCGACGCCGGCCTGCTGGTGCCGCCATGTCCAGCATCTGCCATGTCGCCGCAAAGATCTCCTCCTTGAGCATCATCAGCAGCGCAGCAGCCAGCACCGTCTGCAGCAACTTCACCCGCATGCCTTTGTAGAAGCCGCCAATGCCCTGGAGGACAGCAACAGCATCAAAGCAGCATGCACAACCAGCATGAGAGGCGCACCTGCGGCAAACGGCTGCTGCTGCCGTACCCACTGCTGTGCATGTGCATTGTTCCTGTGCGGCACCCTGTATTGCGCTGCTCATGTCCTGGCCGCCTGGCTGTTCCACAAGCTGCTGCACTGTGTGCGCACCTCGTCTGCCATCATGCGCTTGATTGCGTCAAACACGCCGGCATACTTCATGTCCTCGTGCGTGTGACGGTTGATGGACTGCAGCACGGCACGCAAGTCAGGGGCAAGGAACAGCTGATGTCAAGCACAACATACGGGTGGGCCAGAGGCCCTGCTCTGATTGGTAATCATAACAGCATGCACAGGGGCCGACGGCACAACGAGCAGGCATTGCGCAAGCTAGGCATCAGCATGCACACTGTTCCTGTCTCACCACATGCTGCTGGTTAACCGGCAGCAGGCCAACTGCCACAGCGACTAGCTCGAGTGCAAAGCCCCCCCCCCCCACCTGCAGCCTGTTCTTCACAACCAGCAGCGGGTAGGTCACAAGCGTCGCCCCTATCTTTGCGAGCGCACTCAGCACAAAGATGTCCAGCGCACGCAGTGCCATGCCCCCTTTCCCAGCAGCAGCAGCACCGTTGTGGCGCTGCACCGCTGCCGCTGCCAGCGCCGGGACTGCTGCTGGTGGCCTCCCACCTTGCTGAGCATGCGTATGCGCCGCCCGGCTGATGCGCTGCCACTCCAATGCCCGTGCGACAAGCGACTCATACAGTATGTACTGAATGGTGGGGTTGATGACCATGATCATGCTGGGTGCCAGGCCTTTGAAGAAGCCCCCGAGCCCCTGGTCCTGGTACATCTGCCGCACCACTGACAGCATGCTCATGCCGGGGCGCTGCCGAGACAGGGCTTGCATCTGGGTGATGACAACCCTGCATTGCAGAGGCGAGCAAGAGGACAACCAACATGAGCCGCAGGCGTCAGGTAGCTCACTAGCTGGCTGCCACTGTCAGGTGCTTGGGCCTGCACGTAAACCAACAGCACTACGGGGCCAGCCTGCTGCAGTCTGCTGCTGCCACTTGGGATGCACCATGTGAGGTGTTGCAGCCAGCAGGTGGCGGCCCTTGCTGCACCGATGGCCACAGATGAAGCTCGACGCCATCCATGCTGCTGCTGTTGCTGCTGCACTTGCTGCTGTACTGGCAGGACTGCTGCTCCCGCAGGGTTGCTGCTGCTGCGCCTCACCAGATGGGGTTTGTCAGCATCACATTGACCATGCCTGCCACTGAGGCCACCAGCATGGAGGCCCCCACGCTGATGCCAACAGACTTGCCGCCATCAAACGGTGCGCACTGCTGCTGCTTTGCGCGCGCTTGCTGCCGCATGGCCGCCAGCTGATGTGCCTGCAAGTGGCAGTGCGTAAAGACACGCATGTGACGCTGGCAGCCTACAAGTTGTGACAACACGCATGCCAAACTAGCGCAGCTGGGATTGGCAGCTGACCATGTGCTGGACTGAATCAGCATGTAGTGTATACCTTGCTAGCTGCTCAAATCTGCTGGATTCAAAAACAAATCAGCAGGCTAGCACACTGCTCCTGCTGCTGCTGCTGCTGCAGTGGCTCACCACCGCCATCTGCCGCAGCATAGAGTACACAGTATGATACACGCCCTGCGAGGTTGCAGTGGCCATGACTGCAGGCCGCAGTCCTGCAAACAGCGCCCGCCACGAGTGCCGGCGTGTAAACTCAATGACGTCCTGAATGGGGCCAGGCAGCAGGCGCAGGCGGCCCTGCAACTGCTTCTTCCCGCTGCCATCATCCTTGTGCTCAAGCGCACGCAGCGTAGATACCTGGGGAAGCATGACATCAGTAACGGCAGATGAAGCAGGAGCATGTGCTTCAGACTGCACTAGGCAGTAGGCATTAGGCTTAGCATGCCAGTGCAGGATGTTTTTGGTCCCGCTGCTCAACTGCTGAGCAGCACTGCTGGGTGCTGCTCCGTCCTCACCCACCGTTAGCAAGGGGTAGGTAGAGGTTAGTGCTATCACAGCACCTATAGCACCTGCCACACCCTCAATCAGGGCATCGTTTGCGTGCGCCATGATGCCGACAACCTGCTAGACTAGGGCGGTGAAAACTTTACAACCACATCCCGATACCACACGCAATGGGCACCGCGTGCTGAATCTCAAAGTTTAGGCATCAATGCACGGCAGACACCGGATGAACAGCGTCTGCTGCTGCTTGTTCCACCGGGTGCTGTAAACTGCTGAGTTGGCAGGGCTTGAGCGTGCACAAATTTGCAGGCGTTCAATTATTCATTGCACAATTGTGTATCAGGCGTATCCTCTCGCCAGATAGTTGGAAGGCATGCAATTCCGCGGCATCCCTGGGTGCATGACATGATGACAATCTGGTCTGGTGATCTGGTGAGTCAGCTTGCAGTCTGTGATCAGCAACAGCACTCTTAAACAGCCGGCGGTCTGTTGACCATGAAAAACTCTGGTAGCACTCCCCAGTAACATAAACACCCTCAGCTGGAGGCCAGTTGACCCAACATGCTCTAGATGTCCTGCAAGTCGCATGTTGTCAAGCAGCTGCACACACTGGTTGTCTGGGACAAGCGGCTAGCACGGCCAAACGAGCAAAAAAATTACACAATGTTTTGACATCATGCCTTCTGAACATTGTGCCATCTTGTCCAAACTGGCAGATCACAATGTTGGCAGGTTAAACCTGCGCCAGAGCAGGTATCACATGTCTGTCTGTCATCAGCTGCAAACTTGTGACTTGTGACAACAAGCCTTGCTGAGCACCGCAGATGACACTGTGCATAGCACGGCGCTTATCAATGACTCGTGTAAGCCCCTTGATCAACTGTGGCCGTTGGTACTGCCATTCTAGTAGCACAGTGCTCACGTAGTGCGGGCAATCCGCACCTATGCCTGCGGAAGGTACTTGGCGGCAAAGCCAAAGCACTAGTGCAGTACTGCATTACTGAATGCATCTGCTAGCGTACTGAACACGCCAGCAGCAAGCTTGCTAGTTGAACCAGACGTCTATGCAGCCCGCCCTGGCAGGCTGCTGCAAGTGCCCTTGGGAACCCAAGAAAATGGCTAACAACAATCCAGCAGCCTGGTCAGTAGGCTGCCAGCAGACATGAATGCAAACTGCTAGACGTCAGGTAGGGCATTTCATTCCTGCACCACCAAGAAACGCTTGTTGCTGCCATGCGTTCAATGCCCCGTAAACTGCCAACAGCAACAGCAAGTGGTGTATTGCCCTGGCCTGCCTGTGATGTACGTTGCTAAGCAGTCGGTGGAAAGACCACATGCTAGCCAACAATGGCTACAACAGTGCTGGAGGTCAACACGAACAAGTTGCAAAGAATCTACAGGGGATGCAAATGGGAAATGTGGAACGACGACGCGGCAGCACGCATGGTCAACTGCCACATCATAGGCTGCAAGCTGTGTTCTGATGCAAATACCCTTGCGCTGGAGTTGAGAAGAGCACAAGTGGCAGGAAGGGTGTTCTGTTTGGCTAAAACTGCCCTGGTAAGAACGCTGCTTCTCACAACACACGCTCAATGCATGCCCTCCTTTGATTGAAAGCTGTGAAGTGCGATCAACAACATCAGCACCAGAACAGCTCTGCCAGACAGAAATCTCAGTGTGAGTGCCCGCATGACCCCTGTGTGTGACTGCTGTGCCGCCAAGACCACTGACAAGAGTCAGCTGTCCTGCCACTTTGCCCCAACAAACAGCGCACAGGGGCAGAGCGATGCACAGCAATTTTGTCTCGTCATCCAGCGAGACCATTTGCATTAGCACATGATGCCTGCCAGCTGCGCAAGCTGCTCCACAAACACACAACCTACAGGTGCGCCCCCAGCTGTAGAGTGCTGACAAGAAGACTTGAAAGGCGCCACAGCAGCAGCCACACCAGCATTTGGCAGCATATCAACGTCGTGCACAGTGTACGGTGTACCAGCAGTCAATGAAAAAAATTACGACAGCTGCAGGCATATGCCCTACATGCAAACAACGTAGCGGCATAAGCTGCCATGCTGCGTGCGGCACGACCACACACATGCACACCAACCACCTACAGCAGCACCGCTGTTTGACCCAGCATAGGCTCCATCACCTGTGTGGAACCAGCGTGTTGCAGGTGGCAACAGTGCAGACCTCCTATCCTCGGTCTCTGGAGCCACACAGAGCAGCAGCCGCCACCACCATGCTGCACGCCACACGGATGCCTTCATTCAGCTGATGTACATGGCAGCAGCCATCAGCTGCAGGGTGTTCACCAGCCGCTCCGACCAGTCATGCACAATGATCAGCCGTGGGCAGTGATGAACAATAGGCACATGTTCAATCTCCAAGCGACCCACAAAGAGCCAGAGGCGTTGACAGCCACACATGGCGGGAGCAGCAGCAGGAGCAGCAAGCCAAGCACTACACCCTTCACAACACCCGTCACAGCAACAGACCCAGAGGCGGGCACCATACAGATATGCTGTTGTGTGCACAACCCTAAGCAGCAAGGACAGGGACAGCAGTGCACTCCATAACATTGCAGGGCAATGCAGATGCAGTTGCACAATCCTGAGCAGCATGGACATGGACAGCAGTGCACTCCATAACATCGCAGGGCAATGCAAATGCAGTTGCACAATCCTGAGCAGCATGGACATGGACAGCAGTGCACTCCATAACATCGCAGGGCAATGCAAATGCAGTTGCACAATCCTGACCAGCAAGGACATGGACAGCAGTGCACTTCACAACATCGCAGGGCAATGCAAACGCAGTTGGACGCCAGCCAAACCCACCTGATGCACGCACATGCATGGCACAAACAAGTGCCGTTCATGAGTTCGTGCACTGCCGCAAAACGCTGCAGTGCCAGTAAGTATGCGGTGCGGCCAGACAGACTGCTCCACACCCGTAACTGGAACTGCAGCCACCTGACCAGCTGCCAGGGTGCGACTCGAGATTGGGAATGGCATCAAGCACTGCCGATGGACGCGCAAATGCCCGCGCCCCCTTAGACACCAACCCAACAGGCCACCCGAAACTGTTCCAACTGCCACCGCTGCAGGGCGTTGCAAAGAGGGCCAAGCCACAAACTTTTGTCAGTTTGTGATCAGCCCGTGCAGAGGAAGGGTGCGCTAGAACATGTCGCAGGGGCTTTGCATGCCCAGCCACTGTGCGCGCGAGTGAGCCTGAACACCGCCTTCGCACTGCTGCCACTGAGTGGGTACGCTCCACTTCTGCTGCAGCCGTTGCACAGAGCACACACACCACCTGCCCATCCCTCTGCATCAGGCAGCCCAACCGCCAGCAGCACAACAAACAGCCTGCCTGATAGGTAGCCCACCGACCAACTGGCACAGCACACACAAGCCACAACAGCATGGATGTCTCCTCCAGCTCCGCACGCTGTCAGCGCACGCACAAATTCCGTAACTGGCCGCAACGGCATCTGCAGCACTGACCATCGTACGGCCCTGCCGGCAGCCCCGCCTGCTCTGGCCCTTCCCCCACCGACTGCTGCCCGAACGACGTCGTGCACGTCACACGGACGCCTGACACGATGCGGCACCGCCAACATGTACCGCCTCAGCTGTACCGCATCACCCGCTGCCCAGTGTACAGTCCGCGTGCCACATGGAAGTCGGAGGGCTCCTTCCAAACCTCAAGCCCCACGATGATGTCGTCCCTGCCCTCAACCCCAAACCCTCCTGCCGCATTAGAATAGTGCTGCTGCGCAAACCCACGATCCGCCGCAGCAGCCTGCTGCTGCTGCTGCTGCTGGTCGTCTAGACCCGGCGCTGCCGTGCTGCAGTCCTGCTGCTGCTGCTGCTGCTGCCGGCTGGCTTGCTGCCATGCAACCCAGTTGGCCACGTCCTCCGATGGCACCAGGGCCGGCTGCCCCTGCGCATCCATCCACTGCGGCGGGAACACCTCCCTGTAGTAGGTGCAGTTCTTGTTTCCGTATGGGGGCGTCAGCACGTCCAGGATGGCACAGGGGCTGATGGCTGTGAACGCATGGATGTTCCCACCTGCAGCGGCACAAGCAGCGCGGACGGCAGGCACCGGCATGCATCACAGTCAACGCCTGACGGCAGTACATGGTTCCATGTAGCTGCATCGACAATGCGCGCATTGCCATGCTGCTCAGCAGCCAGCACCTGCTCACACATGACAGTGGTTGTAACATGGACACAACATCCGACGCCAGGCAGCCACGCACCTGACTGAGGAAACAGCACCATGGTGTCTGCTGGCGCTGTCAGCACACGATCAGTCACCAGGCGGGTGGGCTGGATGTTGCCGCCAATGCCCCCTAGGCCCGGCTCGCTGGTGCACGTGCTGCTGCTGCTGTTGCTGCTGCTGCTGCAGTCACTACTGGCTGGGCTGCTGGCGACGCCGCCACACTCCGGTGGTGGGTTCACCCAGTCATATGCACGCACGTGAAGCGTGCCGTACAGCAGCCTATGAGCGGTCGAAACAGCAGCAACAACAGCTGTTTGAACGCACGGAACAGCCACAGCCAGGCACTGAAGCGCACAGCGTCCAATCACAACGACAAGGGAGCTTTGCAGCAGCCGCATAGGAGCACAAACGCCGGCTGTGTGAGCACGCACATATCCATTGCCGCCTCACCTGCTGAACACGGTCATGCCTGGGTGGTCGTGCAGCGGCATGCGTGATCCTGGCGGCAGCTGGAAGATGCCGATGGTCATGGTGGGTCATCATGTATGTCCAGGTACGTCACCGTGCCCCTGCGGATTCAAAATCATGCCAGCAACGCGCCACAAACCGGACGTGCAGCAGCAGTGCCAGGTGATTGCCAGCGTCGGTACAGAGCTGAGCAATGCACGACGCTGCAGCAACACATGCTGCTTAGATACACAGCTGCTGCACTGACTCAGGCATCAACGAACTGCCAGCTACTGCGCATCGACGAGCTGCCAGCTACTGGACAGCAAGTGCTGCTCGCTCTGCTAAGCTCCACTGCAGCAGCTGCACAGGTCTCCCAGCCTACGCGCTGCATTGTTGCTGCAGTGCCTCAATATGCTGCACGCTGAAAGCAGCAGTTGTGGCACTGCGACGCTCCAGGCGCTGCAGCCGCTGCAGCTGCTGACAGGCAGTAGCTGCGTGATTCAGCTCTGTTCAAATGCTGCTTGACCCGGGGAGCCGCTCAGCTTGCTGACGCTGCCCACCTGCCACCCCTCGTTCGCATCCTAAAGCGCAGCTCCCTTGCAGCGCCTGCCGTGCCATATGCGATGGCCTGCAGCAACGTAACATGCAACATCTTCTGTCAGTAGCAGGCCACATTGATCACTCTGCAGCAGTTGCAGCAGTATCAAGCAACGCTGAAGGGCCTGCTTATGGCTACTGATGCTTCCAGCTGCGAACCACCACCACACGACGATGGACTTGAGCCCCAGCAGCTGATCTGCCTGCATGCAGCGTGAGCGGACAGCTGGCTTTGAAACATAAATGTTCTCAACTCATGGTGATCTGCTACCAATGCTGTGCCTGATCATGCTGCGGCTGTACCTGCTGCCGTTTGGTGTCAAGCTACATGGTGAACATTGCCGGTGCATGTGGTGTGCTAAACTGCTGCTAACCTGGCCCAATGCTGCATCCAATCCCAAATCTTCCAGTGGGATGTTTTCTGCAGTGGATGCAGCACAGACCAGGGCAGCATTACAATATACATCACCAGAGCATGGGCAGGGAAGCAGCACAGCAACTGACCTTCCATTGCTGCCACTGTGGCTTGCAGCAACAGGTGCAGCATTTTCAGCGGCCTCGCTCGCTTCAAATTCACATAACAGCTGACTCTGCCTACCTATGACGCCGCATATCTCCTGCACTTGCTGCTCTGTGAGGCTGCCTGGTGTCTGGTGCTGGGCCTTCTTCACCACCTCGTACAGCTTGCCCAGGCTGGCTGCGTCCTTGCCTACGGTGTCTACGTTTTTGTGTGCTGCTACTTTACCCGGGCCGCAAGACATCCAAATGGATTTGCCTGTGGCACTGGTGCTGGCCGAGAGCTGTGCCCCTACTCGTAGCGCAGAAGCACGCATGGAGCCGCTACTCCATGTGCGCCTGTAGCAGCTATACAACAAGAAACAATACTGGCAAACAAGCAGCACACCAGAGAGGCAATTGGCGAGATGCAAAAGACGAGAAAACGTTTGGTGTTTCAGCTACGATCAAACATCGTGTCATAGCAGATGTATCATGATGAACAGACCCATACACTCGGCGACCTAGTTGCGCAGTTGGCACTTTCAGGGCAACTCGACACCGTCACGTCACCATTTCGTGTTATTTTTTGATTCGTTGCCTGTTGAGGCTTTGATTCTGCTATAACATCATGAAATGTTGCTTTAACTTGTCTTACAGTCCTTGTTGCCCTACAATGGACTGTGCTGGCTTAAGTCCTGACGAAGGCTTGCTGTACAACATGTACCTGTATGCCTGGCAGCACCGGCCTGTCAGCAAGCTGCCAAGGCAAAACTGTGCATACGCTATAACCCCATAAGGTACCCCATAAGGACAAGGGATTTTGACCGTCACTGCAACCCCAGAATCTGCCGCTGCAAGTGCCTCCGCCAGACTGTTGTTGCCCGCCCCCAGGCAGGGGGAAGTGAGGGGGAAGTGTGGTTTTCCATGCCAGCAGGTTGAAAAGCGCAGAACCGAGGGGAACACAATCGAGTGCTTACACTGCTGTCAACACTGCAAGCACCAAAATCAAGACCTTATAGCTGCTATGATGCTATAATGCGCAATGTGGCCTGGCTAGCGGGATCCATGCAAAGCCAGAGCATCCCGCTGCACATGCAAGCACTTCAGGCAACCAGTCACCACCCGCACCCAGAACCCTGCAACCAGTAGCAATGACAAGTTTTAACCAGCAGCAATCCTGACCTGACAGTCCACCCGATTAGACGATGTAGCCCCAACCAGCACAGTCAGCATGGCACAGTCTGCTCAGAGGGATAGTATGTTTGCTGAGATCAGATCCCTGCCTAATTGCGCTGAAAAGTTGCGCAGCGTTTTGTCCATGGCTGATTCGTCAATCAAGGTGTTGCGTTTTGTATCTGATGATATTTGGGGCAGTTCTGGAAGATGTCGGATGGTGTCACCGTGTATGGCTGCTTTTCTTGTCAAGTCTTGGGATGTGCGCAATGCATGCAAACATTCTGGAGCAGTGCTCCCTTCTCTTTCCGCTCCAGTGGGGCGCGGGGCCGATGGCGCTGATGCTATGGCTTGAATGGGTAATATGATGATGATGAGTCAGCATGGCAGTTGCTGCCAGCACTGCTGCTGACCGCGCAACCACGCAGTCGCTGAACCAGTACACGGCCCCCGCAGTGGCTCCTGTGGTTGCTACTGCTGCAAGTGAAGTGCCTGAAATGATGCGCTGGGCTGGTGTCAGCCACTCCCACGCTTAATACAATTGTACACAATCATGGCAGCAACTGCTTCCATGCCAGCATCACATGGATGATGGTCCCAACACACTATGGCAGACTAGGCCTGTTTACGCAGGGGTAACATATTACAACAGGCATGTAAACCGTGTGTAAAGCTTAGTGCCGGGCGTAACAAGTTTACGGTGGGCCTAACCAGGATGTAACGTGGCGTAACGTGGTCCGTAACATGGCGTCAACTAGCGCAAACGCGTCAGCTTGAAGGCTTAAACCTGTATAATGTCAAATTAACCTATTTACATGATATCATGGGCCGTAGGCGTAACAGATTTACATTCCAGGTATTTGTGCCGTAAGCTGACGTATACTACGTTACACTGTATACAACTTACAGCCCGTGTATTTGTGCCGTAAGTTGACGTATACTTTGTTATACTTTACGGCTAGTGTCATTGCGCCGTAATTTGGAATGTACTAAGTTACACCGTAACTTACTTACAGCCCATGTATATGTGCTACGGAGCGACGTATACTGCAATTTATATTGTTATACTATAAGAAGGGACAATTCGTAAAAATTTGTGCAAGGGACCAAAAGTTCGTTCGTAATCTGAATTGCAACATCCTACAACCAGACGCGGATTTTTACAAACTGCGTGTAAGCGCTACACGGGGCCCAAAACACTGCCCTGCCATATAAAAGACTTGCCGCAGGCATGCTATTCCCGTTGCTGCTTCAGACAGCTCATTTACCACAGCAATGTGTACATTATGAGAACGCAGGCGCTCACGTATGGGTGCAGGCACCGCTCGGCCAGCAGTAGGATGCTGGGCGGTGCAGCCGCAGACATTTGAAGGAAAACGATTCTTTAACTGTTCATGTGAGTTGAGTGCCCGTGTCCGACGTCATTCTGCGCGGCGCGGGCCCATTCTGCACAAGGAACCCTGCTGCTGGCCGCTCGAAGGTCACCAAACTTGAGGCAGACCCGCGCTTACGCTGTCGAGAACAACATTTTAATCGCGTTGAAAGGGACCTGGAAAGCCTCACGCCAAACAAGGATCACACCTTTTATTGTTGGTAATCTTGCAGACGGCCCTCTATAGGCGAGTTCAAAATCTTGCAGAAATTTTGAGTGTCTCAATATGCAACCACATTGGTGATGATGCAGTACAGGTGGCAGCACCACGGTGCCACCTGTGGCCGTCCTCCTGGCCTCACAATGACGGCTGACACCCACCATATGAGTATTTCAAGTAATCTTGATAATATTAAATCGTTCAAAGACCTTGATGAGGCAAACACGTGCTTTTGGGGAGGGTTCACAGGCAAGCCCGGTGACAACATGGTGTACACCCGCTTGCCGTTGTTTCCGTTGGATCCTTGTGAAGGCAAACTCAAACTAGAAACGCTGATATTTATGCTAAGACAGTCTAAGTACGTGCTGTGTGATTCAAAGCGGGAAATACACTAAGAACTAGCTGTTCCGGCACGGGGGCGCCGGCGGGAAGCAGCAGAGCGGAGGAATAGCTGGATACAAGGGTACACGTCGACAAAGACACGAAAATACATTAATACTCAAGTAGAACAAGTCCAGACACAATGAATGTCGATTGAGCGTCATGCATGTACACGAACGTCCGTGTTCAAGGTTCATACCTTGGTTCTTGGAGCGGAGTGGCTGTTATGGATATCCTTCACTGCCGAGTCTCTCATTAAGTGATCACTCATGAGGACTGTCCAAAACACGTAGCACATACACCGACACTAAGCTGACGGTCATGAGTTGCTGCCACACTGGTGACGGGGCCACTGCAGGAGGCAGGGGCAGAGCAGTGTACTGAGCTGCAACTTGTGTTCTCTGCTCTGCTTGGTCTCTTACTGAGTGGAACATTATGCTTCTCACACGTTCATCCCTAGGACTGCAAGCAGGCCTCATTGGATTGCTGCACTTGCCAAGAGGTAGAGGTATACCTCTACGTGGCTGGCTACGTAGCCAGGGGGTAGACGGGCTGAAAACCATCATGCTGCAACTTGCGTCCTCTGCTCTGCTTGTCTCTCAATTAGCAAGAGTCTCTCGATCAGTAAGATAGATTATGTCACGACACACCCGATTGCAAGCACCCACTGATGGATGATTGTGTACAACAACACATACAAAAGCCAAGAGGCAGAACGTTTGAAGTGCATCATGCTGCGACTTGCGTCCTCTGCCTGCTTTTGGTCCCTCTACTACACCCTTTTACTCATAACAACTGTCTCAGACAACTTCAGCCTTCAGACACAAACGAACACAACAACTAAGAATCCAAGCCGCAATCACACCTGTCCTTCAAGCAACATGGTTCCAGCACTACCCTGCTGCAACAGAGAGGCAGCAAACCCAAAGCACGGATGCCTCAGTATGCTGCTTCACGAACATGCACTTCGACTGATCTGAGGCTCTGCCAATGACAAAACTGTGCTAACGTACCATAAGCATGGCATGCTGCTGTGCACAAAACTTGTACTCCAGTTAGCCTGGAAGAGCAGCAGCAAGCAAAACACATGCTGCTGCTCCTCAACAAAATGCCACTGTTGGTGTGTTTGTAAGCACATACACCGTT
The DNA here is from genome assembly GCA_014080715.1 of Scenedesmus sp. NREL 46B-D3. Classification (NCBI taxonomy): domain Eukaryota; kingdom Viridiplantae; phylum Chlorophyta; class Chlorophyceae; order Sphaeropleales; family Scenedesmaceae; genus Scenedesmus; species Scenedesmus sp. NREL 46B-D3. The sequence goes on along the minus strand of JACERP010000067.1, from coordinate 2,192 downwards.
GCTGTCATCTGTTGCCAGGCGAACGGTCAGGTGCACACACAGATTGCACTCAGCTATGCGTGCGACAGCCTGCTGCACGAACTATGCTGAATTGTTTGCTGTGTAGCAATGCATGCGCAAGCACGGACAATTGAGCTGCATGCTGCACTCACACCGTGAAGCTGTGACAGATGATATACAATGTGACAAACTGTCACGTACCATCACGCTACACTAGCAAAGATCTGCACTAAGTGGTCGCAGATCAGCAATATGCTCCAGCAACATAACGCGTTGACTGATGGCGGGAATAGCGTTGTTGGCTCCTGGTCAGCCTCACAAACACACCACATGTAAAAAAACAGCAGCACAATAACCCAGCAGGAAAGCGAAGCAAAGTCACCATGCCTCCTTTGTGCAAAACTGCACTGGCATCTGCAAGCAATTCTGGCTCTATCCCTTGTAAATGCCATGTCTTTGAACACACTACTGCACTAAGACGCTGAACTGGAGCAAGCTAGCCTGGCAAAAAACAGCAGACACCTGTGATGGGCTAGTTTGCATGCAAGCACCGCTAGCTTCACCCACTGCATCATGTTGAAGTTGGACGCAATGTTGAGCACTTAAGGAAGCACGTTGAGGCCACCACCACATGTATGAGAACACAACACTGCATCCATGCAACATCTGCACACATCTAAAATGGGGGCGTTGTCAACAAAGTCTGATCTGAAATGTCGTCACCTGACTGAGCTACACCAGCAGTGCTCAAGAGATTTCTCGGCCCAGGCAACAGCAGACCCGTTGTAGCCATGATGGCTACAGCCCAGAGAGCATGTCAAACCTTGCCCGCCTGATAGCCAACAACAGGAATAGAAACACTAGGAGCAGGAACAATGAGTCGCACACACAACCAACTAAAGCCACTGATCGCTATCAATTGAACAACCCAGAAACAACTGAACACCCAGACAACCAAAACCGGCTGATGGACCTGGCAATGTCAGGGGACTTCACCAGCAGTGTACGTCTGCTGCTGTGACCCCCCAATGAGCCTCTTGTTGGCTCCTGGATGTGGTTCCCACTCCTTGATGGGTGGAGCGTGTAAAGTAAAATAAAGTAAGACTCCTGCTGCTGCTGTCTTACTTCCATACTGGCCTGTCTGCGCACTTCTTGCCGGTGTCTGCAGCCTTGCCAGCAGCATCCAGTCCGCGGCCACCAGCAGCAGCAGCGGCAGCAGCAGCAGGCTGCTTGCGCGTGTAGGTGGAGCTGCTGCGTGCTGCCAGCTTTGAGAGGCCGCTCACAAAGCGCACTGGCGGCTGTGCAGCGCTGAAGCCTTGGCTGCTGCTGCTCTTGCTGCTGCGGCGGGTGATACCGCTGCTGCTGCTGCTGCTGCTGCTGCTGCGGGTGATGCTGCTGACACTGCGGCGGCTGTTGCTGCTGCTCTTGTGGTCGTCTGTGCTGCTGCTGCTGCTGCTGCTGCTGCTGCTGCTGCTGCTGCTGACCACGGGTCGCCGGCTGTCCTGGGCTGCTGTGCCGGCGGGCGCCTGAGGGCTGCACCATCGTGGCATCGACTGCTGGGTGGTGCCGTTCCGGAGGGTCTTCTGGGGCAGGTCCCAGCGCCTGCGCTGCCGAGTTGCAGGGGTGGCGGCTGCCGCGCTGCTCGAGGAAGGCACCGCGTTGATGCTGCCGGCGTCGTCAGGCGCCAGCACCTGCGCCAGTTCAACAGACAGCAGCACCAGCAATGCTACATTTAGTTCAACTGCGATGTGCGGCGCACGGCATCAGCGTTGTCGCCTGCAACTGCTTGACGGCATCCGGACCATGTGCACTCGACAGCACTGACGTGCGTAGCTCAGTGCCGCCACGCACACCACTGCGGGATGCATGCAGTGTAAAGCAGCTGCTGCGTGGCCAGGTGCATGCAGCAGCATGATGATGCATATGCCATGTCATGCTTGTTCACCCTTTACATGCATTGCAGTGTTCACGCCTGTGCAGCACCACACCACACACACACACACTGTGCGGCCAGGCACACCAAGCAGCGTGGTGCCGCACAACACACGCCTGACAGGCACATGTGACCTTGTGCTGGCGGCAACCAGCCCTGGCCCCTCACCGTGGGGTTGCAGTCCTGGTGGCACAGAATTGGCTTGGTGTCGGCGGCACTGGGCCGGCAGGGGGCTTCACAGGGTTCATACAAGGGGTTC